>BSQZ01000020.1:1223744-1266244 GCA_033239005.1 Lamellibrachia satsuma | reverse complement strand
TCCTAGTATGCGCAGTGGCAACGACAGTTGCGCTACGCTGTGAGACAGGAACAGGACAAACCGTAGAATGGTGTGGTGGTTCCACCTGGCGACTTACCAGAAATATGCTTATACGGTGCAAACGTGTTGTATTTAACATAAACTTTTAAGGTACAAAGCCATACAATCATGTTATGTAGTATAAACTATTTATATATTTGACTGTCGAAATGATCGTCATTACAAATATACTTCGACCATTGTTTGGTTAATTTGAATGTTTCGGAGTGATTACATTGCATTCGAGTGGGAGTATAGTTTTATGAGTGTAATTGGTGTGTCCATCCTGTGATCACGTAAACGCCAGGCTCCGATAAACCGTTGTACAACACATGCGTTAGAAATGGCCAACATCGGTTCCCGAATGTACAGAACATCCTTAAACAAACAACGTTCCAATTATATGTAGAAAATCATTAAAACACAATTTGGCGGTCAAGAGGTAAAATAATAATTATCCTATATGAGACGATATGGTTACGATCAGACATTGTACCTTAAATTTCTCGTGTACAACTTGTACAAAAAAGGTGTATCATGCCTTACACGCCTACTTTTCACATATTACACGTTTAAAACACCAACGCTGTCATGTTCTAAATATTTTATTGGAAATATTCCGTGCTACGAAACATATATAAATGTCCTATCGCCATGGTATCTATCGCACACATAACCGTTATGTAACAGATGAACAGAAACTTACATTCTGCTATGCATTTAAAAAAAATCTACTAACATTGTTAATACATAATAATAATTTTCTGTACATTTATCGGATTCAAGAAACATGATCATTTAAACAAATATCATAACAGACGTTTCGTTGCGTTTGCACAGTGTCCTTCATCCACTTGTAAATGAATTGTGTTACGAATTGCTATTTATAGAATCTATACTACCATGCAACCTACCTTCTGATTCGATGTTTCTACACGCATCAGCGCGTTTGATCTTCGAATGTAGCGAAGGACTAGCGATGAACGGCAGTACCAATGTATTGTATATGCGGATTCACTGGGGCTCCGTAAAAAAATATATACAGTGCCCCATCACAGCGTAGCCCATACATTTAACGTTAGACATCAGAAATGCATTATGAAGGCATTCCTAAGCTCTAGGTTTATTTCTGGGGGTTGACTCTCATACCTCCAAACAGGAGGGGACATTCCTCGCGCATCACACCCTCAAAGTATTGGACATTGTAGTCAGCAGTGCTGCTACTCTCGCGGCTGCTGCATTAGCGTCCGGCGTCAATACAACACTGCTATCGTACACATGCTGGCCCGCTACAGAGAAGGCAAAATTCGCCTCTTATATACTGTTTGTGATGAAATAAAATGTGACCGTGCAAACAAACAAATCGGCTGTCTGTACTGATTGACACCCGTGCCTATTAATTGTGTCGCGGTCATTCGCGGTTGCACAGGTCTGTGCTCAATCAAGCATGACACGTGCTCGGCCGCGTTCAATCAGATGGACACCACAATCGCTAACGAGCACGCAAGGTTCACTCTAAGTCCGTCCGGCGAGTCTATCGCTCCAGTTGTTCCATGAGGATTTGAATGATTCGTTGGACGTTAGGAGCAACCTTTACATTTTTTATATTTTGAGCAGTGCGCCTGAAGTCTGCATATTCCAGCATGTCTTTCTTGTGATGAACGGTTTTCGACTCGCTGTTGTCTGTCCTGTTGTAAAAGAACACGCACGCACACATACAGAGATTAACACAATACCTGTAAAAGTACTGCATGTAGTTGAGACACAGCATTGCATTGTTATAAAAGTTTGGCAAATAATTGTAAAACAACGTATGTCAAATACTTTCGCAATACATTTCTGCTCTATTATATTGTACTGTTGTGTAAGGGAAAGGATGGCGGGAAGCGATTAGGGACATAGTCAAGTGTAGAACCATTGTTCGAAGACCACCTGAGACTGAAGTGGTGCCCCGGTTACAGCATATATCAAGGCACAGGTGCAAGAAAACTACGGATACTTACGCAGGACGAGGGCAGAGCACGCGCTCTGTAAAGGCTGCAATGGCTATGAAGAGTTTCTCGTCTACTCTTATATGTTCATCTACGGCAAGCAGGTTTATGATCTTATCCAGACCGTCCTTGTCGAGATTTGTCGTAAACAGTTCGCCGAGTGCTGACACGAGGCCCTGCGTGAGATACAGTACAACAGAACTGACCGACTGGTGTTGTCTGGTCCCAGTGGTGACGCACATTTTATATTGTCAATAGAGTATGATCGCAATATCCGCAACTTTAACTGTGCAGTGGCCTATGGCTAAGAAACTATGTTTTGTATTGTTCCATCGTCAACAGTTCTCAGACCAATAAATTAGGTCACACAGTGAGACATGAAAATGGAAAACACAAGCACGCACGCACGCACGCACGCACGCACGCACGCACGCACGCACGCACGCACGCACGCACACACACACACACACACACACACACACACCACATACGCGCACACACACTCACACACACATGCACACACGCACGCACATACACACACACACACACACACACACACACACGCACTCACACACACACACACACACACACACACACACCAGACACACGCACGAACTCTCACACAAACACACACACACACACACACGCACGAACGCACGCACTCACACACACACACACACACACACACACACACACACACACATTCACGCACACGCGTACTGGCAAGGGCACGCAAGCACGCACGCATACACAATGCGAACATTGGAAGGTGCTAGACGGCTGTCATGTGCCATGCTTACTTCAAAGTTCATAGTTTGCGCTTGCTGCTGGTTTCGCCTGTATATCTTGCGACACAGATTTATTCGGTGCGATGTCGCGACGCAGTAGCGTTTCACGTAGTCCAGAGGAGTCATATCTGCGCAGACATGTGGCATACATCCATTATCGCCAACATTTGTCTTAGGACACATATGCGTTTCAGATAATAACGAGTGTTCTTATATTAATGCAACAAATTCGTCATAACACTGCTCGACCCAATCTTACAATGATTTATCTATCGTGTGTATGTGCGTTATGCGACAATTCCTAGACCAGGAGTTCCCAACCGGGGGGAATTCCCCTGGGGTGAATTTTGGGATTTCACGGGGGGAATGAGGGGCAAACGCCAAACAAATTATTAGTGCACAGATTCAGCTCTATCCATTCTTACTTAGATTATCTCAGGCGCTGCAGAAACGCAGTAAACGTGCTTGTTCGACGACAGAAAAGGTGAATAAATTTGATATTGTAACCTGAATACGTGACAACATTGAATTCGAGGTCGACCCCGAATTATAGCAGTGCCGATAAGTGTAACACATTAGTAATGTTTGAAAGACTAAGGCTGTGTTCACAACTAATTTTCAGCCGAATTACGATGCGGATCAACTAATTCGGCTCTGTTCACATACACCGAGTTAAGCCGGATTAAACCGCCAACCGAATTGGTGCACATCGCGAGACTATGACCCTCTGTCATGCAGCAGCGCCGCCATCGCTGAATCAAGGCAAACGGAGCGTTCACATTGGCTAATCCACATCCTAATTCACCTGTTTTCCCGCATTATAATTCGAGTAGCTTAATGCGAATAAAGGGTGTTCACATTGCGCTACCCGAATTGGGATCCGCATCCTAATGCGGATTAATGTTGTATGTGACCACGGCCTAAGCTTTATCAGGTCGATGGTGTGCAAGTGCAGGTGAGATCTACATGACACGTGGCTTGGATTGGGGAATCTGAGACGAATCTACTCTCAGTACTGACCCCGCCTTGCTGGACATCAAATCAGTTGTGGGTAATTAAAATGGGACACTTGTATACAAATGCGATACTTTATGGATCAGATTTATCAAGCGTAATCTCATTTTTAATGTGTATTTAATCATTTTAGTAGTTTAAAATTTTATCACGTGTTCAAAACATTTTCAAACTCTGCTTTCGAATTATCGTCAAGGCGACACTATGTTTTCAAAATTGATTGTTCCGACACCCAGGAGTGTTAGTGTTGTATATTTTGTCAAAATAACATCGCGTAAGTGAAAACATCAGCCATAGAGCTTGACAGATTATTAATTCGTTTGACTACATTGGTTTTACTCAGCAATTTTATGTGTTGAATTTAATTTTACTGTTTCGGTCGTGTAAAAATTCTTTTGAAAATCCCCGCTTTTTTGCAGATAATTGCAAACTAAAACAATCATAACTTCCTTACAAATTAAGCTACAATAATAATGATTCTAGTACCAAATCAATCACTTTTTTTTCAAAAAAAAACAATCACTTCTTCATTCAGAAACGATATCTTTCTTATTCCATCGTGCCGAAAGATAAAAAGATCGTTCCAGGATAATAACATTCAATGCAGATTCTCGTACATAAAAATGGCACTGATCTACGGTAATGTGTAGTTTGCCACAAAGTCCTCAAAAACGACTCAATGAAACCGTTTCAGTAAAAGCATCATCTTGAGAAACTGCATCCAGGGCTAGCCCAACAGAATCTCGCATTTTTCAAGATGAAAGTCGATGCTTTGAAGAGATGCATATCGGATGACAGGGGAAGTTTTCAACAGGCTTCATATACCGTAGCTCTGCACGTAGCAAAAAATATGAAGGTCCACACAATTGGAGAAACTCTAATCAAGCCGTGTATGCTTGACAGCGAGAAACTCGTCCTCAGTGAAGGTGCAGTCGACACATTGAAGCAAATCCCGTTGTCTAGCAATACCATATATTACGGAACTAATGTCATACTTCTTTGACGCAGAGGGCCATCGGTGGAAGGACCTTGTTGGGGTGTGCACATATGGTGCCCCGGCCATGCTGGGGTCTCAGTCAGGATTCTTGGCACGCGCCAAACGTAGGAATCCTGCAGTGGTTGGAATACACTGCATGATTCACTGAGAGGCCCTCGCTTCCAAAACGTTTCCGGCAGCCCTGCGTTCTCACTTGGAAGTTACGATCAAAATTGTCAATTTCACCAGGTTCAGCTTTTACTCGTTTCTTCCGGGAGCTGCGTCAGAACATGGACACTCATCATCAGACTCTGCTATTCCACACTCAGGTCCGTTGGCTGTCGAAGGGAAGCATGCTCGCACGATTCTATGAGTTAAGTGATGAAGTTCGGGCTTTCCTGGTAGGAGCTGCTCTCAAAAATGAACACGCCAAACTTTCAGGCTCACTTGGCACACTTATCAGACATCTTTGAAGCTCTAAATGAGTTCGACCGGAAATTGCTGAGTCGTGATTGCAACATCATCATTCACGCAGACATTAAAACATTCATCGCAAAGCTGCAGCTCTTGGAGAGGAGATTCGAGAAATGCGATGTCCTTTCACCGAAGTTATAAACACAGATGACATTAGCATGGCTCTGACAAGGGAACCATTCAAGGGCCAGGTAGACGATGTCCCTGCCGAGCTACAGGAAGAATTTTTGGAACTCGTGCACAATTCTTCAGTGAAGGATGAGTCAAATTCAGAGGCCTAAGTGAGTTATGGGTGAAAATGCGCCCATTACACCCTGGGCTTAGCAACAACGCCCCGCTCTCGTCAAAGTTGAATCATCTGATCTAAGGTGCGCTCTGTCAGTCACAGGCCCACAAATAGCAGAACTGGCAGCGAAAAAAACATGGACAAGGATCTCACTGAGCCTCATTGGTGACTTTCGTAGTGGCTGTTACTTTCGTACTGTTGTAATGTAGTAGGTTTTGTTTGAAGAATGTAATAATTATCACACTCGAAAGACATAGGTTTGTGCTAAATTTTATATAGGTCATTTCTGTGAGTTTGGTGGGAATAGCATGAATATTTTTTGCAAAAGTGGGCAAGGAATGGCCTTTAAAAGGTTGGGAAACCTCTGTCCTAGACGCTTTGCATCTCGGGTGCCAAACTTTCAGGTGTTCATCTACGACCTGAGTTATTTTATTTCCAGAAATTCATCCCAATATAATTTTGCGTGCGTGTGTAAAGTGTGTTCGCAGCGCCCTCTGCATATGGACGGACACCAAGACCAGGAAACTGACCACCTAAAGCTTCCAAACTTATTTTCATAATCTATCGTACATACATTTTTGTTTCATATAAAATAAAATTTCGTTCCACTGATAAACTACAATGTTATCCTGTCAGAAGGATGGGTATTTTTGCTATCATGCGTAAATTTGTCTCCCACTTATATATTAAATATTTATCAACTAACCTAAACCATTTATCAGCTGGACGATGGTCATTATGCTGATATTGATATTGACGATGTTGTTGTTGTGATGGTAATTATGTTGATTATTATACGGCTCAACACTATTCTTCTTATTATAATCATCGTCATAATCATCACTAAAGTACTTCTTATCTTTATCGTGATAATCTTTCTAGTCGTCCTGACGACGGGTCCCGTGTCACTTCTTCACCATGCGTCTCCACTGGTGTCTGAAGACGTTTCCGAAAGTACCACGAGCAACAAAGTCACAGCTTGTTTCAAGTCGGCCGATTGTTTTCGTCGAAGGTTATACTCACCCTGTAGAACACGAGCGTCTACAGGAACCTTGAACCGAGCTGCTTTCATCGATATGCCCAAGGCTGTTGTCATCCACGCTGGTTTGTCAGGTAATTGCCGCTAAAACAAATGTCAACATTCATTTGACACAACAAGAATAAACACCATTAGTGTCGAGACATAGTTGCGGTATACATTCCGGAAGTTTCGGTCCAACCTCTTTGGGTCCATGCACCTGAACACAGTTTCCAATATACCTGTGATGAATTTTGGATTTAGTGGGATGCCATGAAGTATTACCTGCACAGCTATGTAGTTGGGCATGTACATTACACAATGTGTGGAAAATGTATTCGTTTTGAAGTAACAATTGGCAGGTTCCGAACTAGCTATGTCCCAAGGGTATCCATGTCCCAAGGTTACCCATGTCCCAAGGGTACCCATGTCCCAAGGGTACCCATGTCCCAAGGGTACCCATGTCCCAAGGTTATCCATGTCCCAAGGGTATTCATGTCCCAATGTTACACATGTCCCAAGGTTATCCATGTCCCAAGTGTATCCATGGCTAGTAGACGAGAATGCATTCCATAATCCTGACACAAATGTCACGATACTCTATGTATACGTGTTAAACGAGATAACAATATGACGAATGCTTGAACATATTGTTATCACTAAATATTTTGTACCTGACCAAATGACGCCCTAGATGAGTTAATTGTGTATGAATGTTGTAATGCATAATCGCTAAATGACAGTACATCATTCTCATTAGACGTATAGAGATCACCACTGTGAATATATACGATGAGTGCATAGACAAAGGTACGCAAATGACGTTTGGTTACCTTACACCTGTCAGTACTGTTATTATGACTGCATAATAAGAATGACACTGTAATTGGCATGACTATGATTTCTTTGAATAACCGGGCATTTGCACTGAATCATACCCGATATGGGCAATTCATTAGTAAAATAGGTCACATCCTAATAAGAAATGTTAGATTAACATATCCGTGTGGTTACTGCTCTGACAATAAGTAGCCAACACCGACATTTCGCTCCATTGTAGTCATGTCATTTATAGTTCGTTGGCAACATATTTACGCACCATAGGCCTATACTATAATAATTATTATAGTTACAATACTTGTTAACCCTGACTACGTAATGGATATATGTTACACATGAGTATATCGTACATTCGACCACAAACAAATGTACGTCAATGAAGTCTTAAATATAATAATGTAATGATACAACCTTCGTGTTATATCATTGTTACTCTTATTCTGATAAATTAACATTTCGCTCAAAGACTGATGAGAAGCACAGGCGTTATAGACAACACCGGAATGTAGATCCGGTTAGACGGGCAGACTACTGGAGAAGGATGTCTGTACTGTTAATCCTGTGTCCGCGCGGTTACTCATACATAATGGCATGCCGGATTCACGTATTCCACAAACTGAGTAAAATAGGCCTGTAGTGGGAATGTGTGTACGTCAAGTCTAGGGAAGGTGATGCATCAAATAATAGGCCTGTAGTGGGAATGTGTGTACGTCAAGTCTAGGGAAGGTGATGCATCAAATCAACACGTGTATTTGATTAAGCACTTGGTATGTGGTACAAAATGGCAAATACTTTATTAATCACTTGGTATGTGGTACAAGATAACAAAACGTATTTTATACTGATCAAAAAAATACAATAACGCATAATTGAAAAACTGGCAATACTAACTCAACTAAATATGTATACCGTATAACTAAGACATATCCTATTTATAACAGAACACGCTTTGACATGGCTTTGACATGGTTGTCAATTGTGCATACGAAAATAACCGCCGATTTCTGTATCATTGTTTATCTTAGCCAACATTCACGCAGAAAGTACAAAGGTCATGCAAACATACACCATCAAAGTTAGAATGATCAGACACCATATATTCTATAAACACACAGACAGACAAATCAACAACGTACCTCTTCGGAATTCTGGCTCTCCGTTTCCGACTCAGATCCCAAGTGGTGTCGCTTTTCACAGAAAATAAGAAGAATGAAATGCAAAGTTTATATTTAAAATGTAATACTACAGTTCAGTAGTAGACAGATGTGACGTGATTTGCTTACGATATTGCTTTTCATTTATGTGACAATACATTTTGAAACTGAATGATACAACACAGATAATTTCGTTCCATGCTTCGTGGGTTGTAGGATTGGAAATTTGCGTTTGAATCACGTGACTAAAAGTGTGGTGACGTCACATGAGTGGGACTGTGGCAGCTAAAAATCTCATTACATTGATAAAGTGCAGTTATGAAGACCTCACAAGTGTCCCGAAATGGCATTTTTAAACCCCCTCCCCATCTCCCGATCTCAAATAAAAATAAAAATATTTTAATATATTCGCCAACGTGGATTTTCGAAATGATTAAGAAACGAAATATCATGACAGTAACGAGTTGTGTATGGATGCTATATTTATACAACAAAGATGTTTGAAATACTAATTAATTTGTTGTTGCAATATCGTTTAGTTAGCGAATGACAATCGTTATGCATTCCTTAAAGAACAAGACAATACACTGTACCGTCCGCCTGCGCAATTTCCTTTCCATCTTCTTCCGACCCATCGTCCGCATGATGTCCTTTATATCTTCCATGTCCGTAGACTCTTTTGTAATGGACGCCGCTAACGGTGTCGTGGGTACGTTTGGTTTCGGCAAGATCTTTTGAAGCTTCTTCGAAGGAAGTGTTGCTATTCTCTCGAGCGGTGCAGGCCTCGGTTTTGGTTCTGGCTTTGCTTCTGGCTTAACTGCTCGATGTTGCTGCAACTCTGGCAACATTGCAGACAACTTTCTCTTGTTCAGCAACGACGGTCGCTTCCTGATCTCGCACGTCCTGACAAGAAAATCCCGAGTGTGTGTGTGCACCCGAACGTTTTGCTTGCGAGTTAGCACGCGTGCATGCAAGTGTGTGAGTGTACGTGCTGAGGGCGGGGCATATGGCGGCATCATTGTCAATAATATTGATAATAATAATGATAATGAGAATAATAATGATAACAATAATAACGATAATAATAACAATAATAATAATGAGAATAATGATAATAACAACTACAACAGCAAAAACAACAACAATAATAATAATAACATAAATAACGGCAAGAAGAAGAAGAATATATGTAGCGTCTGAACCCACTTGAGATAAATGCTCTCTGGCGCTTTACAATAGGTTATTCATATAATTAGTTACACAATTAAAGCTGAAATGAAAGAGCTGGTTAACACACTAAGCAAATCTATACAAAGAGATCTAATGAGGGATCACCTCAAAACACAATACTCATTACACGGACGTTCGCCTTCCATTCGCATCTTTTCTGGGCGCTCAAAAGTGTCGATAATATAGTCTACATTTATTTCTTGTCACAAAAATGGAATCGAGACAGTGCTGGTGGTGGGCACCGAAACTAGACATGTTTTCAAGAATGAGATTGACAGGCTAGATTTTGAAGCGAAACTATTGTTATTACCAGAATGTCGTAAAGTGTGGTAAGCGCTATTTTGATCTCCACGTCGAGCACACGCGTTCGTGGTTGCGCTAGCGATTACAGGGGTCGTGATTGCAGTTTAACTCTGCCTGGAAAATGCTCTTTGAGATTCTCCTGCCGGTCCCAAGCCCGGAAAAAAGAGGAGGGTTGGGTGTGGGGCCAGCGACCCCACCCCGTAAAAACAGCCTAGCTACGGAAACTGAAACAAGAGAGAAAACTGCACCGGGCGGTAGGAGAGAAGCAGTACAGGCAACTTGACTTATGAAGGATGGGGACCAAACCCGCAAAGAAGTCTTTACCCCGATGGCGGATCTCCTTACACCCAAAACTTTTATCAACATCGGATGCTGGAATGTGAGAACACTATATCAGACAGGAAGACTGGCACAGGTTCTCCAGGAAATGCACCAATACAAAATCAGCCTTCTAGGTATCATGGAGGCTAGATGGACTGGAGCTGGAAAACGACAACTGGCGACAGGAGACACCATACTGTGGTCAGGCAGAGAGGACAACCAGCATAGACAGAAGGAGAAAGGTAACACTCTTCTTGAATGGAAACCAATAATTGAACGATTTCTTTATGCTAGATTTAAGTCCAGATTTATCAAACTCTCAGTGGTAACCTTTTACGCACCTACAGAGGAAGCAGAAAAAGAAGAAAAAGATAATTTCTATGACAATCTTCAGTCAATTTTGGAAGACATCCCCAAATATGACGTACTAGTGGTTCTTGGAAATTTCAATGCACGAGTTGGGAGCGACAACACAGGGAAAGGATCATGGGCAAACACGGAACAGGTACAATGACTGATAACGGCAGCAGATTGTGTGACATATGAGGGGAGAATGACCTCGTGATTGGAGGGACACTCTTCCAACATAAGACAGTACATAAGCTGACATGGAGATCCCCAGATGGCAGAACTGAGAGTCAAATAGATCACATCCTTGTAAATGGAAAATGGAGACGCTCTCTACAAGACGTCAAAACAAGGAGACTAGCTGATGTTGGCAGCGACCACAACCTGTTGATAAGAAAACTTGCTCTGAAACTGAGAAAAGCAAAGACAGGAGAGAAGAAGAAAGAGCGTTTTGATACCACCAAGCTACAAAACCCAGAAACGAAGCAACAGTTCACAATTGCTTTGAAGAACAGTTTTGGTATTCTGCAGAAGGAAACAGAGATGACTATACACAGTTTCAATATGGCCATGAAGCTAGCAGGGAAAGCATTGCTAGGCTACAGAAGAGCAAAGAAAGAGCAGTGGATTTCCACATCAACTTGGGACAAAATGGACCAAAGGAAAGGAATAAAAAAGCTGCTCACCACAAAGTCCCCAAGACTCAAAGAAAGACTTTCAAGAGAATACTCACAAAAAGACAAAGAAGTAAAACGGAGTACCAGAGTAGACACACGCACTTACATTGAAAACCTCGCAGAAGACGCAGAAGCAGCAGCAAGAAGAAAGGATATGAAGTCACTCTACCAAATAACCAAGAAGCTGAACGGAGATACAGGTCCAAACCAGAATCTCCCACTGAAAGATGCAAATGGAAAGATAATCACAGTCGAGAAAGAGAAGATAGAGAGATGGAAGGAGCATGTCCAACAGGTTCTCAATCGTGCAGATCCACCCAGACTTGCAGACATCCCGGAGGCAGCAGATGACCTTGAAATCAACCTCGACCAAATCACAGAAGCAGAAGTCAGAGAAGCCATTAAAGCCCAGAAGAATGAAAAAGCACCAGCAAGCGACAGCGTCTGCGCAGAAATGCTGAAAGCAGATGAACAAGAGACACCCAGAATCCTATGCCAGATCTTCCAGAGAATATGGGATGAAGAAGACACACCAGACGATTGGAAGACAGGCACAATTATCAAGCTACCAAAGAAGGGCGACTTGGGGAACTGTAACAACTGGCGGGGCATAACCTTGTTATCAATGACATGCAAGATTTTCAGCCGCATAATCCTGAAGAGAATATCAGCAGCTACAGATACAATCCTCCGCCAGGAACAAGCCGGTTTCAGAAGAGGAAAGTCATGCATCGACCACATTTTCACGCTACGGCAGATTTTGGAACAAAGCACGGAATGGAACAGTACGATTTACATTGCCTTCATTGACTTTGAAAAGGCCTTTGACAGCATTCACAGACCTGGACTATGCAGATGACAGGCACAAATACATGCAAGAAAAGATGGGCAAACTCACAACAACAGCACCACAGATTGGGTTAAAGCTCAACACAGCAAAAACCAAACTGATGAGGATCAACAACAAGACAGATAACCCCATCACCATAAACAACATAAACAACAGTGATGCTTTGGAAGACGTTCAGGACTTTGCATACCTGGGAAGCAAAATCACAACAGATGGAGACTCTGCAAAAGATGCCACGGCTAGGATCAGAAAGGCAAGTCAGACCTTCGCTATGCTGAAGCCCATCTGGAAATCCAAGCAACTGAGATTGGAAACAAAACTGAGACTGTATAATAGTAATGTTCTCAGTGTACTTCTCTACGGCTCCGAGTGCTGGAAACTGACAGCCAAGCTAGCACACAAGCTTGAGACCTTCCAAGACAAGTGTTTACGGAAGATCCTAGGAGTATTGTGGCCCAACACCATCACTAATGAAGAGCTGCACCGCAAAACAGATGCAACATCCTTGGCCACACAGATAGAGAAGAGAAGATGGAGATGGCTTGGACACGTGTGCCGAATGTCACCTGGCGCACTCCCCAAGACAGCCTTACGCTGTACAGCAGATGGAAAAAGGAGACGTGGTCACCCAAAAGAAACATGGAGACGAACAATGGAGAAGGAGATGAAAGATTGCGGCCTGACATGGAACACCATCACCAAATGGGCTGCAGACCGACAGCAGTGGCGGCTCTCTTGTTGATGCCTTATGTGCCACCGGGCACGAAGAGGATTAAGTAAGTAAGTAAGATTGCAGTTTGATCATGCACGGCCTCGTATCTCGTTCGTTTGTCTTTATCGATGATGTACTCCGAAAAGCCAAGCAACTTATCCGTGGTCATCGGTATTTCTTTGATCTTGCGTTGTGTTCTTTGCATTTATGGTTGATATTTAGTGTGAAGAGTTTCCCCCATTATTTCCACTACCGTCAAACTCACTACATCCTTTTGCCTTTAGCTACGAGTTACCAATTTATCCTCTTTCAGAATCAGGTGTTCGTGCCAAGAGAAAAATCGGCCGGAACTGTAACATTTCAGCCACAGCCATACTGCGTTTTTCGTAACCAACCCATGTCACCAACGTTTTCAGTGTTGCTTTTCTCTACAATGCGTGAGAGCCCAGTACCCTGGTTGTGATTGGTATAATGAGTGTCGGGACGTACCCGCACGTTAGTGAGCTCTGCACCTTAACCAGTGTCCCTATTGTACCAATGGAAGGTTGTGTTAAAGTCTATCAAGTGGCTTCGTACCAACAGTGGAAATTTACCCATTCGGCTTGTTTTTAACACCAATGAGTAATCTGACGGCTGCAACTGTTAGCGATGTATGGCTTGCTAGCACTACAAACTACACACTGCAGTGACTACGATAGCACTAGAAAGGTCAAGATAAGGTCGGGCCACTAGAAAACAAATGTGGAAACATAATTTCACACGGGTTTCAAATGGCAGAGGTCCTGAATGAGTGTTTCAGCTCAGGTTTTACCACAGAGGATATCAGTTCACTTCCAGTTCCATTTACTAAATTTGAGGGCAATAAATTAGAACATTTAGGGCAGTTATTTGTAACTCCTCAAAATGATAGCAAAGAAAATTAAGAAGATGAAAGATGAAAAATTAGTATACCACTCTCAAAAGTGTTTAACTTGTCACTAGAAGAAGGAATAGTTCCTTCAGAATGGAAAGAAGCAAAAATTACGCCGCTATTTAAGAAGGATTCGAGGAACAAGCCAGAAAATTACAGACCAGTGAGTTTAACATCAGTTGTATGTAAATTACTCAAAACATTAATTAGAAACCACATGGTGGAATTCCTTGTAAAACATAAATTAATAAATACATCTCAACATGGGTTCCAAGTTGCAAGGTCATGTCTAACCAATCTCTTATGTTTTTTGGAATAAATTACAAAGTGGATAGATGATGGGTCACCCTTGGATGTTGTCTACTTACATTTTCCAGATAGCTTTCGATAAAGTGCCACATCAAAGATTGTTATTATAATCAATCGGATAGAAAAGTGGCTTACACACAGAAGACATAGAGTAAAACTAGATGGTGAGATTTCAAACTGGAAATCTGTTTTAAGTGGGGTACCACAGGGATCAGTATTAGGCCCTATAATGTTTTTAATATATATAAATGATTTGGAAGATGACATATCTAGCAAAGTACTAAAATTTGCAGATGAAACAAAATTACTCAGAAAGGTAACTAATGATACAGATAAACAAAGTTTACAGGATGATCTACATAAATTAGTTAAATGGTCAGACAAATGACAAATGTTATTAATTTTGGGAAGTGTAAATGCTAATGCTAATGCTAATGCTAATGCTAATGCTAATGCTAATGTTAATGTTAATGTTAATGCTAATGCTAATGCTAATGCTAATGTTAATGTTAATGCTAATGCTAATGCTAATGTTAATGGTAATGTCAATGTTAATGCTAATGCTAATGCTAATGTTAATGTTAATGTTAATGTTAATGTTAATGTTAATGTTAATGCTAATGCTAATGCTAATGTTAATGTTAATGTTAATGTTAATGTTAATGTTAATGTTAATGTTAATGCTAATGCTAATGCTAATGCTAATGTTAATGTTAATGTTAATGTTAATGCTAATGCTAGTAGTGCGAGTAGGCTTAAAAATAGAATTGACAAATATCTGATAAGGGTGGGCTACACATAGATGATACAATTGTTGAACTCGATAAGTCAATGGCTTCCTTGTCTACTTGCCATCTGGAACTTGTTGTTTGGGATAGCAATCTTGTTAAATCTTCCAAAAGACAGAAAGGTTTACTGACCAAGTCGCTTTATTGCCTATTAACCGAGGCACGAACACTTCCATGAACTCAGAAGGATCTTCAACCTATTTATAATACATAGAGATATATATACATACGCATATACACACACACACATATATATATATATATATATATATATATATATATATATATATATATATATATATATATATATATATATATATATATATATATATAAGCATATATATAAGCATATATAAGCACGCACACAAATATATATATATATATATATATATATATATATATATATCGTAGCATTTCATTGTATTCGTTGTAACTGTACTTTATTTTGTCAATTATTATTACTATATATTAAGTATTGTAAATCTCTTACCGTAGTTGAACACTTTTTTTTCCTTCCACCCCTTTTCTGTAAGTAAGCAACCACAGTTATACATGCCATACGTTGTCGCATGTTAAGAGGGCAATCTATTTAAACAGTCTTGTCATACAAATATTCGTGGTTGCACGTGTGTGTATACGTGCGTAAGTGAGTGGCATGTGCCTACTGGCCACACATAATGTGGAATTTAAGACCATTCCGGGATCATGGTTTCTGGTGAAAACCAATTTATTAATCTAGGTATTCATCTCTACAAATCTACGGTGATGCCTCTCCTCGAATGTTTCGTTCAATTCCTTCAAGGAACGAGGATGCAAAGAGGAGCTTCAAACTGAACACAAGAATTGCACATACGACACAGCTCGCGTGTAAGTACTAAATCTGGCACAGAACGTTACGTGACTAGACTACGGATTCACGAACAAATAATATGCCGCCTGTCTAAGTACAAGGAAAGCTGACATATTCCGTGCAAGGGTGGTTCATATTTCCCTGTAGCTGTTTATTCCCTTTTGTTGTCCCACAAAATACCTTCCATCCACTTACGTGCTGTCTCTCTCGCTAACACCTTTCAATGCACATCGCGGTTTCCTACTCCTACGTTACGCACTGTTCATAGAAAGACACCAAACCGTAAAATTGCTTAATCATCTATTCATCCGTGATTATATGTAGGTCCACATCATGTTCCCTATCCACATCACGTCGCTGTTCCCTGGGTTCAACCGGAGGCCGTGCTTTTTCAAAATATTATGCCATTCCCGCAATAGGTCTTGCACCTCCTTATTGCCACCCGTCTCCACTGTCACGCCTTCCGCATACAATTTCTTTCTCGGTACTTCCTGTTCAGACACGTGTCCACTGACGTTTGGGTTCATCACAAATATGAACAACATTGGTCTGAAGTCACTTTCCCATCTCATGGCTACTCCTACATCAATCACTTCAACATCGTTTCTTCAGTTCTCAACACCGCTGTCAGTTGGCCATTTATACATTGCCTGCATCGTCTGGACATCTTACCTCCATCCACATTATATAGCTTCAAACGTTTATACCATTGGAAATATTTTCAAAACACCAATTTCCTAGGGCATGCCGCTACGGCTATGCCTATAGTCTGTGTGAAAATTATAACTTCAGCAGCCTATTTCAAGACTGTTTATATTGATCTCAACACTTTAGTAATATCAATCATGATTATTTTTGCAGGTCTATCTTATTATACTTCGTATATATATATATATATACATATATATATATATATATATATATATATATTAATTGCTACATGTGAATAATCTCAATACATTATTAAATTTAAAATTAATTGTCTCTACTGTCATGATATCGATATATTATTAAACTACTACAGCGCTTCGCATTTGAATTTATTTTTTTGCAAATGAATGCTGTGCAACGCGCTTCATTAACAACTTCAGACAAATATGAACCCGATGAAAAAACCTGGCTACGACCATGTTTAGATTACTATTTTCTTTATCACAAAATCAAATACCCCTACTTTCTTCTTCCCCAGCCATAGTTTCGTTTTCGGCTTTTCCGCTGGTTCATCTTGACCAAACATCACTTTATATAATGACATTTCCGGCTGTGGAGGTGGTGTTTGTGGTCTTGCTTCGTCCTCATAACCAATACGACCCGGTGTTTTCTCAAGAGGTGGTGATATTGGGCGCGATGGTGAACGTCTCAGCGTGATTATTGGTCGTTCTCTTCGCTGTGGCAACGGCGGTGGCGGGGTGGTTCTCGAATCAGGCACCACGTGCAGTCTGTTAGCTGTAGCGTATTTAATATTGCTGATATTGGTGATAGTATTAATGACGTTCATATATATGATTAATACAATGGTTTCCTCTTAACATAATTGTTTAACTAATCAAAAAGGCGGGACAGAAATATTCCATATTCACACTATGCTAACATGCGCCAGTTAGTTGACTTAGATAAGAATATAAAATAAAAACAGAGATGGGAAGTGAGAGAGAGGGACGGACGGCCACCACATAGGGGAGGGAGCGAGATGGAAAGAGAATGTGTGTGTGTGCGTGTGGGTGTGCACGTGTGACACACACACACACACACACACACACACACACACACACACACACACACACACACACACACACACACACACAGAGAGAGAGAGAGAGAGAGAGAGAGAGAGAGAGAGAGAGAGAGAGAGAGAGAGAGAGAGAGAGATAGAGAGAGAGAGAGAGAACCAATAGATAGACATACAGACATGCAGCGAGACAGTGAGAGCAGGTATAAGTGGGGGACCAACTAGAACGATAATATCAGCGATCGTACTATCAATGATCACTGGTGTTTCTCGTCCTTCGGAGATCGATTCGGATGTAACGCTTAAGTCCGCGTCGCTGATCAATCCGTCCAGTTCGTTCCAGTTGTCGAAGTCGAACTCAGAAAACACATCGGAAGAGATGTCACCGCCATCTTCCGGTTTCCGTTTATTCCTCGGGATAAGACGCATCTTCCTCACGAAGTTAGTGTACTGAGGGAACATGCCGCGCTCCCCCTGAAAGTATTCGCCAGTTGTTAAGTGTCGCATTTTTCTGGCACGGCAATCAAAACCGAACACTGGAAGTGCAAAAGATGGAGACCACGGCTAACAAAGAAAATTAATTATCGCAAGAGAGTATACATGGCGCGATCTATGTCAACCCCATTAAGTCATAATTTGGTAAGGTTTACCGGTGGGTCACCGAGAGATATACGATACAAGTTATCTGATGTTTATTACATCCTTGACGGTGTAAATGACATATGTAAAGATTATGCTCCGGCTAAAGATCATTTTGAATAAAGACAAAAATGTGGGCCTTTCAAAAAGGGACGATACGCAACATTCATTCATGGCAAATAAGATTTAATTATGAACTGGTTTTGATTTTATTTAAATTTAGGTTCCTATCGCATATTTTCCCGACATAATTAGATAGAAATTATACATCATACAAAGACGCGTTTACACGAATGATTTTTTTTCCAGTTGTCTCGTACGACACGTCTGCATGAGCCACATGTATAGCCACTGCGACCCATTGGCTAGCGCCAATTCCGACTTGAGGTTTGATGAACGATCAGGACAGGTACATTTGCATTCGGTCGCGGCGGTCGGTGATTGATCGCTGTTTCAAAGGTCGCATCCGTCTGTTGTAAAGATGGACCCAGTCCCAATTGTATGAAAACATCGTTGCCTCAAATTTGCCTCACTGATCAGTCTCGCGAGGGTGTTTACACGAGCGATTTTGTCTGGCTATGTCAGACAAAAATCGCTCGCATCAACGGGCCTTAAGGGTATTGCTAAATTACTATACTTACTGGGGGGTTTGAACGTTGCACTACTGTGTTTCTTTTCTGAAAACAACAATCAAAATAACTGTATAACTATAGAACTATAACCACATGTTAGATGGCATACTTCTTTCAAATAGCACAATGTACATGTTGTCATAACTTGTTTGTTGAATAGAATTGGTCGGTGAAACTATGCTAATTTAGATGATAAACCCAAATTATGTCTCATTAAGCGAATTCGTTACGGGAGTATCGGATGTCAACATTCAGGGAAGAACTAATGGGACAAAGGGTGCACTAGCGGTCCATATCCACGGTTTCCCTATTTGACCTGCATGTTTTGCCTGCAGGTTGTGCCTTGCAAATTATATGATATCCACCGTTTCTTGTGTACAATACAAACACATCCCATAACAAGTTGTATGATATCCACCGTTTCTTGTGTACAATACAAACACATCCCATAACAGATTGTATGATATCCACCGTTTCTTGTGTACAATACAAACACATCCCATAACAAAGTATATGATATTCACCGTTTCTTGTGTACAATAAGAACACATCCCTTAACAAATTGTATGATATCCACCGTTTCTTGTGTACAATAAGAACACATCCCATGACAAATTGTATGATATCCACCGTTTCTTGTGTACAGTAAGAACGCATCCCATAACAAATTATATGATATTCACCGTTTCTTGGGTACAATAAGAACACATCCCATAACAAATTGTACGATATCCACCGTTTCTTGTGTACAATAAGAACACTTCCCATGACAAATTGTATGATATCCACCGTTTCTTGTGTACAATAAGAACACATCCCTTAACAAATTGTATGATATTCACCGATTCTTGTGTACAATAAGAACACTTCCCATAACAAATTGTATGATATCCACCGTTTTTTGTGTACAATAAGAACACATCCCATAACAAATTGTATGATATTCACCGATTCCTGTGTACAATAAGAACACTTCCCATAACAAATTGTATGATATCCACCGTTTCTTGTGTACAATAAAAACACATCCCATAACAAATTGTATGATATTCACCGATTCCTGTGTACAATAAGAACACTTCCCATAACAAATTGTATGATATCCACCGTTTCTTGTGTACAATAAAAACACATCCCATAACAAATTGTATGATATCCACCGTTTCTTGTGTACAATAAGAACACTTCCCATAACAAATTGTATGATATCCACCGTTTCTTGTGTACAATAAGAACACATCCCTTAACAAATTGTATGATATTCACCGATTCTTGTGTACAATAAGAACACTTCCCATAACAAATTATATGATATCCACCGTTTTTTGTGTACAATAAGAACACATCCCATAACAAATTGTATGATATTCACCGATTCCTGTGTACAGTAAGAACACTTCCCATAACAAATTGTATGATATCCACCGTTTCTTGTGTACAATAAAAACACATCCCATAACAAATTGTATGATATTCACCGATTCCTGTGTACAATAAGAACACTTCCCATAACAAATTGTATGATATCCACCGTTTCTTGTGTACAATAAAAACACATCCCATAACAAATTGTATGATATCCACCGTTTCTTGTGTACAATAAGAACACTTCCCATAACAAATTATATGATATCCACCGTTTCTTGTGTACAATACAAACACATCCCATAACAAATTATATGATATTCACTGATTCTTGTGTACAATAAGAACACATCCCATAACAAATTATATGATGTTCACCGATTCTTGTGTACAATAAGAACACACCCCATAACAAAATGTATGATATTCATCGATTCTTGTGTACAATAAGAACATATCCCATAACAAATTGTACGATATCCACCGTTTTTTGTGTACAATAAGAACACATCCCATAACAAATTGTATGATATTCACCTTTTCTTGTGTACAATAAGAACACTTCCCATAACAAATCGTATGATATCCATCGTTTCTTGTGTACAATAAAAACACACCCCATAACAAGTTGTATGATATCCACCGTTTCTTATGTACAATACAAACACATCCCATCACAAATTATATGATATTCACCGATTCTTGTGTACAATAAGAACACATCCCATAACAAATTATATGATATTCACCGTTTCTTGTGTACAATACAAACACATCCCATAACAAATTATATGATATTCACTGATTCTTGTGTACAATAAGAACACATCCCATAACAAATTATATGATATTCACCGTTTCTTGTGTACGATAAGAACACATCCCAAAACAAATTATATGATATTCACCGTTTCTTGTGTACGATAAGAACACATCCAATAACAAATTATATGATATTCACCATTTCTTGTGTACAATAAGAACACATCCCATAACAAATTATATGATATTCACCGTTTCTTGTTTCAAATTATATGATATTCACCGTTTCTTGTGTACAATAAGAACACATCGCATAACAAATTGTATGATATCCACTGTTTCTTGTGTGCAATAAGAACACACACCATAACACGTCAACAAAGTCAATAACTCACTTCGACTAAATTCACGATGCACGTGACCACTTGAATGCATATTATATGTGTATACGCATGAATATTTTTTTTTGCATTAAACAGGTTTGTGTCCACATATTATCTCACAAATATAGCCTATGGACATGAAAGTAACGAGTGCATCGCCCTGTTTTTTTTTTGTTTTTACCAGTTGCAGTAATGTGGATGGGGAGTGTGAATTGGTTTATAGTGGAAATATGGAGAGGCTGAACGACTGCTACAACTCAACAAATGCCACAGTTTTCCTCCTCTGAAAAATAAAAACCTTGCAAATTGGATCACTGCTAAGACAAAAAACAGGAAGAATGGGAAAGAATAAAGAAAACAAGGAGAAGAACACGACTATGTTAGAAGATAAACATAACATGTAAAGCGACCTTTAAACATTATAACGTCGCTTCAGATATCCGACCACACTAAAATATCAAGAAAATGCCAAAAAGCTTCATTCTTCTACAGCGAGGTATCCGTAATGGAACTGTTCAAAGCGTTTTGTACTTCACCCCTTGGCAGACCTGTTCATTCCAAAGCCATTTCGACATCACTGGGAAGCATTCAGCCACGCTGCAACTACAACTGAATGAACTGTGGCAATGTGGGTTGAGCAGAATTACCAAACGGCAGCAAGATAATTCGAACCCGGGTTGTCTCGGTTGAGAGCCCGGTGTTTTAACGCCTACGCTACCACGCCCCACATAAAAGTAGTGCATCCAAAGGACAAAGTGGTGGACAGTGGATAGACAGACTGCGCATACCAGATCCCATGCAAGAGTTGTTATCACACCTACATTGCCGAAACAGGGAGGATGTGTGCAACTAACACAAAAGGGGGTTGAGTCCATTACAACCAGATGGTTTACCCGTGAACAGAATAGATAGTGTAGCTTCGTCTTTGCATGGATTAAATAAAACACGCGTGGACATTATTAAAGCAATCGTACAAGATACATTTACGTTATTCGTATGTCAAGAGGAACTCTCGCTCTTGTGGCTACGTCATCCTACCGTAATCGTAGCCGTGAATGGCCGCTTCTTTATATCGTCTGTCAAGTTTCCGTCCGACATCTTCTTTAGCTGATCTTTGAAGAACGTCAATTCCATAGTTTTGGCATGATTTCTATTATCGCACGATTGAATCCAAGATTTCTTGTGCATGGTCTGTAGGTGCATGTGGTGTAAGTCGAAACAGCGCGCGTGTCGACCTTGCGACGCGAAGCCGCACGGAGCTTTTGTCGGGTAGATGTTCTGGTAGAGAAAGGCAGAAATGGGAACCGTCCATCGCTTCGATGCGTTCTTCGCGTGAAAATCTGTCAGCTTGCAACCTATGTTGAGGAACTTCCGCAGCGCCTCCTCCTGTCTTGCTTTGCGTGCCTTGGCATTTTCCCGACATGGCTTGGCGCTGGCTGTGCGACGTTCACCTGGTCGACGTAAGTTAGATGACTGTTTCGCCGTATCGGTGCGACACGTGTCTGCTTGCATCTCCTCGGACGTCAAACCAATTCGCACGAGACTGTTAAAAACCCAAGTTCTGTTACTTTGCTTAAGGGTATTTAAGCTCACCAGTCATTTAATTAATTATAATCTGTTCAACCTGTCAACACCCGGTAACATTTCCGTCGTCGTATTGTTAGCGATATACTAGTTGTGATGTATAGTGTAGCAAATGCACTAGCAACATTGTACTAGCTTTGAGTACCGTCACCTCGTAACACCGTCAACACTTAATAACACATAATGCGTTGTAACACTGCATGCCTTTTTTCTCGTCGTTTTACCCAAGTTAAATCCCCGATGGACTACGACAATTACTCGAGTAGACTGCTTTTTGCTGTGCGACAGCAATGGCTGCATATCGATGTTGACATGTGTGCATATAACACTGGACATGGAAACTATATACTTACGTCTGAATGTACTGTTTCAACGTAAGACGGGCATCCAACTATGGCCGTCGTCACGAAAAACGTTTCTCATTACTGTTTTACAACAAATAACGCAACGTAATTGACAAGTTCGCCTAGGGGCACTGTGGCAGCGAGAAAGGAAGATGCGATGCGCATTGCATTATGGGAAGACATTTATACACGCGTATGCCGCGTACGCAATAGGGGTAAGACCACAGTTGACCTTCCTGTTTATTGTTTCACACGAATGTATGGCGTATTAAATTGCGATATGTGAATTTAAAGAATTCATACGATGTGACATAAGTGCAATTGAGCAGGCATATTCACAGGTTTGTTTGTAGAAGCTATTGGCTGTGAAATGGTGCATTTTTTTGAGAGTTTAAAAGGCGGAGGGATTTATGGGAATTTTTCTGCTATGGGCCACGTGGGCGCATGAATACAAGGCTATTTTTGTCAAAATTGATGGGCATCGCACGTCGGGGCGTTCTAAAAGAGCTGGAGGTAAGTGATTTTGATAAAACTTGGTCAGCATGTCAAAGAGATGATGGCAGTTGCTGTGAAAACGTTTCAGAATTTTTAGTGGTCACGTTTTCTTATAATCTAACAAAACGTTAACATGGCCACCAATGCAATGTTCAACTGTGGTCTGACTCCAATAGGTAGTATGAACTGTCAGTCAGTTAACTTACAATCGGCCAGACAAGAAATGGCATGTAAAATAGGTAGATTTCGTGAATATTTTTTCACATTTCAGACAGTTGCGCAGTCAACGTACGGATGTTAATAAAAATTTGCGTGCAAAATAGGTCATATTCGTAAAGTTTTATACATTTCCGACACAATACCTAACGTGGTGCCATGGCAGCGGCGGTAACGTAGCGTTGATAACATTGATGAGAAAATTGCAGTCAGAAATATTTGTGTTCGTGTGATGAACATCGGTGCTTGCGTGCGATGTGAAGTTTATACAGCAATTCTGAAAACGCTGCTGTAGGATAGCCAACGGCAATCGCAATGTCATCGTTGCTCACGGAGACTTGCTTAGGTCACGAGTTGGTGTCACATTGAGGTACTAAATATAATAAAGGCGATCGTGCGACAAAAACGTTGTGTTGATGCAACAGTCGTTCTCTACAGTAGCGCCCCGTTGTGGACATATTATCCTTCCATTTTTTTCTGTCACAGATCATTTTCGTCCATGGTTCTATGTATTGATTTTGTTTTGTTTGCAGTATAACGAGAGCAACAATGATAGCCACATTAGATTCATAGATGCCTATATTAGGCCTGTGAATGGTTCGAAGGCGTTTAAGCTAAAGGTCAGTACTAATGATATGTTAGGCATAGATATTAATCAAACCAGCTGTCAGGACAGTGGCGCCACCCGCGGATAATAGAACAAAAATAGCAATTTGGAAATACCACCAGCAAAATCCATGTGCTTCGTCAAATGCGCTTCATAATGCAACGCCAAAGGTCCGATATGTCAAACTTACCAACCTTGTTAGTAAGCTGAATACAGTCATTTCTTGGCAAATAAAATCACCGAAATCGGATAACTTCTACAATTTTTTTATGCACAGCGGTTCCAAAAGTGAAACTGTAGACTGACCAATTAGTGACGCTGGATAATGCGGATTTACCTAGGTCAGGCCTAGCGTAGATCCACGCACACGAAGGTCATTCAAGAGGAAAGTCTTGTAGGCTGCACCCCCTGACATTTCGGCGGATGATGTCGTGTTCCCGTAACAATCTTTGGCGAGTCAAAGACATGTCAGTGCATGGCAGTAGTGTTGTGACTGTTTCGGGTATGCAGTCGAAGTTGCGGGCCCCGGTGAGCGCTGCGGGTTTCCATCAAGCACTCTTCTACACCAGGAACCGTCACGGCTCTACTTATCAGAGACAAAGTCACTATTTTTGTATTTTAAATTCAACTATGTACAACGTAGTATTTTTTTTATAGTTTTCTGACGCGTTATTTTCAGATAACACAGATAACTAAGACGAAAATTACACGCCGTTTCGACATGAGGCTAAGTACAACAATTAAAACACCTACATTATTATTTCTCAGTGGTGTCAACACCTAATATGCTTACAATTAAGATATTACAACAGGCAGTTCAAAATAATCCACCAGGTGGAACCGTGTAAACGCGTAATGAGAATAAATGGTCATCAAAAACCAAAATCCGATGCGCCACAAAACGCCAACTAAAACAAGAATTGTTTATTTTATTTAAATGTAGGTCTGCCGTACACACAATATTCATATGTGACATACCGAACACGTCCAATCGTCACGTATCGTGTGGATTGTAAGGAATCCTCTTTAGTAATAACATTTCACGATTTTCAGTATACGTTCAAGTGCTGTCTTTCATATTTTCAGTAATAGCAACTTATAATATGACATGGAATCTTCCTAGCTGTTGATCTAACTATGTTGTGTACATAAATATAAGATCGTAAACAATGCACACTATTACGGTTCCACATGGTTTAGTTTTCTTAAATGTGTACCTTTTGAAACATTTACGTCAAACAAAGATAGCTTGATAGGAAATATTGACATTTCAATTATTCATCCCGTGAAAAGTGTGGTATAGTCCCTTTAATGTTGTAAAATGCCGGCAGATTAGATGACTAGCCGCTAGAGGGCGAACGTGACGACGACCTTAGGTCAATTGTTCCAGGAGCATCCCTAAAATTTTCTTGACGCCTGGGTGTACAACAGTGCTATTCGTTCTCTGGAACATACGACCAAGGTCGGCGTGTTCTAGTTTGTTCTTCGTGGGACGCTGTGCTCCCGATTCTTCAGCCCTGTTAAAATAAATCGGCGCTAGCATACCAAGTCGAAACCATGTAGCGGTAGTTTCTGTGACAGTGTTCAAACTTCACCAGAGCAAAGGCCGGTTTACACAATTTTGGTCCGAATTTGAAGCAATTGCCAATCAGCGGCCGCCGGGACCGACATCTATTGCACTCGTCATGACCTTTCGTCAAAGTTCAAGCAGTTCGTACTCACAGTGTTTAGACACATCGGACGTCTTACGCATGCGTACTTTGTGCGTTGTCACGCGACATGGTGTCGCCCGACCATTTGGGTCACAAATCATTGTGTACACCGGCCTTAGCTTAACGACCCACATCATGGTCTTGAATCTTATTTATTGCCTTTCAATATGAGGGTACCGTTAAAAACAGTATATCTTATTCTGGGTTGTATCTGGATTGTAGGACATGGTCTGCCAGATAGTTCGACAGTTAGATAGTCGGAAATTGTAATGGCTGAGCAAAAATTACCAAGAATAATTCCCTGCAAAAATGGGAAAATATCGTAATAGTGATATACATGGGAATATCTGTGTAGTTTTGTTTCAAAATTCTCTCTTCAATATATATTAGTCATTGCGAATTAAGTTCGTCTTAATACATAATGCGTAATGCATTTAACGCACGCACGCACGCACGCACGCACGCACGCACGCACACACACACACACACACACACACACACACACACACACACACACACGTTCCATTTATCACTGAGTCATACGTACGCCATCCTAGGGCATAGTACGCGCTCCGAGAAGCCAGCGATGGAAGCGAACAGTTTCTCGTCGACTACAACGGTCTCGTCAATGCTGAGGATGCTAAAGATGTCATCCAGGTCACCTTTGGCCATATTCTGCATGAAGAGCGCTTGTAGCGCCCCCTTTAAGCCCTGGAGAACGTATGTAATCGGTATATAATCGGTATTATAGTGGGTGGATATCTTCAATGTCACTGAATTGGCTTAGCAACAGCACGTGCAACAGATGTCGTCCTCGGCGTTACAGATAGTTTTGAGTTCGACGCCTAATATTTGTAAGCGACAAATAGACTGCAGTGACTTAATGGATTTTGTCAAAAATTGTTTTGATATCATGGATTGTAGCCTTCCTTGATAGACGTTTTTCTGCCACAAACCAGAAGCTATATTAAGAACAAATGTGTGCCCTTGTTTGTTGAAACTATGTGTCATTGACTGCTATAGAAAATAAAGAGCTTCGTGCACTACTACAAAAATGCGATATCTGACAACATTTGTTATCGTGATATTAAGAGAACACCAGTTAGAAGGTAGACGAGCGGTTATAAATTATATAGTGAAAAATCTATATTAAAAAAAGAAATTGTGTATTAAGATGTAACGAAATATACGTGATTCGTACATGTTGCACGTGGTGTGAACGAGAGTCCTAGGAGAAAACTGGCGAGGATGAGGAGTTGGTCAAAGTGGGATGGACACGTGGACATAATGAATGGAAGGGGAACGGCTGACGAAGCCAGCGAATGCGCTCAGAGAAGACGAGGAAGACCGAGACTGTTATGGGAGGACTGCGTGAAGATAAATTTTGCAGGAAAGGTAGGGAAGTGGCGAATGAGTGCGAGGGATGGGGGGTGGAGACTGTTGGTAGAGACGGGAATGAAACGGGATCAGTGACAGAAGATGAAGGAAAAAATTTACAACCGTATCGGTGCCAGCGTCTCCCGGGACAATGAATAGAACAACATGTTGCATGCGTATGTATAAGCAGTGTGCATATGCTAAAGTAGGATTATCATCTGTCTGGCATGGATGGACCACGTGTTGACGACCACCATTTAAATGGGCTGCCTGTGTGTTAAAACTTCATCCTCAACTGATTTAGCCTATCGCAAATCCGTCCAAATATGTAGTGTGTGAATAGTTTAAGTAACATCCGCAGTCGATTTAATAAACAAAAATCATATCATCGAAAGAATTGAATGTTGTCGTTAGATCTGGGAAGGTTCAAAATATTGGATATCTTCTATCCTCTACTCGATCACATGACAAAAACGTTTTAATCATTTCCATGTTTACTTCAAATAATGTTTGACCAAACATTAAGCAATTTAATAGTTTTTCTTGTGACTTCACAAAAACTACATGCAAACGTTTCGCAAACAAGCTAGCATGTTGTAGTGGATAATAGGTAGGTTTGATCTTTCGCAAAAGTAACTTGAAATGAGACGAGCGAAAAACCGAATTGAGAAATGACATTTAACCCGTGGTGTTTACTTACATCGTAGTGTAACACTGGTGGCTTCCCTTTCGCCTTAAATTGACTGAAGATTTTAGTGCAGAGCTCTTGACGATGAGGCGTCACGATGCAATAAGTCTTCACGTACTCAATCGGTGACATACCTGTGAACAGTGACTGAGTAACTAATTGTTTAATTGATTAACTGACTATTTGATTACTTATGTGGACAGATGATTTATCGATTGATTGGTTGCATGATTGATTAACGGGTTGTTTTGATGATACTGATAATGATGACTAAGACGGTATAGTCAATATGATAATTATATGATGTTTCGTAATGTTTGGTTGCTTCATGGTTGCGTACTTACGCTGAAGGACACGAATGTCTAGAGGTACCGTGAACCGCGATGCCTGCATCGACAGTCCGAGCTTAGCTTTCATCCACACCGGGGCGTTACTAGCTGCTTGAGCTGCTGCTTCGGCCTGAAAAAGAACGAACACTTTTGTTAACGGATCAATATCAATATAATTGTGATGCGAGTCGCGTGATTGTTCGTCTTAAAACGGATCAGTCCCGTCGTGTACACTGGTCGACAACTCAACAAAACCCGAGTCGCGTGATTGTTCGTCTTAAAACGGATCAGTCCCGTCGTGTACACTGGTCGACAACTCAACAAAACCCGAGTCGCGTGATTGTTCGTCTTAAAACGGATCAGTCCCGTCGTGTGTACACTGGTCGACAACTCAACAAAACCCGAGTCGCGTGATTGTTCGTCTTAAAACGGATCAGTCCCGTCGTGTACACTGGTCGACAACTCAACAAAACCCGAGTACGTATATATATATATATATATATATATATATATATATATATATATATATATATATATATATATATATTTATATAAAAAAACAAAATGATCGCTAAGACGGTTGGAAGTGTGTTTGGCCTCCCCGTGCATATATCGTCCGATGCTACATATTATACTCTGGTTATAATCTGGTTAGATATGGCGTGAGTCATACTACAAACGCGGTTGCTGATGCAACCGAAGTAGATTATATTGCAACTGATAATCTATAACACGATGTATATGTAATCACCATATGACTGACCTGTCTTGAACCGCTGTTTCCTCTAACGTCCGTCGCCTTTTTCAAGGCAGCACAATGATAAACCATCGACATTTCGCAAACCATCCACATTACATTAAAAGCAACACTGCACCATATCATGGCAGCTAGTTACGCAGTCTCGTCTCGCCTATGTATCATTTGATACTAGCATTGGCTATTAGTTACATTTAGTTAACTAGAGAAACCGTGTTACGCGCGCATATCCATGACGGTGGCACGTCTTTGGAAATGAAATATGCAGTAGATTACATTTAAATCGACTTGAATAAACAAGAACTGTGCTGAAAGATTTTGTGAATTAATATATACTTCGCTTTAACTTAGTAAACGTGTTTAGCTAGTTCAACAGCGCAGATGTATAAAAAAAGGTAACACAAATAAAAATTAATGTATATCTAATTACAATAGTAGTCAAATTAAAAAATAAATGTTCCAGACAAGAAATGATTAGCGTACGGTCGTTATCTTTACCGACGTAAATGTCTTAGTGAAAATATACACCTCAACGACTTTGGGCGTATGAGTTGCACCGAAGTCTTCAGCTGTAACATATGTACTTGTTTCGCCTTGGATAGTATCGGCTACATCAGCATCCTCATCACCAGATGCATTTCCCAGCCATGTCTCATGGAGTCGAGACAGAAATATGGTTTAGTAACATCGGGTATATGCATTGATCATAAAGCAACCATATTTCTGGATCATGCTCCGTGGCAAATGTCCTTTTGCGAGTCGTAGAATTAAAATAATCGATTTCCATACGTTTCAGGAATCGCTTCTGGTTAATCTCACAATATTGATCGACTATAAATACAAACACATATTCATTGTGGAAATCTTAATTAATATGTATGCAGAACGTCCAAATGCTCCACCTGTACAATTTTATTGATGATATAATATTATTACAAATTGTTGCACAATAGATGTGTTAATCAAAGTAGTATATTATTCTACACACTAGTTTGAATGTGACATTCGATCACACGGTGCTTTGCAAGCCTTTACCCATCCTTTCACAACTAGTTCTGGTCCACAATAGCATCTCTGTCAGGACACATGTAAAAGGCACACGCTCACTATACTACATGGGTCATAAACTACACCCAATGGGCAACATGACGAATACAAGTGCATTAACAACTAGATGTGTAGAAATTATTAAACATTCCTAGCAAGGTTGGGACTCAGTAGAAACTTGTCTTGCACAATGAGATGTATAGTGCACTAAATTACTGAATTGTGAAAGTTACGTCGTTTCACATGACAACAACATAACAAAACATGAAATGATATATTTCTTATCATGTATGCTTTATTTGAGATATTTAATATAATAAAGATGTCCCGCAAACAAGATGATTTATTATCAACAGAAACTGTTTTCGTGGACACTACGTAACTAACACAATTCAGCTATTACTTGTGTACACTGTACAATACACGACAAAGCACATCTCCTATATGTCTTCTGTATGTTGCCCAGTGTTGTTGAAGTGCCCTAACGAGTCCTAAAATGTACATGCCGCTATTGAGCTCCTACCATATTCAACGTGCATCTGATTTCTGCATGCCATCTAAACGGTTGTATGCACGAAACCCAACGGGAACTTCACCCTCTGTTTATACACGATGCGCATCACGTTCTGGCATTTACAGTAACCTTTCTCAACGATCGATTTGTAGCGATTAGATCGTGTGATCAATAAAGTTAATTAAATGTGATATCCAATGTTATTCGGTCGAATTAAATTGTGTTTGCATCCGATGCATTTTCTTAGACATATGTTCAGTTGAGTGATGGAATGCAGGATGCAGGAAGCGAGGGAGGAAGAAGTTGGTGTGAAAGAGAATTTCACGAGGAAGCCGGTGAGGAGCTGGTTAAAGTGGGCTGGACCCGTGGAAAGAATGGAAGGCGAACGGTTGACGAAGAGAGAAGATGCGCTTAGAGTAGAGGGTAGAAGGAGAATAAGAAGACCGGTATTCCTGATGGGAGGAGTGGAGTGAGAGGGGAGTGGGAGAGAAGTGGGAGGGGATCGGTGACGAAGAAGGAGTAAAACAAACATCGGGATTCGTAAAGGTGCCAGCATCATCATGGACTTCAGGGATAAAAAGATTTGACAAGAAAAGATTTAACAACGATTTTAACAAGACTGCCATCCAAGACAAAGGCCCAAATGGTCAATGGACAAGGAAGCCTTTTAAATATATTCACGCTGCTAGCAGTTGCACAATATGTAGATAATTTGTTACCCTCATTTATTGTCCTCTGTCAGAACGAGTACTTCCCATATCCAATCTACACTGATGCTTTGCTAATGTTGCCTCATGTTCTCTAGTTCTACTATCTGTCTTTAGTGAAAAAGAAACATTTGTATCAATATTTTCATAACCATTCAATATCTTAAAAGATTAAATCTGTTCTCCTCTTAACCTCCTTATCTCTAGGGTTGTCAGACCACACTGGAGAGCAATAGCAAACCATATATCTACCAGGTTTTGTGATAATGCTATGTCAATGTATTATACATAAACGATTCAGGGTAGAATGCGTGGGTGTAATGGTTGGGTGGGTTTATATAGAGGTGGAGTTGGTGTGTCACTGGGGAGGATAGGTATGAGGCAGGGGTGGATGTATCACTGGGTAAGGTGGCTGTGGGGACAGAGGAGGAGGGAACTGTGGCGCAAAATTAAACTTTTTGTATTAAACTTTTATGATCCATGTTTTTTTACCATGGTATTTTTACCAATTTCTGTTGAACTATTGTCATAATCATTGTTATTTTTGTTAATTGTAGTAGTTAGTATAGTTGCGTATTGCACAAAGTGAAGCGTTCCATCGCGCTTTGCAATGTACTCAATAACCATCAGGGCAACGAGATGTTTATGCACCAACATATCAGCTATGCCTATGGCCAAGCTGATTCTAAATGTTTGGTTTATTGTATGTGCTGTAGAAGAAACCCAACGTACCTATTGGTTGGGGAAGGTACAACGAAACAACATAGGAATTAATAGTGTTATAGACATGTCGTCAACGAATAAAAGAAACGTGATATTTGGTCCTACTAAGGGTGGCAAAATTACGATCAAAGATGGCTACTGCCACACCTCGACGTTGGACCTCGGTCTCGTCAAAAGGGTCACGACCTTGCTTTTTTTAGCTTTGTGGCGCCACCTGGGGTGTTTTGTCTGTGATAGTACAAAAAGAAATTACATGCAGCACTGTTTGTTTTCGTTCAAATAGCATAGGTACAATGTGATGTATTTGGTAAAATGCGTAATGTGACTAAATAATGAATATATTTAATATACATTCATCTCACAAAGGCATGAATATATATAACGCTTGAACTACCTAACGCAGTTTCTACATAATGAGTACCTATATATATTATTTAGCATATACCATTTTATTAAGTCCAATATTCTGTCAACGTGGCAGCATCAGTTGCATTTATATTAATGTTGACGCCACTTCAGTGGCTGCAGTATTAGTATCGGCAGCAGCATCGAATTATTAACTGTTAATACATTTATCAAATTTATATATTTTATTCTACAAAGCCGACGGTAAATATAATATGCTGTATTACATTGTTAATTTAGATGTACTGTGAGATCGAAAACGCAGAGAATTGTGGCGTGTTAGTAATACAAACCCCAAATAGCTCCAAATATTACTTAACTATTTAAAAACAATTCCGTTAACGTCCTGGGTTGTTAATGAGGACGAAGAAGAAGAATGATTTACGTGGGCCTGTGTAACAATTTTAGTAGTATATATAACCATGGTAAATTAGTATGAAAATATATGAATATATGATGCATATAAAGCAGAAATATTGTCAACAGACACGTAGCAAAATATATGAATATATGATGTATATAAAATAAAAAATAGTGTCAACAGACATGTAGCAAAAAAAAAATAGGGTCGGGAGTTTCCTCTAAGACTCATAGTCTCAAAAGTACTTCTTCGCGTAGAACAAGACACATGTATGTGCGCGCGTGTGTGTGTGCGTGCATGTGTGTCTGTGGATGTATTGCGTATGCCGATGTGTGTGAGTGTATGCATTAGTAAGGCACGCCCATTTATATGATGTTGGCAGACATGTTAAGTGACGCGAGAACGCTCACCATTTTCATGGCTGACGCACGTGAGACACTGTCCTCTTCTGAGTCCGACGACCTTGAGCTACTACTCTTCGAACTGACTGAAGAAATGCGGATTCGTGAAATTGGCTTTGCAGATAAGATGGAGGTAAGTGGTGCGACAACTAATTCTGCAGCACTCTAGACGAACAAGAAAACGACAAATTCATAACCGGTTTAATATAATAATAATAATAATAATAGCAAAGATTATGATGATGATAATGATGATGATGTCTAAATCTATGCCTGATATGTGTACATATGCTTCAAAGGTACGGACTGTCAAAACAAACTCCAAAGCTGACCGTCGTAATATCTGAAGGAGTAGAAATATTTGAAGTTAAGGAATGTTTCTTACATACACTTATACTGCACACACGTCAAGCCTAACCATCAACTATGTAATTATTGCATTCAATAGTACTATGTACTGTATGTGTTAACATAAGCAATTCGAAGCTACGGACAATAAACGTATGAGCTATAGAAAAAACACGATATTAATATAGCGCTAAAATCACCTAGTGCTCTATTATTAAAAAGAACCATGTTTATATAAAGCTGCCATAGTTTCCACGATACACATGCAACAATATGGTAGCTAGACAGGTGTCGCAGAACCGGATGCAAAGAACATTGCAAAGAACATGATAATAGTGCTATATTCGTATTTGGTAGAGACCTATAGCCACACATATCCAAACATATCAAGAGAATTGACCGTATATATATATATATATATATATATATATATATATATATATATATATATATATATATATATATATATATATATATTTCAGTAAGTAAGCCTAAATAGGAGTCAAGCACACATGTCACCCCTTATGACGACTGAGTAGTGACCAACTTTAGTGATACCAAAAACTCAACACAGCGAACTTCGAGTACATTATATTCTTGAAATTAGAAACATCCATCAATTGGTCAGTGTGTTCTATGACGAGAATACAGTCTCATTATGCCACCGCATGTCGGTGTACCTACAACAATCTACAACATATTACATACTACAACATACAACACATTCGCATTCACAGCAGTTAGCTGTGAGATCATAAAACAGACTATGTGTGCAAGCATTACTTGGCGAACTATGATCCTAACATATACTGAACAAAACAGCACCCCAACGATTGAACGTGTCGCACAAACGTTTCTCTGTTACCTTACGAAACACGGCGGAATCACCAATAGCGCGTCAGTTTGCTGGTATTTTCCTCACTAGCAACGATCGCTCGATACAGGTATACTCCTCGTTTAATTTGTTATTTAATGTTACCTCCTGGTGTCCGTTTATCACGTCTTCTCAGACGAACCAGTTCACTGTCATTGTGATCCCACCGCTGCGCACTCGCTAATTGTCTAGCAACACAATCCCTAGCTGATTGGGATAATCCGCTGGATCGTAATCCGAGACACGTCAATTCCTTCCTTTTGTGTGCACGACCAAGCAAACACGTAACATGGTGGGTGGTCTGCCACAGCAGGCATCTCATAAGTTCGTTGTTAGTATTACAATTAATGTTGATGCGGAATGTTGATTCAATAATCAATTGAAGCAAAGCCGCACGCGAAATCGAGAAACCAGTAACAGTACTGCTTTTAAACTCGTACGATCAACTTGAAATGACCAGAATGAAATTGCTTATGCGACGTGATACTGAATAAACACAGGCGCATAAATTCAATCAGAATAAATGTTGGATCTTCTTATTCCAATAAATAATTCGTGTTTGTTCAGTACGGTAAAGACGATTAACCGCCAATTCCCTATATCAACAGGGGTGTTGTATATTGCAAGAGTACTGCTATTGGTGCTCCGTTCTTCTGAGTGCTAAATGTTCATTAAACAATGCAACCTTGCAATAGCTAAGCAGCGTTACATCAATATTTGACAAGGGCTTGCACCGTGCTACGTCGATAGAACCAAATACGGTAGCTTGTTTTTGAAATTCCATCATCGGACGTTGCAACGTCAACATACAAAACAATTAAGTATACTTGCATAAACTATTGGAGTTGTTCAATGCCCTACTGCGGAACACCTGTGCAAACTACAATGTCACTTCGCTATATGGACTCTCCCTATGTAGTGAACACTTAAAAAGAAAAAACTTGAAAACCCCGTTCTGTTGCGCACTCCGTAGTCAAATTCATTCATACCATTGGATATAACGAACATCAGATATATACAACATTTTGGCCAGGTCCCAACATGTTCCATATAGAGAGAGTCCATTGCGTAGTTGCCCAAAGAATACATGTGCATTATAAAGAGAATATCGCAGTAGACACAAGATGGGAAACATTCAATAAAGAATGCATGTGCACTATAAAGAGCATATCGCAGTAGACGCAGGGTGAAAAACATTCAATAAAAATACATGTGCATTATAAAGAGCATATCGCAGTAGACGCAGGATGAGAAACACTCAATATCTATGGCTGCTATGCCTGACACATGCCAAAAGAATGTCAAACATGCTGAGAGGAGATCAGCTAACAAGTAAAAGGGACAACGAAAAGTAGTTGATTAAATATGAACGGCCCATATTACAGAATAATTGGGCACCTGTACAATGGTTATCAGTGTGATGACCGACGTATGCTTGTTAAATCTGGCTAAGTATTATCAGTAAATTAAATGCAACCTCTTAAGATGCGAATCCAAGGCAGTAGCTATGTAGGAAACTGGCCAGAAAGCGAAGATGAAGATGACTACTTCAGTCTGAATCAATTCACTTTTGTTAATTCCGGGCTATGTAACACACAAAAACAACAGTAACGAACTGTTTGTTAGGCAAATCCCAAAGATCGTCTGTAGCTTACATAAAACAAGCTGATATTATAAAGCGTAGTCGGTGGATGTAATGTACTGCTAAATTAAATAACTGCTTAAGCTGAACGAGATAAGTCTAGTTTTTAACGTTAAGACATGGAAGTGACGTCATTCGTGAACGGAGATCAGAGCTTAGAGCAGTGGTTAGGACAGACACATTTGCGATCAAATATGTAAACAGGACCCATTAGATGGATGATATGCAAGACTACTACCTAAAACAATCTACATCTCTTGAACACAGCACATCACAAATAAAGAATTATACCTGGAAACACCGAACATCTCAGAGACAATCAGACGTAGGCGAGTCCAGTAGACAACATTTACAATACGTACCACATATGTTAGCTAATGATAAAACCACGGTTGCGGGTCGTTAGGATAATTAATGCTGACGCGCATGCGTGTGAATATTGCATATTTGCAGATCGCTGCTTCTGACGTGAGGTCGCATTCAGACACACGCCAGAAGCAGCGACCTGCAAATAGACAATATTCACACGCATGCGCGTTAGCATTAGTTTTCCGAACGCGACCTCAAAACGTTTATTTTTGCATTTGAACCTGCGTTTCTGAAAAACAGCGTTTGCATTTGAATAAATTTAAACTTTTGCATCTGTATTCAAATGCGTTGATATGAATTTGTCAGCAAGCCTGATGAATTAAATCAAACGTATGCTTGAAACTAAGGAGATATGGAAGGAATGGTATTTACCTTGCGATGACTTCGCTCGGCCTGTCGTCGACTCATCTGGCGTAGCGCTTCCGACCTGACAACAAATAAAGAACAAACTGAACATCAAAGTACAAGGAGGTGGCCATACTCCCAGGAAGCCAACACAACACTTCACGAGACAGGTACTCACGTGGAACCCCCATGGCAAAAGCAAAAGGGAAAAGCAAGAAACACCTGGCGCTTTGAAGTGGACGCGTATATGGCAAAAGCAGGATGCATATGTAAATAGAAGTGGAAGCGTATATGGCAAAAGCAGGATATATATATGGAAATAACTGAAAATGCAAGCCCAAAGTCTAGCAGAGTGACCTATTCAAGCTAAATGTTTATTAATTGGTGTGTTAACCAATGGTATCATGCGAATGGTGTGTTAACCAATGGTATCATGCGAATGCAGTTCTTAGCTTTTAAACTTTTGGCTGTGCACCGGTCCTCGCTAGTTGGACAGGTAATGATAGGCATTTCCTTGAACTGCTCTATGAAGTTGGGTGCGCGCGCATATTCCTGGAAACAAGTCCGACCAAGACAGCAATCTGGACGACATACAAATGATTCGGCGCACATCCACACATTGTTTAGGGAATATGTCAAGGGTGGTCCGGTGAAAGGAGTCCTTGATGGCCTATGCTCCGCTAAACGGCTTAAGGGGAATAAAAGTAATGATTTTAGGCCTACGCACCTATAAGATTTACTAAAACATAACTATTAGCAACTACAGTCAGGACGATCGCGCTACTGATTTACTAGAAAAATCTTGTTAAACACACAGCATCTCAGTACTGTTACGTAATCCTACATCACGAGTGCGTGTTTTCTGGCAATATTCGCTCACCAAATGAAAATCTATTTGTAAACAGCTAATCATATATTAACCAATAGGATGTGGTCATATTGTATTTTGTCTACGCTCAACTTGTGCAACTCTTTGTTTACTAAATGTATACCGTTCTGACGTAGCATATCGCTTGATTGAGAGTTTGCGTTGCTTCCGACGGCCCTTCGATTTCGGTCGAAGGCACTTAACACGTCTCACCGGATGTGAGACGTGTTAAGCGAACTGTCAGGTGCTTATTGGTCGTCATGGTGACCATGTTAGCCGCCAGGAAAACATAGATGCATACCAGAATCTCCCATTTTCGCAGTAAATTCCGAGTAAACCACTGGTATAATATTCTTCATTTTAGCTGTACATGATTAGTTTTCTTAACTCGTTTAGGTGTATCGCCCACAAACCATGACTTTTGTTTCGCCTTAAGTCAAGTATGTGAAATTCCGACCTGTCGTTTTGTATTTTCAGATTCGCTTTGGGGAAAGGCATCAATGTACGCGTCGTCGCCCTTCTCGGTTTCGACACGGCGATGATCTCTTCCGAAACCCCGTCGTCGGCTACAAAGCTCTGCCGTTCGACGAATTCGTGCAGCCTGCCGCGACATGTCATTTACTACTAATACCCGCACACGCAAGGTTCTGTTCGCGTGTGAGCATGAGTGTGTGCGTGCGTGCGTGCGTGCGTGCGTGCGTGCGTGCGTGCGTGCGTGCGGACATGTGTGTATGCATTCGTATCCGTGCATGTGTCTATGGAGACATTAACATAGCGTTGATCACTGTTTCTTCGGGATAGTCACCCACATTTGTAGAATCAGCTGTGACAATAGGGTAGACCCGAATACAGTTTGTGCGTCTACATCGATACAGATGGCGGCCTTTATATATAATAATGCCTTTGAAGGGGAAAAACTTTGGAAAAGGAAAACAGCCGAATCCGTGAAGCGATACGAGAACTATTTGGCCTCACCACTTTAAAGGCACAAAGTTCCTGGTGCAAATTCATGCTGCATAACATAAACTATAGGGGCCATCCTCACTTCTTGATCATTTGACTATTATGCATAACATAAACTATAGGGGCCATCTTCACTTCTTGATCATTTGACTATTATGCATAACATAAACTATAGGGGCCATCCTCACTTCTTGATCATTTGACTATTATGCATAACATAAACTATAGGGGCCATCCTCACTTCTTGATCATTTGACTATTATCATACTGTTTGAAAATATCGACCTTACCGTCTAGCATGCAATAGAAGCGTAAAGGCTTAATACTCGAGTCGATGCATTCGAAGTAAATAAATAAATGTAAAATTATATGAAAACATGGTTCATTACATATATATATATATATATATATATATATATATATATATATATATATATATATATACATATATATATATATATATATATATATATATATATATATATATATATATATATATATATATATATATATATATATATATATATATATATATATATATATATATATATATATATATATATATATATATATATATATATATATATATATATATATATATTTCTAGAGAACTACGATAAAGAACAAACACGTGGCTCACCAACTTTGTCTCGGACCGTCGAGGCCGTAGCCTCTCGACGCTGCCATCCGCTCCCTGTAACTGCCTTTCTTTGTTTCGTCCTCCGTCAAGCCTTCGCCGAACCTGATGCTTAATGATTTCTTTGATCTGGTCGTGTCGTCTTCAGTACCCTAGGATGTTGGTATTACAACTGAGTGTACCTTTTATTACTAAGAGTACGTTTACGCAAAGTCCTCTAAGGCAAGTATCCCGGCGGCGGCGGCGACGACGGCACAGGCACAGACACAGGCAAGGCACAGGCACAGGCACAGGAACAGGCACAGGCACAGGCAAGGCACAGGCACAGGCACAGGCACAGGCAAGGCACAGGCACAGGCAAGGCACAGGCACAGGAACAGGCACAGGCACAGGCAAGGCACAGGCACAGGCACAGGCACAGGCAAGGCACAGGCAAGGCACAGGCACAGACACAGGCAAGGCACAGGCACAGGCACAGGCACAGGCACAGGCACAGGCACAGGCACAGGCACAGGCACAGGCACAGGCAAAGGCACAGGCACAGGCACATGCACAGGCACATGCAAAGGCACAGGCACAGGCACAGGCACAGGCACAGGCACAGGCACAGGCACAGGCAGCAGCAGCGGCAGCAGCAGCAGCAGCCACTTTGAGATCATCCCCACCACTTTGAGATCATCTTAGACTTCGACTACCTTCCGGGAAAAAGACATGTCTATTCCAAACTACATTTCCGCTATAAATCTTCGGCGCTCCCTCGTTCTGATAATGACTTTTGCGTGTTTCTGTTCATGATTATGCTTAATAATTATGTTTTATCGCGCCTCTGACTCAGGTTCCTACTAAAGATATAGGCGTTATGGAAGTTCACTATGATTATGCGGTGGCTTAATCAGAAGATGTAACAGGATAACTTACCGACACTGAACCACTCCCGGTCTTAAGGATTGATTTCCTCATTCTTACGCCATCCTTGAGAATAGTTCTTTTCTGTAGAAAATCGCAATCCGGTGCATTAATCAACAATACAAATTGAACATCACATCTTTGAATTCAGACGATGTTGCAGCTAATATTTAGCCACTTTTTTAGGAACACTATACAAATATGAAGTGAAGGTGTTCGTATTGGACCCATCCTCAAATTTAATTGGTCCCGCTAATCGGTATTGTGAGGATGTTTATACGACCGATTCTTGCATAATTGGTCCCGCTGATCGATATTACGAGGATGTTTACACGACCGATTCTTGCATAATTGGTCCCGCTAATCGGTATTGCGAGGATGTTTACACGACCGATTCTTGCATAATTGGTCCCGCTGATCGATATTACGAGGATGTTTACACGACCGATTATTGCATAATTAAAATACCCAAACTCTCGTCATTTTTTCTCAAAGTACATATAATAAGATAATTCATGATGTAGAAGGCTTTGAATTTTTCAACCATATTAATTATGATAACAATAAGAATAATAATTATTATTTTTAAACAAATAAACGTGTGTTACCTCTCCGACTTCTCCTAACGTGTCGAAGCTCTCATCGTCCACTTCTTCCATTCCTCGTTGACGCCTTCCTCCCCGGCCTCCTCTTCTTCCTTTTCGCTCGCCGGGCTTGTCATCACTAAATTCGTCGTACGACTCTTCCAGTCCTCTTCCTCTTCCTCTGCCTCTTCCTCTGCCCATCCCAACCCGCTTCTGACCATCGTCTGTAACCTAAACAGAATGTATCATATGATATACGTTTATGTCAGACAAAAGTTCATACATATATATATATATATATATATATATATATATATATATATATATATATATATATATATATATATATATATATATATATATATGTGTATATATATATATATATATATATATTATATATATATGTATATATATATATATATATATATATTATATATATATATATATATATATATATATATATATATATATATATATATATATATATATATATATGTATATGAGCTGAAATTGATGTTGAGCATCGTTTCACCAGAGAGCAGTGTATTTTATTAGAACATAATCATATACCAGAACCGTGTATATATATATATATATATATACATATATATATATATATATACATATATATATATATGTATATATACATATACATATATATATATATATACATATATGTATATATATATATATATATATATATATATATATATATATATATATATATATATATATATATATATATATATATATATATATATATATATATATATATATATTGGTATGCACGATGCTTCAAACTGCTTGTATGTCTATTATTTTTCTCATATTCAAGTTAGGAAAGTTAATTTAGGAACACCCCAACAAAAGAAATGCGAATATTTTATCTTCAGTTTTTGTCACGACACAGTAAACTCGCCGAACTTTTGTCAACGCATCATTAAGCAGTTAGATGTGGTCTATCGATTAAGTCAAACGTGCTGGACGCATGTGCTATGCACGGTCCAGCCTGGTTACTGTTCCCGATGATGTTAATGGTGGTTTCATTGGCAATATGGAACCGATCCATCAGATGCATGCTATGAATTTAGTGATCTTGTCTTCCTGTGAGTACCAGATGTTTCTTGGCCGATCAGGATAGCACCGATAACACTTGTATTAAGTTTTCCTGTTATTCGTTCTAACCGGATGAACAATACTCACCCCACAAAGTGGAAACGCAGGCTCTGAATTACTTGTATTAAAAACACAATCGATATACTAACCGTAGCTCACGGTGCCTGACAAACGTTCATTGTGCTTATTTTGA
>BSQZ01000020.1:901244-1218744 GCA_033239005.1 Lamellibrachia satsuma | reverse complement strand
TAAACTAACGGGTTACTAAGTTCGCCCCTTTGGCACACCCCTCTGCCGTATCTTAGATACGCCACTGCATAAAACATACAGGTTCCTTTACCTAATCGCTCATTTGAACGTAGCTTTTCCTACCGTCATTGGGGCAGTACGGGGGCGCTTCTTCATATCCACCACCAAATTGCCGTCAGACTCCTTCCTGAGATTCTCCCTGAAGAACGTCAACTCGAGCGTCTTGGTTTTGTTGCGGTTCTCGCATGACTGGATCCACGCTTTCTTGTGCATCGTCTGCAGGTGCATGTGATACATGTCGAAGCACCGGGCATGCCGACCGTGACAGGCAAAGCCGCATGGCGCTGCTGTCGGGTAGATGTTCTGGTAGAGGAACGGTGAGATGGGAGTCGTCCATCGCTTCGACGAGCTCTTCTGGTGAAAGTCGGCGAGTCTGCAGCCGATGTTGAGAAACCTTCGCAGTGCTTCCTCCTGGCGTGCCTTGCGGTCCTTAGTCGAGTCAGCCATCTTGCTGTTGGCGTCGGTAGCAACCATGGTGGACATGGTGAATTTGAACACACCGGTAACGATACGCGAGAAAGGCGGTCGGGGAAGTGTATGTGGGAAAAATCACGCCATTCGGGCACCGACTAAAGAGCTATCCAATCTTTCAATGCCCCAGTAGAAGTTCCACCAATACCGCTGGTAAGTTGTGGTTTGTGCCCTGTCTATGGCTATATTGGCCCTCAGTATATGTGGCTGACAATAGTTCTAATAACGTATGACATGGGAAACATGTGGCTATGTGGAACTGGTTTGTGGCTACCGTGTTCACAGATATACACGCTGCAATGGTGTGTAACTTAGACATGTATAAACTTCTCATATGTATCCCGCTTTGCCCAGTGCTACTGCGGAGCACTAAAGATAATTCTCCTCGCCACACCTACGCATTAAGGATCATTCTCAAAATACAGAATTCTAACGTAAGTATCGGTAAATACCGTGCGTCTGCTATAATTTTTTCAATCGTTTATACCTGAGCCAAACAATATCTACTTACACACAGTTTCGTCTTCACGAAATGTGAATATCTTTCTTCTTCTTCGTACTGTAAGAATCACGGCGCAGCGCACTATGGGAGCACAACATGAAGGTCAGACGCGCACTGCATTACGGGAAACCATGTAGATACGATAACGCAAATAACAGCGTTTGTTTTTTGCCGCCATTTAACAGAACCAAACTCTCGACGAAGGAAACTTTTTCGGGCTGGCATATTTTGTTATCGGTCTGACCACGTATTTCATCAATAATACGTCGTTTCCAGATCATCTGTCCGTCTGTGGTGTGGCGCGCACGGTGCGTTGACGTTTGACGTCCACGGGAGAGAAAGCCAATCTTTCAAGTGGTTAGATTGGTCACATAAATGTTTAGTCTTGTGTGTGGCGAAACGTGGTTTCTTCGCGCAGTACTAATGGTCGCCTTCACGCATCCCATAACCTCGGGTGGTCGTTGGGGTATCTCCTCAAATGATCTGGCAATCTGTCTCTTGAGATTCCCTCCAAGTCATGTCTATTTCTTGATGTTTCCTGTCCAATTCTGTTTCTGTCTGCCTCTCTTTCTCTTGCTTCTCACTGTGCCTTTGAGAATGGAATTTATTGGGCCAGTATAACCCATAACACAGCCATACCATGTCAATTTTCTTACTGCTGACAGGACATCTTCGTGTCGCCGCAGGTTTTAGCTGGTTATCTTGAGGACATCCTTGTTGGTGATATTGGTGACATTGGTGACACTTCCCGTCTAGATAGAATGCGAAAGACGCTTCACTAGCATCACATCTCAATCGATTGCATTATTTTTTTAGATGCGGTCAGGTCGCCAATATTTTTTCTGACTACAATAAAAATCGATACAAAAACTCTTACTAACTGATTGACTGTGCAGATGCAGTCTAGATTAGACGTTTTTAGTTACCGTTAAGATATCTGTCCACCGTCGCTGTTCTTTAGTGTTAGTCTAGAGAAATTCCACTGCAAATAACAGGAGAGGCCCATCCGTATCATATTTGTTAAATATTTTGTGATTACTCTGAACTGCCCTACAATAAGCCGATGTTTTTGCCAATATAGAAACAATGTTACGTCGACTTTTACTGTTGGAATGAGTAAAGGAGCCTCCTAATTGAAACACGAATTGAAACTAACTTCACCGCACGCATTATCATCGATATTACATAAAACAACACTAGATATTCCCAGTCGTTTGTAATAGTATTTTCCGGGTTATTAAAAACAACATGTTTAGATATACATTTTCAAACATAATGACGGCGAACGAATTTGTATGTACTACGAACTAAATATGAATTGATATATAATGTGACAATGTAATTACGTTCATGAAAATACATTTTCATTATCTTTTATCTTTTCAATGCCTCGTTGTTTTAGTTCGTCGGTTGACAGACACAGTAAAACTGTAATTGATCATAAATTAATGTTTCAGGGAAACGTCATGTTTTATTGTGCATAAAGAAATGTACCAAGAATTTGTGTCAGCCATTATCAAGTTACTGATCTGCAGATTCTCTGTGAGTCAAGATAGTAACCCCACCTAGCGGGAAACGCAGACAAACAGACACGAATCTACCAGCTGCAAGAGCAGGGCATCCCACTTTGCAAGACATTGAGAGGGGGCGAGAGAGCGAGGAAGCGAGGGAGCGATGAAACAGGGGAGCGAAAGAGCAAGAGCGTAAGATAGCGAGAGAGCGAGAACAAAAGCGAGGTGTCTTACCGCATCCATGCGTTCTTCAACCCACTTCGCGAACTCTTTTTCGTTGCCGTATATATTCCTGTTCTTCTGCTGTTGCTCGACCTGACAAGTGAGCACGTTTACGGCGCTGGCTGATCGTTCCGGGCGGCGGTTCTGGTTGACGGCTGGTCGCGCTGACTGACAGCGCCGAGGAGAACTCTTCGGTTCGACGATGGGTTCTGTGTGGATGCACCGGACACCGACGGGTTGCGCTGACTGGCAACGCCGAGGAGAACTCTTCGGTTCGACGAATGGTTCTGTGTGGATACACCGGACACCGACGGGTCGCGCTGACTGGCAACGCCGAGGAAAACTCTTCGGTTTGACGATTGGTTCTGCGTGGATGCACCGGACACCGACGGGTCGCGCTGACTGGCAACGCCGAGAGCTATTCGGTTTGACAAATGGTGCTGCGAAGCAGGGTTGAACTTTGGCGGGTCGCGCTGATTGACAACGCCGGGTTATTTTCGGTTGAACGATCACTTCAGCGAAGTTGTCCATGCATTCGCAGCCGAACACTGCAGAATTTGCTCTGGTTTTGTCAGCCAATTTTTCATAATCGATGAAGTCGTTGGTTTTGCTCCCTTTTGTGCTAAGGTAGCATTTATCGGGAGTCAACACTGGATCGCTGTGTTCTTCGTTTTTGGGGTCACAAAGGCAATCCTTCGTTTCCGAATCACTGTAGCAAATGTTTGCAGACGCATTTGGGTCACTGTTGGTTCGACTAATTGTCACTTTTGGGATCCTGAATCCGTTGTTCGTTGACTCTTTCGGGTCGTTGGAGCTTTTTTCTGTTGTCACTTTTGATTCTGTGGAGTCTTTGTTCGTTGTTGCTTGAGAGTAGCTGGATTCTTTTTTCGCTGTCGCTTTCGGGTAGCTGAAGCTTTTGTTCGTTCTCGTTTTGGGGTCATTGAAGCCGTTGTTCATAATGAGTTTTCCGGTGCGGCGGACGCTGTGGATGATAATTTTAAAAAAGCTTATTATCCTTGTCACTATTGTTATGGCGCCGTTGAAAGCACTGTACTGTACTGCAATAAAAAATCATCTACACTAGTTCCTCTGCTGCTCGCCAGTTGGCATGGCACACAGGCCGTCTCATATGTGGAAGAGTCGCATGCTTGCTATTCCAACTGGCGAGCAGAAGAAGAACAAGCTGTCCCAGAATTCAGTTCCTGATGAAGTCAAAACGTTGCGTAAGTATAGCTCAAGTGATGTGGTTAAAAGAAAATCTTTACTTCATTATTATCTACCAACGAGATGAACATTATTATGTACCAACTTGATGAACATTATTATCTGCCAACTTGACGAACATTAGTATCTACCAACTTTGCGAACATTATTATCTACCAACTTGACGAATATTTTCACTAAAACAACAATATGCATTAAAAAAACGCAACAAACCTGTTGTTTGCTGGGCGTGCCCCTCGTCGGCTCGTATTGGCGTCTTCCTCCGACGGAGCGCTGTGTTCCTCAAACGCTGACAGTGTTATCGTAGAAGGAGGATCTGTTGGAATAACAATCAGGGCGCGACTCCTTCCCCTTGGTTTTCCAGCACCATCGCCGCAGCCACTGCCCGAATCCTGAACCCTGGCCTGTGGAGTTCGACACTTACAAAAGTCTTGCAATGTGGTTGACATATATTTATGTTAATAAACGACGTTTATTCGACATTTAGCAAGTGCACAAATGCACGATCATCCAGTAACGAAAGTGTGTAGATACATGAGTATTTGAGTAGTTGTAAAAGAAAAAATTAATATGACATAGCATTTTGGAATCTGGTATCCAATCACAGACCTCGCCGCCATTTTTCCTAATTTCTTTTATCCCTCTTCATTTTCTTCAGTTCACCCCTACGTCTCGTTCGCCATATTCTCTCTTTCCCGCATAATTGTCTAACACGGACTTGTGTAGAAGGGGCCAGTGGAAAAACACATTGGACGTGTGACTGCCCTGAATCATTCAGTGTTAACGCATAATACCTGGGAATCTCTATTTCATTACTGCCATCTTTGTTCGTGGATTGTTCGGCGGCATGTTCCACTTGCCTCCAGCGCCACTTTGCCTCGTTACGCCATTGGTAGTCTCCTTGGTTCTATTCCACCATCACTGCCTTTTTTTTAAGGATAAGGATAAATTTTATTTGTCCCAACAGCAAAAAACATAGATAAATTATATTGAGTGGCAATATAAATTATATAAATACATATGATACATGCACATATAGAACTGTACAATATATAATAGCAACTACTAAATAATCATCAATAAAAGTAATACATTATGCAACAACAACCAAAAAAAAAACATATTTGCTGTGGGAAGGGAGACTCAGTTTTTTGTCTGTGTCTTACATATAATCAATTTAAGTGTGTGATGATGTGTTGTACTGGTGTGTTTTATGTGTTGTTTTCGCCTGTACGCGTGTAAGCCTGTGTGCAAGTATACAAATTGAAAAGTTTAATTGTGATTGCATGAACTGTGTTATGCTCATTCATAATTTATTTAATTTATTTAATTTAGTTGGCATATATAGCAATTTAGGAGAGTGCATGTGTCATTATATTTTTGTAGCATGTATTTTTTGGCATAACTTGAAAAGCCTTTCAAACTATGAGTCACTATCTTGTCTATAACTAAATCAGGGATATTGTTTATAACATGTGGCAAGTTGTATTTAAGAATTTTTTTTGCAAATTCATGTTTAGTTCTGTAAGTATGTAGTTCAGTTGTTCTCCTAGTATTATAGTTGTGAATGTATGTATTTGGGGTTATTTGCCAGTTTAAAAAGTAGACAGGTAGATTTTGATGTCTATATTTGTAATAAAATTTCAGTTCTTGTAGTTTTAGTAAGTCTTCTACTTTTAGTGTGTTGAGTTTTTTAAAAAGTGGTTCTGTGTGTGAATTGTATTTGCTTAATGTTATAATTCGTACTGCTTTCTTTTGTATTTTCACTAATCTGTTTCTTTGATATCCCCATGTCGTAATACAGTAATTAATATGAGGTAATATCAATGCATTGTATAACATAATTTTTATTTCTAAAGGTAATACATGTTTTAATCTGTTTAGTATTCCTATAGTTTTGGAACACTTATTTGAGATTTTTTCTCTGTGTTTTTTCCAATTTAAGTTAGTATCTATAGTTAAGCCTAGGTAGTTAAATTCTTCCACTTTCTCAATATCTATATTATTTATTTTGAGAGATAATGTCAGTGTAGTTTTGTTTGGCATTTGGAAGGTCATATATTTAGATTTACTTTTATTTAGTGATAGCTTATTTATATTAAGCCACTCAACTATTTTGAGGAGTTCTTTATTTATTACTGATTCTGTACTTTTATTTTGGACAATATCTCTGAAAGTTTCAATAGTGCTAAATAAAGTGGTATCATCAGCATATATTATAAAGTTAAACATTTGGCTGGCTTGTGAGAAATCATTTATATATATATAGTAAATAATAGTGGTCCTAGGATGGACCCTTGTGGTACTCCAACTTTAATGAGTAAAGTTTCAGATGTGGTATCATCAAATTCGGTGTACTGTTTACGGTTGTTTAAATAGCTTTTAAATAAAAGAAGAGTTTTACCATCTAAGCCATAGTGTCTTAATTTATTTAGTAATATTGAATGGTCAATAGTATCAAATGCCTTGAAAAGGTCAAGAAAAATACTAATTGGTAAGTAATTTCTATCCATTTTAGTAATTATTCTATCTACTAATTCAAGTGATGCATATTCGGTTGAATGATTAGGTTTAAACCGTACTGATTATCAGAAATAGCTTAGAATCAATAAAATAAGCAGATAACTGATTGTGGATGATTTTCTCTAAAACTTTAGAAATAGTTGGAAGGAGAGAAATAGGCCTATAGTTTTTGAATAATGTTGGGTCATCGTTCTTGAAAATTGGAATTACTTTTGCAATTTTAAGTTTACCAGGAAATATACCTGTATTTATGACTTGGTTAATTACTAAGGTTAAGGATTTAATGATTGCGGGTTCAATTATTTTCAGCAATTTTGAAGAAATGCCGTCGAATCCACTACTGTTTTTGTAGGAAGATCATTTATTGTTTTCCTTACAGTTTCTTCATTAACATTCTTAAATTTGAGAACAGATTTAACTTGTGTATTTAAATAGTAGTTTAAATAGTTTGACCAATGTTTGTAAAATAGTTATTGCATTTCTTTGCTATATCAGTTTTATCGGTAATATTAGTACCGAGTCCCGAATCCACCAAACACCCTGCGCTGTTGATTTCTTCGTCTCATCTATGGAATACTAGCTACGTTCTCGTGTTTTCAAGCATTATTTAATATATTGGTACAAAAAAGAGTATATGACCATTATAAAAACATATATAGAATTTGAATAGATTATTCTATCGCATTTTTAATGGAATATTTTTTAGGATTTTTGCGGAGACATAATAGCAGAGAACAAAGAAGAACTACAGGACGTGTTGGATGAATGGAAGGGCGGTGTTCAAGAAGCACGGACTAAGAACAAGCCTGGAGAAGACAGAAGTGGTGTGGGTTTGACAACAGAAAGAGGAGTTGAACATCAGGTTGGATGGTAAGGAGATCAAGCAAGTGGATGGCTGTGTGTACCTTGGAGGATTGGTTACGGAGGAGGTGCGACGTCGGATACAACCGGGAACGGATGCTTGGAGAAAGGTAGAGGGAGTCATGCTGGACAGAAAAAAATAGAAAAAGCTGAAAGGGAGTCCTGAGAGCGTGTGTTACACCAGCATGCCTGTATGTTCTGGAGAGAGTGACGATGAGAGAAAAACAACAACAGAAGCTGCAAGTTTGTGAGAACAACTGTGTTCGTCGAATAACAAGCACAAAGGGGGTGGACAGAAGAAGGATGAACGACCTGAGGAAAGAGGTTGGAATGCAATGCAGCCTACCAGGAAGATTGGTGAGAAGCAGAATGAGATGGCCAGGCCACTTGGTAAGGATGGGTGCAGGCAAACTTGCAAAGAAAGCAGAGGTGGAAAAACATCAAGGACGCAGGAAAAGGGGAAGGCCACCGATGAGATGGGAGGACTGCGTGAGGCGGGACATGAAAATATCGGGGGAGGATGAAAGATGGCGAGAGGGGGCGGCCGATAGAAAACTATGGAAAGAAAGAACAGAAAGAGTGGCTCGACAATACTTTACCTGACCCTCACCTCTGTACAGCAGGGAATAAGGGGGAAGAGACTGTACCTGACCCTCACCCCCGTACAGCAGGGAACAAAGAGGAAGAGCAGCTTTCTACAGAATTTGTAGTATTATATCGATGCATTGATGATTGTACTATATTCTGTAAAATGATATAGATTTCTATCGATTTTTATACCTTAGGAAGTGACATTGCCTGGGTTTGGCGAACGTTCGTGATTCGCCTCGCCTGGGTGTGTCGAGAGGCAGTGTTCCACCTGAGTCGAGAACGCGCGAGAAGTTTCCATTCATCGGGAGGTTGTCTTTCGCCTGCTGTTAGGCTGCTGTCAGCGCTACAGTCGGGAGACGACGGCGGCACCACGGGAGTAGAGGTCCGAAGGCTGTTGGAACCAGGCATGAGGCGGTTAACATAACTTAATCATTAACTTGCAAACGTTAAGTTAACATTAACATAACTAGTTCACCTTTGATGGTTAACTAGTTAAGTTAACCAGTAGTGAGATTAACTTATTAACTTCAGGTCATTTTCAGATAACTTATGTTTTACGAAGTCATTAGATTAATGTCATCCACATGTACATATACAGGTAAAGGGACATTGGCTCAGTTGGTAACAGTTGGACTTACTTATGACTTATGGCATTTAACTCCAAACAGCCCTGTCTTGAGCTAACATAGGAGTGGTTTATTTTCGGAGTTTTCCTTCCTTAGAATTAGTGAGGTAGCAGGTATTTTCCATTTCTTTGTGTGGGGTCTTTTACTTCCGATGGTATAGGCACCAGATAGAATAGACCAACGACTTTGACTGTCTCTTCCAAAAGACACAGGCAAAGTGGGGTAAACAAAGTTGCCCAAGCTTCGAAACGGCGGAGGTGGTTTTGAACCCCGGTCCCTTCAACCGAGAGTCCGACGCTCTAAAACCACCGCGCCCCACGACCACCGCGCCCCACGACCACCGCGCCCCACGACCACCGCGTCCCACGACCACCGCGCCCCACGACCACCGCGTCCCACAACCACCGCGCTCCACGACCACCACGCCCCACGACCAACGCGCCCCACGACCACGGCGCCCCACGACCACCGCTCCCCACGCCCACCGCTCCCCACGCCCACCGCTCCCCACGACCACCGCGCCCGCGACCACCGCGCCCCACGACCACCGCGCCCCACGACCACCGCGCCCCACGACCACCGCGCCCCACGACCACCGCGCCCCACGACCACGGCGCCCCACGACCACCGCGTCCCACGACCACCGCGTCCCACGACCACCGCGCCCCACGACCAACGCGCCCCACGACCACCGCCCCCCACGACCACGGCGCCCCACGACCACCGCGCCCCACGACCACCGCGCTCCACGACCACCGCGTCCCACGACCACGGCGCCCCACGATCACCGCGCCCCACGACCACCACGCCCCACGACAACGGCGCCCCACGACCACCGCGCCCCACGACCACCGCGTCCCACGACCACGGCGCCCCACGACCACTACGCCCCACGACCACCGCGCCCCACGACCACCGCGTCCCACGACCACCGCGCCCCACCACCACCGCGCCCCACGACCACCACGCCCCACGACCACCGCGCCCCACGACCACCGCGCCCCACGACCACCGCGCCCCACGACCACCACGCCCCACGACCACCGCGCCCCACGACCACCGCGAACCACGACAACCGCGCCCCACGACCACCGCGCCCCACGACCACCGCGCCCCATGACCACCGCGCCCCACGACCACCGCGACCCACGACCACCGCGACCCACGACCACCGCGCCCCACGACCACCGCGCCCCACTAGGCTCATATGATGTGCAGCCGGTCAATTGGTTGACCCTCTTGTCGTCTGTAAAATAGTTGACCAGCTGCACGTTCTTATTTGACACGAGATAAGTAATATATTTGTGTTGCGTTAATGTTAGTTTGAAGGTAAAATGAGAGCTCAGTGCGTAGTGAGTTTGAAATTCCTCTTAACTTAATCATTAACTGCATTAGTTAACTTCATAAATTAATTTAACTTAATTGGTTTTCTTTAAAAATGCAAGTTAGCTTAACTTACTTAATCGAAAATAATCCAACATTAACTTAACTAGTGAAAATAGTAAATCAATCATTAACTTAAATAGTTAATATAGTAAATCAATCGTCCCATGGCTGGTGAGAACATAACGAAGTCAAAAATCATATAGGCTAGAATATAATAATGATCATCGATAATGACATTATTGGGCCATCTTGCAATGAGAGACGGCCTCACTGGAGAGACTGATTTAATTAATCGAACTTAAGACTGTCCGTAAAAGTGGCTGTTCAAGTTGCCCTGCCCAAACAGGTTGGCTGCGAATGGTGCAAATGGCCACACATTATTTAGTTTAGTTATATTGGATTTAATTAGTAAAATGGGGTTAAATTAGGGTAAACTATTTTGAAGATACAATTTGTAAGAAGTAGTCATAATTGGCATATATCAACAATTAAGGGGAGACACGTTAATATTGATGAAATAACTGCTTGGACAGCGAGTGTTTTTGCGCCTATTCTCCGCCAGGTGAATATAGTACATTTATATCCGCTTGGTGTCGTGTGGAATTGTAGACGGCGGGAGTGTCATCGCCAGTACACTGACGTACAGCTTCATTACCTGCGTCCAACGTCCAGTTCAGGTGTGAAGCTCGGCGCGACACAGCTCGGACTTCTGAGTTCATGTCCGTTGTCATGGCAACAATTCGATCTCTGGTTTGACCAGAAGGCGGCGCTGCGAGTACCGCGAGATGGACTGTGAAATAGGAAAATGACAAATCAATTTCTTGTGGTGCCACTAACCGAGATCGTACTCTCTGACCCTAAAACAACCGGTCCGTGGTCGAACAATATATAACAACATGAACCCCTAAAATGCAGTATTTGGACGTGTTAAGGAAATTAGACTATCGCATTTTTTACTGGGGAAATTAGTCGTTTAGTTCATAAGGAGGGAACTTTGTAAATGTTTTTTGGTTGTAATTAAAGTGGCTAAGAGTTTATATTCTAAATGTGCAGGCGAAACGACCAGATCAAACGTCGAGCGTAGTATTGGAAGTCGGAGATTGTTGGAAACAGGTTCCAGGACGGCTCAAAGCAATATGTAGTATTGGAAGTCGGAGGTTGTTGGAAACAGGATCCAGGACGGCTCAAAGCAATATGCACTCCATCCCTGGCAGACCTGTTCATCCCGACCCCACTTATCTGGGAAGCATTCAGCCACGCTGCCATTACTGCGCGAAGACTACTCATGCACATATCCATCACTGTCTACAGCCGGGTACTCGTTTACACAGCTGAGTGCACTATGGCAACGTGGAATGAACGAAATTGCCAAAGTTTCGAAACGGTCAGTATATCGCCACAGCGCTCCACGGGGCATAGCCACTGAGGTTGGAACATTGCGTCAATGGATTTATTAGTATGTATAACATTTCGATGGTTTAAAAACAATTTCCATGCAAAACGTATTACCAGTACCGTTGTCATTCACGTGTTCACATTGTAGAAAACATACGAGTTGGCAATGATGTCAAATATGCCACTTTTACGACGTTTATATAATATTATAGAGATCGCTATACGGCACAGCCAGACCAGTAGATCTTCATCTTTAAATAAAAGGAATTTAAATTTGATATTTTTCATAGAATGATTGATTGGTCAGTCCAATTCCAGTTTTATACAATGGCTGCCAGTAAATATACTAGGCCCGCTACAGCAACAAATATTAAAGCATGGAGTAATATTGTTGATTTATATGAATTTTTAGATAAAAAATTAAGATATTCGGGGCATTTTAATTATGCGAAAAAAAACGTATCAGTTAAACAATTAAACTCGTTATGCATTCCATTTATAATGTGCTATGTGTCGCTCTAAGAAAATGAAATGCTCGCAGTCATACCTAGAAACATATACATGAGAACAACCGACTTTAAATTATTGGTCCATTATGCGGCACCTTCGCAAACTCCAAGACTAAATAAAAACTGTAGTACCAGAAACACAGTGCAGAGTCTTACCTGAGAATAAATTCGGGCGACTGTCGTAGCCTTAGCGCGGGACGAGCTGACGTGTTAGGCATTGCGACTTAGTCCGTCTTGCAAAGTTTCAGGTCCAGTGGTCGGGTATGTTTTGTATACGCTATTCAAACAGGACAACACGTACTTGGTTACAGCAGATACTGTGCGAAACAATGTACAATAAAAATATTATGTAAAATTGTAACTAACTAACTAACATAACAATACAAAAATAAGAACGTCTGATTAATATCTTTTGGAAGACGCTATCACCGTATATCAACACATTATGTCCATATCACAGTATACATGATATTCATAAATTATATTTCCAATTTTAAATGTAAATAAATAAAAACGAATGTACACTAACATGATGTACAGTCTGCACCATCTTGTAGCCAAAATCAAAGAGTTTGCATTTACACATTTTCCTTTTTCGGTGTCTCTCTATTGAGTAGAGTAAACCCGAAACACAATGGTGACCGTGCAAAGAATGCTGGACGCTTTGTGAACATTGCTAGCAGAGACCAAGTCAGTGGCAGAGCCCCGGCCACCTCGACGTAACACGCTATTATATAATTATGTCTATTAGAACTTCTTCAACCATTCTCAGTTCCTTGCTTTCGACTGTGATTCATTCCCTTACTGTAATCACCCTGCTTCATAGTCACTGGTTTGGTGACTGACTTTCCTTCCACGGTCACTGTTCGTCGTTTAGACAACCACATTTAAGTGTCGAACGCCGACGCAAATGTAATAGCTCAACTAGTCAACAAGTGGCATGTGAGTCACAGAACAGTGGTCTGCAGTTGCAATCCACGCCTCCACGTGATATTTTTACATGCTTCGCTTTGTCACAGGCAGCTATCTGACTACCAGTTGTAACACGAACGAAGATCCGGTTTGGATATAATTCACTTCCATCGTCTTGCCGATCACATGATACAGTTACGAAATTTCAACAAGGGTGAAAATCGTGAGTTTTCAGCGTTTCCATTTTTACTTCAATTAATGTTTGACCAAACATTAAGTAATCTAATAGTTTGTCTGTAATAGTTTGTCTCACAGAAACTACAAATCCGGTTCATTGGTGTCCAAATAATTATGTAGTGTGTGAATAGTTTATGTAACATCCGCAGTCGATTTAATTAAAAAATCCCTATTTTTTTCAAATCATCGAAATAATTGACTTTAATCGTTACATCTTTTAAGGATCAAAATAGTGGACATTCAAAATGGTAAACACTGTGTGGGTCAATGTTGATCATGGGCGTTACCTCCATCCTCTCGCCGATCACATGACAAAGTTACGAAATTTCATCAAGGAAGAAAAGCATGCATGTTGCAGTGGATGCTAGGTAGGTTTGATTTTTCGAAAAATTAATTTGAAATGAGACTAGCAAAAAATCGAATTGATTAAGCGCCTTTAAGTTGCTCTGGCCTGAAGTGAATATATTAAGCGCAGAAGTGAATATATAAAGCGCAGAAGTGAATATATTAAGCTCCACTGTACAATAATACAGGACAATCACAAACATGTAATACATTATACGGTATACATAATTATTGAGCACCCAGTGAATTGTGAGTGTACGTATTTGTAATGGTTTCCGCCTACGAAACATTCCAGTGGTCTAGAGTTCATTAACCATTATATGTCGTCATGTGCACTGACAAAGAGGTCGTATCGCTGATGAAAGCTACACGTGCATAAATCAACAATTGAAGTCATATGTAAGAGAATGCAATGCTGACAAAACAGTAATTAAACCCACGTAAAACAAGCAATTCATAAAAAAATTTATAAATATATAATATAAATCCAAGATTTTTCTATAGTGGCGACAATAATGATAATAATGTTATATAGAACACCTTTACCTTATCGAGGAGCTTTGTCTAGACGCCTGCCTGTTATAGTCCACTCTAACTACGCGAGACTTGGGTGACGATTTAAATTTAACTTGACGGTGGCAAATGTGATATAGTACAACCTTACCTGTATCGTGTCTATCTACTCGTGTCTAGCTTCTCTAGTTACGTTGACGACAGGGAACAATTCCACGTTTAATGGCTGGTTAATTCTTGCTGCGGCCGTTTAAGGATAGTTCCGTGAGTCACAAATCATTGCCACCTCCTGAAAAGACCATCGATGTATTGAACGTCCGCTGACGTTGATCGCATGGCCGTCGCCTGTGCCACGGTCCTTCAAGTCATTAATTGATCGCTTGTGTGGTTCCTTTCTCAATAAAGTTCGTCGTCTGTGCTTCGCCTGAAGTACCAAGCATGCTTCGCCCGAAATATAGGTCTTTGTGTATAAATTGACGCGTTCGTTACGGCGTCACCAACCAACCACATGAGTGCGTCACCACTTCAAGCTGATTAATGCTACCAAGAACGATATTAAGGACTAAGTAGCACAGGTTTCACGCTTCGCTAACCACGGAATGGCGGGGAACTTAGTCAGACAAGACAGCGTATCGTTTGTTGTTATGACAAAGAAATATAACCACAGACTATTTCAGGCTCACAGTACAATAACTAAACAACTATGAATTGTGTCGATGCAAACAATAAGCATGTGTGATATTGAGTCGGTACACGGGTCCAGTTGCTGGTAGTATTATACTTCATAGAACGTCGCCTTGCCTTGTAATAAGAAACTCTCTTCAATAAGACAGCACGCGTGTTCTTTGTTGTACAAACAATGTGCGCGTGTGCCATTTTGATGCTAATGTTATTACTACTGTAATCATAACTATCTGTATGTAGATCTAGCAGTGAGGAAAATTAATAACCACCACAGTTGAACTTGTAAATACGGCGAGAGTGCACTAGTGCAATGATATACTAGGTTTAATTGCACATTTAATTAAAGACAATTTGGAATTATGTTCACCACGAAACCGGTCTTATTTGGCAGCTGTTCTTGTTCGTCCTGTTTTCCGTTTTCCGGTACGACGCCTGCTTTTGTGTTCTTGTTGGCGGCATTCTAAGGACATGGCCCAAATATCGCCATCTTTAATCCGGCAGCCCTTCCTTGTGGACTGTTACCTTGTCGTGGTAAGGAGGCTTGTGTACCCCTATGACCCTCTGAGCTATACCGGTGGGAGGCAACTCCTGGCAGGTCCAACCATACCGGGCAGACAAAGCACAGTCCAGCCACATCTCTTGATCATGGAGCCCGGGAGGAAAATGGTCTACGACCACTGTAGAAAACTTGTGGGCACAGCGGCTTGGGCTAATCACCCACTCAGTTGTTATTGAAATCGATTACAGAAACCGAAACCATGAATACTCAACCACACCTGAGCAAAGCAGGCTGTCCTGAAAGGGTGCGTATGAATCCCTTGGGTGAAAGCCGACAGGAAGCCCAAGGGAGGAAGAGTCTGCTACAGCTCAAGTCAAAAATTAGAATAGGATGCTGGAATGTCAGCACACTGTACCAGGCAGGAAAACTGGCACAGCTCGCCAAAGAAATGAGAAGATACAAGCTGACCATCATTGGAGTCTGTGAAAGCAGATGGAACACTTTTGGGAAGGTTACAACTAGCTCTGGAGAAACTTACTTGTACTCTGGGAATGAGAGAGAAGAAGATGCGCACACACATGGAGTAGGGCTGCTCCTCTCAAAGGATGCAGCAAAAAGTCTCATAGAATGGGAACCAGTCTCGGAGAGAATCATCACAGCCAGGTTTACATCAAAAGGTCGGAACATCACCATTATACATTGCTATGCACCAAACAAATCTGCTGAATTTGAAGAGAAAGAGACCTTCTACCAACATCTACAAACAGTCACCCAAAAAACTACCGAAGTGGGATATCCAAGTTGTTATGGGGGATATGAATGCCAAGATTGGAAAGGATAATGACAATTGGAGAGGCACAATGGGGAAAGAAGGTCTGGGACAGATGAATGAGAACGGTCTCCTGTTTGCAGATTTCTGTACTCTCAATGAACTGATAATCGGAGGAACTCTCTTTCCACACAAGCCTACACACAAAGCCACATGGATATCCCCAGATCTAAAGACGGAAAACCAAACTGACCGCATAACAATCACCAAGAAATGGAGGAGAGTGCTTCTAGACGTCAGAGTGAAAAGAGGAGCTGACATTAACTCCGACCACCACCTCCTTGTGGTTGAATTTAGGATGAAGCTAGCAGCAAAGAAGAAGACGGATAACAAGGTACAAAGAAGGTTTGAGATAAGAAAACTTCAAAATACTAAAATACGACAGGAACTGGGAATCACACTACGGAACAGGTTCCAAGCATTGGAAGAGGAAAAAAACATTGATGAAAAGTGGGCAAGATGCAAGAATGCAATTACAGACACCTGTGAACAAGTCCTAGGCTGCTGGGAAGCTAGGAGGAAGGACTGGATTACAGACGACACCTGGGAAGCTATTGAGGCAAGGAGGGAGACTAAAATGAAACTCAACAAGGAAGCAGATGACACAAGGAAAAAAAACTGCAGCAGGAATACCAGGAAAGAAACAAAACAGTTAAAAAGAAGACAAAGAGGGACAAGAAAACATATGTCGAAAAACTAGCAAACGAGGCTGAGATCGCAGCTAGGCAAAACAACTCCAGAGAGTTATACAAGATCACCAGACAGCTAGCAGGGAAGAACAAGAGCACTAGTCGCCCCATCAGGGACAAACAGGGAAACCTTCTCACTAAGGAATCTTTACAGTTACAACGCTGGAAAGAATATTTCCAAGATATCTTGAATAGGCCTCCACCAGATTCAATCCCAGACATTGAGGAAACAAATGAAGACCTTAACATTAATTGTGGTAGGATATCCAAAGAGGAGATCAAGAGAGCCATCAAAAAGCTGAAGTTAGGCAAAGCATCTGGAATTGACAATATACCATCTGATGTCTTAAAAGCTGATATTGGGGCCACCACAGACGTTTTATACAGCGTGCTAAATGAGATCTGGGATAAAGAGGAAATACCAACTGAATGGAAAACAGGTATGCTAGTTACAATCCCCAAGAAAGGGAACCTCAGTGAATGTAAGAACTGGAGAGGGATCATGCTTCTATCAGTGCCCAGTAAAATTCTCTGCCGTATCATCCCGGATAGGATACAAGAAACGGTTGACAAGAAGCTAAGAAAGGAACAAGCTGGCTTTAGAAAGGATAAATCCTGCAAAGATCACACTGCTACACTCAAGATTATCGTTGAACAATGCATTGAATGGCACAGCTCCCTTTACATAAACTTTGTGGACTTCGAAAAAGCATTTGATAGTATAGATAGGACAGTTCTATGGAAGCTCCTGAGGCATTATGGTTTACCCACAAAATTTGTAACCCTAATAAAGAACATGTACGAACGTTTCACTGGTCATGCCATCATTAATGGACAAGTTTCAGAAGGCTTCCAGATTGGAACTGGAGTACGACAGGGCTGCTTGCTATCTCCACTTCTCTTTCTGATAGCCATAGACTGGACAATGAAAAGATCCACAGAACACCATCGTACTGGGATCCAGTGGAACTTGTTCTCACAACTAGAAGACTTGGATTTTGCAGATGATCTAGCACTACTCTCAGAAACCCAAAAACACATGCAACAAAAAAACAGAAAGGCTTCAAGAAAAAAGCAGCCAACTAGGTCTTAAGATCAATGTGGGAAAGACAAAGGTGATGAAAGTCAACAGCAGATCCTCCGAACCCATCTCACTAGAAAGTGGTACTGTTGAGGAAGTACAAGACTTCATCTACCTCGGGAGCAACATCAGTACAAATGGTGGAGCTGACAAAGATGTGGAGCTACGCATTAATAAAGCTCGCCATGCCTTCAGAACCCTACGCCCTGTATTACTCTCTTCCCAGCTATCCATAAACACTAAGATCCGCATTTTCAACACCAACGTTAAACCAGTTCTTCTCTATGGCTGTGAAACGTGGAAAACTACTCAGTCTCTCAACAAAAAACTCCAAGTCTTCATCAACAGTCGCCTCCGATACATCCTTAAGGTATGGTGGCCTAACAAAATATCAAATAAAGAGCTCTAGAAGAAAACCAAACAGGAAGAAATACGCACTACAATCAAGAGGAGAAAATGGAGCTGGATCATCTGGCAAGAGGCCAAAGCTATAGCCCAGAAGAGAGTGAGGTGGAGAAACATAGTTGACGCCCTATGCTCCTGAAGGGGCCAAGAGGATTAAGTAAGTAAGTAAGTAAGTAAGTCCGGCAGCCAAAGGGCATTTTTTGACATAACCCCTTTTTGTCTGATATAGTTTTTTTCTTTGTTGATTATTCATCTCTAGCATGTATATAATGACATCCAAGGGTGTGGAGTTCTCACCCTTGAGTCTTTTTGAAAAAATAAAAAAATCCAAAATGGCCGCCAAAATCAACTTTTTATCATATCTTCGCAACCAGACAAGATACAGACATGAGGGAAGTGATTCCACCCTAATTGATGTGAAAACATTCAAACAAGATGGCGACCATAAGTGTGCTAAAAATGGTTGCCGACTATGCGAAAAAAGACTATATTTCATGTTCCGCGAACAAAAAAACCTAAGAACATGACAAAATTGATTTTCCATGTGTTATCATATGAGGAGAATTACGTAAGATCAGCATTTTGTGAAATTCTTACCTTCCTAAGCATCAGTCCTCTTCGTCTTCATCGTGTAGGACGTACTTGCCGGTCTCATTTTTGCAGGCCTGTCCATCCCGGCATGCGCAAGTGCAGCTGCAACAGCTCTGACATTTTGCGCATGCTAGGGTGGACAGGCCTGCCAAAATGAGAGCGGCAAGTACGTCCTACATGAAGAAGATGAAGAGGACTGATGCTTAGAAAGTTAAGAATTTCACGAAATATTGATCTTATTTAATTCTCCTCATATGATAACACATGGAAAATAAATTTTGTCATGTTCTTATGTTTTTTGTTCGCGGAACATGACATATAGTCTTTTCTTCAACCATTTGTAGCATACTTATGGTCGCCATCTTGTTTTCTTTACATTTTTTTCATATCAATTATGGTGGAATCAAATTACTCATGTCTGGAAACATATATAATAATATTTCAATCATGTCTGTATCTTGTCTGGTTGCGAAGAGTTGGTAAAAAGTTGATTTGGGCGGCCATTTTGGATTTTTGCTAGAGATTAATAATCAACAAAGAAAAATTATATCAGGCAAAAAGGGGTTACTCCCCTCGGCTGCTGGACGACTTCTTTTCAATATTGTTGACTTGATTGGGTCCCAATTTGGTCTTTTATGGACACCTTCGTTGGTGATGAATTCATTCAATTTGATGTTTAGAAGTCTGCGCAAATATCTGGTCTGGTAACTCGACAACGAGACCACGCTCCCGAGGCCAGACTCTCTTCTCAGCGAATTTATTAATAATAATATTATATTATTATTAACGGATAGACTATGGATGAGCCGGCAAAATAATAGTATCGCCACCTGCCGATTGAAATTAACCGTTCGAACGCCACCTGTCGACCACAGCATAAAAACATTCTACGAGCGTTGTTTATAAATGGCGAGTTGACGTAGATGGCTTGGCAACGAAGGACGTTGCAACGTGAGTATATGTATTTAGTCAGTGAAATTGCTACACATGAAAGGTATATGTAAACTGTAGTATTGTTGCGGTTCAGGTAGGCAAGCGCATTTGGTCGCCGGCGATCAGCGTGCGCACTGGTAGCGACAAGAATAGGCGGCTGGAAATGGTAAATACTTCGCGGCAGCCTTCGGCTTCGGATGCACGGAGCCGGCGGCGGTGAATGAAATGATTAATTACGACTTGCTGTCGCTGCATCCGACCTAGTTACGCTACACAGGTGTGTATCAATAGCGTAATTGTGTGTAGCTTGTTTTTATCGGTCTGGGTGAATTCGAGTCGAACTGGAAACAAATTGAGTTTATTCGGGAAAGTGCGCCTAAATCTGTCAGCGACACTAGCGCCGGAGCGGGAAGACGACATAACACAGCGTAAGCTCTGCACAGACGAATGAACTCGGATTAAGCTCAGATTAAGTGGAGTCGATACGGCGGTTATCTATTGAATTTGTTCCACACGGCTATGCACGTATCGTTCTAAATTAGCCACGCTGCATTGGAAAGAAGTTGCATAGACTGGAGCCTTTCTGGGCGCCGGTGATTTAATTCTCATTCCACTAGAGAGAGCCACGCGCACGCAGTCGTGGAGTAGAAGTTGGTAAGGGGTAAGACCACTGGTGTAGGGCGTATTAAATTGTGATATGTGAATTTAAACAATTCATATGATGTGACATAAGTGCAATTGAGCAGGCATATTCACAAGTTTGTTTGCAGAAGCTATTTACTGTGAAATGGTGCATTTTTAGAGAGTTTAACAGGCGGAGGGATTTATGGAAATTTGTTTGCTATGGGCCGCGTGGGCGCATGAAGACATGGCTAGTTTTTTATTTATGGGCATCGCACGTTGGGGCATTTTAAAAGAGCTGGAAGTATGTGATTTTGAAAAATGAGATGATGGCAGTTGCTGTGAAAAAATTTCTGAATTTTTTATGGTCACGTTTTCTTATAATCAGACAAAACGTTAACATGACCACCAATGCAATTCTCTGCAGTGGTCTGACTCCAAATAGACAAGTCGTCGTCACAAACACAGTTATAAAATGTTGATATGCTTATGTTTTGTTGTCGTTGTTGTTAACTTAATTGTGGATATTACACGTAATTTGGATGAAATTGTTAGTTTGTTATAACAAATTTCTTATAATTTGCAATTCTGATAATATAATTAGGGCTCATATTTTTGAAAATAAATAAATAAAAACGGTTGCTAACCTTTCCCATGTTGTGTGTGTTTGACTTAGAAAATTGTCGGTGTCAGAGTGGATGATATTATTATTATATATATGTTATTGATTCCATCTAGTCAACAAGATTATTACTGGTTAAACGCAGCTACTATTTAAACTGTTTATCAGTCTCCCTCAGGAGGTGTCCTATAGCCGATCTACTAAATATAAAAAATGTCAAATGAATGTACATTTTAGTTTTGTACTACACCGTTTGATGTGCACGAGCTGATATTTTGTGCAATTTGATGTTTAATATGATATTTCATTGTTAATAAATACAGTTGTTTTATTTTTCATATGCTAAAATAGCATTATAGAGCTTGTGGTAAGCTAAAAATATACAATAAGCAATTTTTAATATCAACAATAACTGTTGCCTTTCCAAAATGTCTATTCACCACATATCAATACCAATTTCATGTTGTGTGCAGTACTTTGTAAGTGCTTGGGAACAAGGAGATGAAGGTATGCAACCGTAACCATAGCTAACCCCATCTCTAGCTAACCACATTCTTGGCTAACCCCATCTCTAGCTAAACCCATCCCTAGGTAACCCTGACACTGAAGTGGTTTACTTAAGATATAATCATTCCCATAGGCACAGGTTGATAGGAAAAGTGAACAGTTTTCGTGGAAAAGGCAGACAGCAGTAGCAATCACAGACAGCATGGTACAGATCGGATGCCAAAATGGAAATTTGATGAAAATTAGGGGTATGACACCAGTATGTGACGGAACAGGTAGCCAGTTTGCACTAGAACGGTCATTGGTGATATTTTTGTTGTGGCCCAGTGCATTAGCAACATTGTGTAACATATTTGGACAGAATAGTTGTATTTTGCTTGTGAAGCACTGTGTAGATCAGCATTTTCAAATCTGGCCGTGACTAGCATCTGGTCATGTGATACCCCTGTATCGTGGCGTATCTTTTCATGTTGTTTGAATAACGGCTCAGCCATTGTCTGTATATTGTTTCAATTACTAGCAGCTGGAATATCGTATAAACAAACCTGACATTTATTGAATTGTAATTGATTAAGTTGAATTGAAAGGAATTTGAATTTGAATTGATTAAATGGAATTGACCCCAGCCTTGCTCATAGGTACTGGTGTTGTTTCCATCAAGATTTTTATGCGAGAACAAAGTGTGCAAACCGTAGCTGCCAATAATTTAATGCATTTTATTTATTTTTTAATGTGTAGTATAATGTATTTTTGTATGAAATTATTTCAGTTGTTAAAAAAATGTGTAGTATAATCTATTTTTGTATGAAATTATTTAAGTTTTTAATTAAATTAATGTTTATTAATGTATGCACGGGTGGGTGTGTCACATGTGTTCACGTATGCACACACCAAAAAAGATATTACTGAGGAGACTCTACTCCTATTATCAACGCCCAGTAACAGTTTCTTGAAACCAGATACTAAATGACAAAAAGATTACGGTCTTGTGAACTCCATGCAACAAATGGCTTGCAATCTGCACTTTCTCTTTATCTCTGTTCTCTCCTTACATTGTGATGCTATCTCATACACCTGTTTACCTTCATCCATTGTAGCAGTTTCATTGTTTCAATCATGAACGTGAAAACGTCAGAGCAATAAGAAGATGAAGATATATGTTTCTGTTCAGCGTTGGACCGGTGAGCGTAGATCGGATGGCAATGTTTGACTGCTGTGGACGCATCTCCACAGTGCACCAGCCTACCACGAGAACAGACTGCACCATGGGATGTGGTAAGGAAACATCTCCTGTTTCATTCCACATTTATACTATAAAACAGGTTGTGTGTGTTTGTATATCTTCCCTCATATTTCCGTCAGTTTCTCATATATGGGGCTGACATTTTGTAGGCATGCTCAGGGGCCTATATGGGGATGGTTCGTACATTAAAAAAATTAAATTCCCTCGGGGGTGGAGTCTTATGAATTAACTTATGTGGACGTTTGACAATAGTAGTTCGTAGTTACGTACAATTGTTCGTGGTGCTATGTCATGTGTTTTCTATTATTGTCCCGAGTTATGTGATCTACGACAAACACCCACATCCAGGGTTGTTTGATTTAAATCATCTGATTTAAATCGCTCCAAAAAATATAAAAAATCATTGATTTCTGATTTTTTTTTTACTTCCGGTTTTGTTAATCGCTGATTTATATGAATTTAATGCAAATAATTGTTTACAAGCATCGAGATCAACAAAGTTTTGTGTGTTTTTTTAATACAAAAGCACAAAGCGCTCACACTTGTGTAGCAGTATTGACACCAGATAGCCTGTTAGTAAAATATTTTATGACATTGTGTATACCAGATTTAAAATAAATCAAATAAATAAAAAAAATAAAATAAATAAAAAAAAATTTGATTTAAATAAAAAAATATGATTTTTTTCAACCCTGCCCACATCCTTCATATTGTATGAGTACCCCATGAAACCAACAGTTGTACTTGATTTTTGGGGCATGAAGGTGTATCTCACCTGTAATTGCATGATGACAAATACAATCGTATTTGAGAATATGCCAGGGAGAAAGCTTCGACAAACATAGATAAACCAACTAATGAAACATAAAAGGCCTAATGAAAGTTATTACAAGGCTTATGTATATGTACATATATATATATATATATATATATATATATATATATATATATATATATATATATATATATATATAGCTTTGTTTCGAATCTGAAGCTACATACACAATTACAAATACATGCACTGGTGCACCATTGTGATTTGTGCAGGTATGCACATTCGTGTACATATGCAAATTCGTGCAGTTTACATTAACAATTTAATCTCCCATTTTGATTTACCACCAGTGGGAGTTCATAATATTGATGCCAAGGTGGTACACAGATCTACCTAAATTACCCAGACTGTAGACGGCTTGCTATGATACCTCCCTACTGTTGATGCTAGTAATCAAAATTGCAGAACTCCAAGAGATAAATGAATAATATATCAACAATCAGACGTCTTGTGTGGATGTTTATAAATCCCACGACTCAACACTGTAATTTTCCTTGGCTTCCCATTTCAACTTCCTCTTGTCAGTGCATGGACAAAAAAATCGCCCCAGAAAAAAATTACAGTTATTTGATTGCTTTAATATTCTACTTAAAATAAAAAAAATCTAATTTTTTTATTAAAAAAATCATGATTTTTTTTTCAACCCTGCCCACATCCTTCATATTGTATGAGTACTCCATGAAACCGACAGTTGTACTTGATTTTGGGGGCATGAAGGTGTATCTCACCTGTAATTGCATGATGACAAATACAATCGCATTTGAGAATATGCCAGGGAGAAAGCTTCGACAAACATAGATAAACCAACTAATGAAACATAAAAGGCCTAATGAAAGTTATTACAAGGCTTATGTATATGTACATATATATATATATATATATATATATATATATATATATATATATATATATATATAAATATATATATATATATATATATATATATATATATATATATATATATATATATACATATATATAGCTTTGTTTCGAATCTGAAGCTACATACACAATTAAAAATACATGCACTGGTGCACCGTTGTGATTTGTGCAGGTATGCACATTTGACCAGGCATGCACATTCGTGTACATATGCACATTCGTGTACATATGCACATTCGTGCAGTTTACATTAACAATTTAATCTCCCATTTTGATTTACCACCAGTGGGAGTTCATAATATTGATGCCAAGGTGGTACACAGATCTACCTAAATTACCCAGACTGTAGACGGCTTGCTATGATACCTCCCTACTGTTGATGCTAGTAATCAAAATTGCAGAACTCCAAGAGATAAATGAATAATATATCAACAATCAGACATCTTGTGTGGATGTTTATAAATCCCACGACTCAACACTGTAATTTTCCTTGGCTTCCCATTTCAACTTCCTCTTGTCAGTGCATGGACAAAAAAAATCGCCCCAGACAAAAATTACAGTTATTTTATTGCTTTAATATTTTACTTAAAATACAGTTTTAGTTATTTTTAAAATACAGTTTTATTGGTGTAAGTTAGAAGTGTTGTTTGTATTTTAGGTCTGTACAATTATGAGAATGTACAAGTTTTATTGCATTAAAGGGTGAAAACGTGGTTAGGTTAGGTAGATATGCATTTACCAGTTTTTTTATCAAAAAATTTGCATGCTCTTGCAGGTCAGATATGCCAAATACAAGTTGCTGTGTTGTTTTTTTGTGTAAACAAAACTGTCAGAGCACAACTTTTTTTCATGATAAAATATAAGTATAACAACATGTGTCAGGAAGGCCATTTTGGTGGGGGCTTTTTTCCAGGGAGGGAGATTGTGTATGGGGCGGGGTGGGGGGAATTTCATCTATGGGGATTTTGTCCTACATTCATTTTATCTTCCTTCTTTAACTCTAGGGAGAGACTGGAATCATGATTGGATTTTACTGGTTACCTAATCAAACAGTTCTGCCATGCCCAGCTTGCAGAGTGGGCGGCATGTTTACACAAGTTGCTCTGCAGTAAGCACTGTGTGTGGTCTATACTTGTGTCCATGTTGGTCAGCTGTGCAGCTGTTGTGAAGAGTATATTTGTGTGTATCTATTTTTGTATGTAAACACTGTACTGAACTGACATGATGACCTGAGCAGTGGTCAAAGCCTTTGTTCATGTACACGTTATTGAACACATGTACACAAAGGCAGGATTCTGAAGATTGGTGTCAGTATTATGTATAGCACTTTTACGTACACAGTAATTCCACATAAATCCCTGATTATTTGACTCCTTAGGAATGTTGGCCAATATTCTAAGGGGATTAATACTAATAATGTGCAACATGTGTATATACATATATACATGTATACATATATAATAATATAGTTTATTATATATGGTGCCAGATCCATGATTGTTCATGATGCTTAGCAAAAGGTATATATATATATATATATATATATATATATATATATATATATATATATATATATATATATATATATATAATATATAAAATATCACTAAGCATCATGGACAATCTTGGATCGGGGACAATATATAATAAATTATATAATATACAAACCTATATTTATGTATATATATAATAAATATAATATATATATATATATAATGTTATTATATATACATAAATATAGGTTTATATAATATAAATTTTATTATACATGGTTCGAGATCCAAGATTGTCCATGATATATATATATATATATGTATATATATATATATATATATATATATATATATATACTTACAATTTTAGTATATATACATATAAAATATATATAAGCCCAATTAATATATATATATATATATATAGATATATATATGTGTATATATATATATATATATATATATATATATATATATATATATATATATATATATATACATATATATATATATATATGTATATATATAATATATATATTTATTTATTTGGCTTATATATTTATATATATATATACATATATTTATGTATATATAATAACATTATGTATATATGTATAATATATATATATATATATAAACATACATACATAATAAATTATTTATTTACTATTTATTTATAACATAGCTATAAAGGAATGCAAGACATTTAGGCTCCCAATCAAGATATTTAGGCTCCCCATCAAGACATTTAGGCTCCCCATCAAGGAAGTCAGTTATACCCTTCAAGGGGTTATCAGTTGTTGATGAATTTTGGAAACTAAATTGGAACAATCTGATGCAACTGAGAGGTAGCTAGATTGTTAGATCTGAGAGGTAGCTAGATTGTTAGATCCGAGAGGTAGCTAGATTGTTAGATCCGAGAGGTAGCTGGATTGTTAGATCCGAGAGGTAGCTAGATTGTTAGATCCGAGAGGTAGCTAGATTGTTAGATCCGACAGGTAGCTAGATTGTTAGATCCGACAGGTAGCTAGATTGTTAGATCCGACAGGTAGCTAGATTGTTAGATCCGAGAGGTAGCTAGATTGTTAGATCCGAGAGGTAGCTAGATTGTTAGATCCGAGAGGTAGCTAGATTGTTAGATCTGAGAGGTAGCTAGATTGTTAGATTTGAGAGGTAGCTAGACTGTTAGATCTGAAAGTAATACACTGTCAAATTGTTGTTCTAAATTTCCGGGCACAAGACGATTTAATTAACTCAGTAAATGCTCAAATGCACAGCAGCATGTGATTTCATATTAACAAAGTCTCTTTTATTATTAATTAATTCCTCCTACTTTAGATTAATTAAGTTCATGATTGACCTTGATGTCTATGTCAAGGCCCATAGAATATACACCCAGAGTCCAGTGTCGTCACTGCTTTATTCATGTGGTTTTTCAAGCCCAGTACTGTTGGTATCTCACAGTTCCTGGATGAGTATAGTTATTATTTAATTTTTGGGGATTTCCACCAACCATGTATACATCGTAGGATGGATAAATGTGGAGCTACACACATTTCTTCACAGGCTGTGGAAGTAACACTGATGTGCAACCCAAAAATATGAACTTAAGTTGTAAAGGTAAAATTAACTGGCAAAATAACATGTTTGTTTGAGACTGCATTGATTTGTGTGTGCTGGCCTCCCTTAATACGTCACTTGTAGTCTCGATTACCCCGATTCCATAGAACTGCATGTGTGCGTATCAGTCTTGCTGGTTAACATGTCAGTCTTCGGTCATTCCGAGAAATTAAATCTCCCACTTTTAGAACACATTCTGAGTAAACCACTGGCATGACATGCTTGATTTTAGTAGCACGTGGTTAGTTTTTATTATCTCTTTTAGGTGCATAGCCCCAAAACCATAACTTTTGTTTCACTTTAAGGACCATCTTTACCTTTGAAGATGAAATATAACGTCTTTCACCAGATGATTCAGTGGTCCGTCAAATTCCCAACATGTACAATTTCTGAAGGTAAATGTACCACTGTTAGAGCAATAAAGGTTAGAACATGAAGTGTAACAATGGTAATTTCTGAAGGTAAATGTACCACTGTTAGAGCAATAAAGGTTAGAACATGAAGTGTAACAATGGTAATTTCTGAAGGTAAATGTACCACTGTTAGAGCAATAAAGGTTAGAACATGAAGTGTAACAATGGTAATTTCTGAAGGTAAATGTACCACTGTTAGAGCAATAAAGGTTAGAACATGAAGTGTAACAATGGTAATTTCTGAAGGTAAATGTACCACTGTTAGAGCAATAAAGGTTAGAACATGAAGTGTAACAATGGTAATTTCTGAAGGTAAATGTACCACTGTTAGAGCAATAAAGGTTAGAACATGAAGTGTAACAACGGTAATTTCTGAAGGTAAATGTACCACTGTTAGAGCAATAAAGGTTAGAACATGAAGTGTAACAACGGTAATTTATGAAGGTAAATGTACCACTGTTAGAGCAATAAAGGTTAGAACATGAAGTGTAACAACGGTAATTTCTGAAGGTAAATGTACCACTGTTAGAGCAATAAAGGTTAGAACATGAAGTGTAACAACGGTAATTTCTGAAGGTAAATGTACCACTGTTAGAGCAATAAAGGTTAGAACATGAAGTGTAACAACGGTAATTTCTGAAGGTAAATGTACCACTGTTAGAGCAATAAAGGTTAGAACATGAAGTGTAACAACGGTAATTTCTGAAGGTAAATGTACCACTGTTAGAGCAATAAAGGTTAGAACATGAAGTGTAACAACGGTAATTTCTGAAGGTAAATGTACCACTGTTAGAGCAATAAAGGTTAGAACATGAAGTGTAACAACGGTAATTTCTTAAGGTAAATGTACCACTGTTAGAGCAATAAAGGTTAGAACATGAAGTGTAACAACGGTAATTTATGAAGGTAAATGTACCACTGTTAGAGCAATAAAGGTTAGAACATGAAGTGTAACAATGGTAATTTCTTAAGGTAAATGTACCACTGGTAGAGCATTAAAGGTTAGAACATGAAGTGTAACAATGGTAATTTCTGAAGGTAAATGTACCACTGTTAGAGCGATAAAGGTTAGAACATGAAGTGTAACAATGGTAATTTATGAAGGTAAATGTACCACTGTTAGAGCAGTAAAGGTTAGAACATGAAGTGTAACAATGGTAATTTCTGAAGGTAAATGTACCACTGTTAGAACAATAAAGGTTAGAACATGACATGTAACAATGGTAATTTCTGAAGGTAAATGTACCACTGTTAGAGCAATAAAGATTAGAACATGAAGTGTAACAACGGTAATTTAGACTAACTTTGAGATAGAAAAAATCTGAGAATATTGGCATTATAGTAATAATACGATAAATTCCAACTAGCTGCATATCAGTTAAAATCATTCCCTCCTACCTGCGAGTTTCACAGGTAATTTGAGATTCTTACCTGGTTGGAGAGGTGAATGAGTGTTTTCTAGCACGACGTTAACAGTGGCACACACAGGCTGCTGCGGTTTTATTGTATGATATCGGTCCGGAGTTGGGTATTGCTTTCTGTGAAATTATTAGCAACGTGTAGTTATTTCTACCTGTGGACCCATGTAGACGGGACGTGTTTGATATTGTCGCATATTGTGGGTGAATGATGGATGAAAAAATATGGCAGATCCAAGGCATGTATCATTCTTATTGTGATGTATAATTATTGGTGTTGGTCCAATTAAGATGTAAGATAAGAAGAACATTTGTATAGCGCCGTAAATCTAGATAAATCCATTCGGAGACACTTAAAATACATTTATATGCAAAAAAATTTATAGGTTATGTAAATGATGATAATTAATTCAGATGGCAGAAAATATGTTATATTAAAATAATAAGTTATATAGAAGATAATTATTAAAGATATATAATAATAAATAAGTTAAAACATGGTGTAAAGTTGATATAAAAACATGTAAAGATAATAATACAAAATTAATATTAAATATAATTAAGTATTAAACAAGCAAAATAGTAAAATCAATAGGTGGTGCTTATGATGCATATGCAACCTGGAAGAGATGCATTTTTAGGCGTCTTAAAAGGTACAACGCAAGAGATTGCCTTCATCTTGCTTGGAAGTGCTTTCCACATATGTGAAGCAGAAACTGAAAAAGTTCTGTCACCGAATCGGCTACAAGATGGCGGCACATACAAATCATTGTTTGTAGCCAAACGCATCACACGAGTAACTCGTTGTTCGTGGGGTAGATCAGTTATGTAAGCTTCACGGGAAGCCAGGGCAGTTTCTTGAGCACCGGTATGATGTGGTCCCATCTGTGGCAGCGGACCACTAGCCGAGCAGCGGCATTTCGCACTCAGCTTGTTGATCAGGCAATTAAGCAATTTTGTTGATGATTGGTTGGTCCAAGCGTCCGATCAATTAATAGATTACGATATTGTGGGATTGAGCATTTTGGAATGTTTAAAAAATCACGATGAATTTCATTCCTGTGTAATCTGGACTCACTGGGAATCTTGTGTGCTAGAAACCGTGACGTCACATCACAGAGTCTAGATAATCAGGGCTACATATGGGGACAAAAAAGCTCTTGACGAACGATCCAACTGTCCTAAAACATGACAGGTTAATTTTAATTAAAATATTTTTGGTGGACCACTCCTTACATTGCAGTCATATTGACCGGTAGACTGGTGCCCAGTCCACCGTCCATGTGGCACCACTGTTACAATATACACACGTATTATGTGGAGCGCTTCTATAGAATGACCTGGGAACCAGACTGGTTGGCTGGCTACCCACGATTTACAGGCACAAAGCAGTGATCGATTATGAAAATCAAATGGATTCCCAACACCACACATTATTAGGAGTGAGATGTCTGTATATTTTGTGTAGTCCCCGAAGAAAGCCGAGGTAACTTCGATCATCTAACTCTGGCCAACTGTTTGTCCGAAGAGTTGAAACAAAAGTCAGAACTATGGTTTTCTCGGTTGCTGCACCAACCCTGTGACACATGCTCTCTGTTAGCGTTAAGTCAGCAGGAAATAGAATAATATTTCAGTGTCACCTGAAAACCCATTATCCTTGCTTTTTCCCTTAGCTCCTCAGTGTTTTTTCCCTTAGCTCCTCAGTGCTTTTTCCCTTAGCTCCTCAGTGCTTTTTCCCTTAGCTCCTCAGTGCTTTTTCCCTTAGCTCCTCAGTGCTTTTCCCCTTAGCTCCTTAATGCTTTTTCCTTTAGCTCCTCAATACTTTTTCCCTTGGCTCCTCAGTGTTTTTTCCATTAGCTCCTCAGTGTTTTCCCCTTAGCTCCTCAGTGTTTTTCCCCTTAGCTCCTCAGTGTTTTCCCCTTAGCTCCTCAGTGTTTTCCCCTTAGCTCCTAAGTGTTTTTCCCCTTAGCTCCTCAGTGTTTTCCCCTTAGCTCCTCAGTGTTTTTTCCCATTAGCTCCTCAGTGTTTTTCCCTTAGCTCCTCAGTGTTTTTCCCTTAGCTCCTCATTGTTTTTGTTCAAATCTTGATGAAAAATTGTATAAATCGTTTAAATAGACTAGCAAAGATGCCCACCCTCCGGACGGAATAACGTGGCAGTTCGCATATTTATAGGGTGATTCTAGGACATGATCCCCTCGGACAATATCCACTGCCAATATCCCCCTGGACAATATGATCCCCCTAGCAAAATATCACCCCAGACAATATCCCCTGTGCATAGGCAACAGTAAAAGAACATTCAACAATAAAATAAAAATTCAACAATAAAACAACATTCATTAAAGTATAATGTAACACTACATAATGCAGTAATGTTTACCCTATTCGCCTTAATAAGTGTACACCCCCATTTTTTGCAATATGTTGCAAATCCATATCTATACAGTACAATAAAAAAAGTTCTGTTACACTAAAATCTTCAGGAAACACAAGCTCAGCAGCAAACAAGAACAAAAGGATTAGACAGTTTTAACAATTCCAGTCATAAACAGGTGGGTTATTAGTTGATGGCGAAATATTTCTATATTTCCTGCCGACTTAACGTTATTGGGAATGTATTGGCATGTCGTTGCTTTGGACGGTTCTTTCGGCAAGCACACGTGAATGACATTGCTGACTTAAGACCAATGTTGATGACAATAAAAGTCAATGTGGTTTCTTCAGTCATCGGTTCTACGTTGTCGTTGTCGAGTGTCATTAGCCAACTGCATGCCCAGGGCCACATGTCATCTGAGCGAGTCGTTGACATTGTCTTGATGTACATACTTAGCTGTACGCTTATTAGAACACATTTCATGATATTTTTGGTGTTTAAATTTTTTATAGGCGTACTGTACACTTATCAGGACGAATACGGTATGTAGATAATTATATATTAATAGCTATTATATACATTTGGGGATTTTATCTTGGGGGGATATTGTCCTGGGGGTTTGTCTGGTTTTATCTTGAGGGGATATTGTCCTGGGGGGTTTGTCTGGTACTATCTAGGGTAGCTTGTTTGAAATGGCTAGAGACTGGCGGTGGGTTAGGAGTGTCCTGAACCTGTTGTTGATACTAGATGTTGTTGGATGTCTGCTGGTTCGTGCCTGGGACTACATCTGTGAACCAGAATAGCTCCAGGGGAGACTGCGACTAGTGGGAATAAAAACTGCATATTTCAGGATTGCGGTTCAGATTGTTACTGGTTTGAAATGTTTTGAATGCCGTCAAAACCTCACATATCTCCCGCAGATAGCAAGTGCATAAATAATTGCGTAATACAATACACATTTGTGCAGTACGAAGTTTTATGAGGCCTTGTAACAGCCAGTCGAGCAAATTATGTCACTGGAAAAAAATGTAACACACTAGTATCAGAAAGTAATGGCTATAAATTGTTTTAATAGGCATCTAGTATATATGAATATATGACTAGCTTATAAAACAAGCAGGTAAATGGCCTACATCCAAATAGAATGCGTTAATATGAAATATCAATTTTAATCCTGAAAAAATTGATTTACATTGTTGACAAGCTTGATCAACTATTGCTAAGTTTACCTCCGTACATACATATCCCTTCACGGACTAGTTGGTGCTTTTGGCCAATAAATTGTAAAATGTTCTCTCAATTATATTGCAACATCGCATATGCTAGTGAAATCCACTGATAGTGTCATGGATCATTGCAACACTACAAGTTAACATATTAATGCTATCTTGCTCCCATTGTTTCGCAAGTTGTGTGCTTTTTTAAGACTGTGTTTGTGTTTCTGTTTATGTTGATTAAAACCAGAATCAGTAATGAATTACACATGTACAGTATCTGAAAAAGTCTCCATCATAATCACTCCCATTAGAAAGTCAGATATACGTATTACTGATCTGCCAAATGTTATTAAATGTGAACTTTTGTTTCATTGTTTTGAGTTTGTGTTCGTTGGATTTTGTTTCATTTTTATCATTTGAACTGTGCAGTGCAACAATGCATTTACCACACATGTTTTGGGTTAAAACCCTTTAGTCCTCAAGTTAGCCTACCCTCACCCCCCACCCCCCACCCCACCGCAGACTTCAATTCAGCCAAACCATCCCATATATTCATGTGGCGCACTCTGGTGGATAGTTGAGAAAACACATTGGATATTATGCCTGAACATACTGGCCTCATATTTTCCTATATCTGGTCAAATAACTAGGGAATCAGGGTCTGTTCAAAAATCAGCTGAGATCTCAAGGGTTTGGATGTTACAGATTAAAATCTGAAATTATATACGTCACGTGTATCTTGTTCAGTGGTAAAAGTGCTGTATCTCAAAACAACAAAACTCGGTGTTATTGCTCTAAATGTGTCCAAATGACTGCATTGGGCATAACAAGCACAATTTTCCTAATAATGAAAGAGCGTCAGTGCCTGATTTTTGTGATTCATTTAAATGAGGCTTATTTGATTGTCATGGAAGCCTGTTTGAAGCCACTTCATGTTTGACGTATGTAATTTAGTTATCTTATCCACCAGATGGCGCAGTGGTATGTTTGCTAAGCATTTGTTTTCTCTGGCCTGTCTTGATGAGTTGTTTTAGCTCAGTACTTGTGAGTTTCTGACTAATATTCCACCCATGACTTATCAGTAGAACATATTAATTTTGCTGCAATGGGTACATAAGCCTATTGACACTAGCAGTAGATATACAACTGTTTTATAAAAAGCTGTCTGTTCTGTCTCAGGTTGTTCATATTTTTTCCATTCCTAGAAAGTGGCCAGTCTCTTTTTATAACTCTAACTTAGTTGTCTGCTCTCTCTCTCTCTTTCTCTCGCTCTCTCGCTCTCCCTCTCTCTCTCCATCCGTCCATGTCTCACTCTAGCTGTCTGTTTCCCTCGCTAGTTGTAGCTCAATGTTTATCTGTGTCTTTCTCTATTGTTCCTTTTCCACATTTATTAGGACCAATCTGTCTAGCCCTCCTTAGCTGGCTCATTTTCCACATGCATATCTATCTCATTCTCTCTTTCTCTCTCCCATTCCTACCCTCTCTCCCACTCTATCTCTCCACTCCAACTCTCACCTCTCTCCCTCACCCACTCTCTATCACTCCCACTCTCTGCGACTGCAACTCCCACTCTTTCTCCCATGCACTCTCCATCAACCAATCTCTCTCCCCTCACCAACTCTCTCTCACTCCCACTCTCTCCCTTACCTACTCTCCCCTCACCTACTCTTCCACTCCCATCCGCTCTCCCTCTCTCACCCAATATCCCTCCCACTCTCCCTCCCACTCCCAGTCTCCCTCCTACACCCACTCTCCCTCCCACTCCCAATCTCCCTCTCACACCCACTCTCCCTCCCTCACCCACTCTCCCGCCCACTCTCCCTCACCCAAAACAACACATAAATCTGCGTGCTATATCGAAAAATGCCAAGTAATCCAGCAATAAACATCCAACTGCGTCTTATCGTATTTCTGATGCTGTGGCATTGTCAAATCTGCTCTAAATGTAGGGTTATGACTCTTTTTTATGGATACAAGGACCTGCTGGAAATATTCATTCTGCACGAATATAGGCCCATACGCTGATACTCGAGCCAGAATTCATATTAGTGAAGTTCATCGCTCGCTTATTTATATGGCCATATTGCTAAATGACCAAGTGATAGCCTTCTGACCTTCACAGAGCGAACGGGAAAATATCGGCCAAAGCAACTGTAAGTTTTACGGCTTCTGTCTCGAGTCAACCATATTCTCCTTGTATTTCCATGAATATGAGAGAATACTTAGAAAGCCAACCCAATAGAGGAAAATGCACCAGGCATTCGCTGTTTGACTGGAGAATGACTAGTTTCTGTTTTGCACAAGAGATAATTAATTCTTACTCACTATGGCTTAAAGTCCCCCTTCAGTTTCTTTCATTTCTGAATCACTTCACAAAAATAGAACTGATATAGCATCCACTTCGACATGCCAGCCCATTTGTGTAAATTTGTTATTTAGTTTGATGAAATCACCGGACAAATTATTTTTGACCAATTTTCACAAGTTATGCGATCAAATGATCAAAGTAAAGCTTAACAAAATAAAAAAAAATATTTAATCGACTGCACATATTACATAATTTTTTTCACGCATTATGAACCTGATTTGTGATCGGCTAAATGAATAAATTAAAAAGTAAATAAAATAAATAATATGAATAAAATGGTCTCAAGTATGAGGTACTTTATAAATGTTAGTATTTATTTTATTAAGCATGTTATGTTAAACAGTGGCGTTTTTTGTCTCTGCCAAAAAAGTAAATTTCAACAGTGTAACTTTGTTGGAATATTTTAGGTTAATAAATTGTGGATTTATGTAGAAATGAGTCTTTGACACTGTAAATCCCTCGCAGCAGATAATTTTCTTAATGCGGTGTTATGTTTATCTTAACCAGGGTAATTGCATGTAGCATATTTACTGTTGATTGTAAATCCTGGCTGGCATTGTTATCAAAAGGTTGCCTGGTTGGTGGTGGTAATCAAGTCTTGCCCATGATACATTGCCCAGAATCACATTGCAACCTTTGTCTGTCTGTCTGTGTCTGTCTGTCTGTCCATGACTCAGAGAGACTGTCAGAGAGCCAGTCAGTCAGTCAGTCAATCAGAGAGTCAATCAGTCATTCGAAGAGGCAGAGAAACAGTCAGTGATTCATTCAAAGAATCAATTAGCCAGCCAGCCAGCATTGTGGCAGCCGGCCCACCCACTCGCCCACACGTCGGCTTTATGCATTTATTTGGTGCAATATGATAGCTATTGTCTGCAGAGATAACTTCAGATGACATTTTACTGTGTAAACCTAATCGATAACTTGGTTTCCTGCAAGCTGCTTCTAACCATGGCAAGAAATGTCAGTTTGGTGGTCACCGTACCCCTAGGGGTCAGGTACCCAGAAACCAACAAGAGACTGCTAATACCAAGGGGCTTTGTAAATAAATAAAAAATCCAATAATAAAAAAAAAGTTTGCATAGGATTGACTGCACCCACCCACACCCCTGGCCAAAAACAAAACAAAAAAAATTGAAGCACTGTATGTAATCTTTGTCCGACCACCAACCTACCCACCCACGTTAGTTTTTTATTATTGATTTTTTATATCGACAGATCCCCTAAACTGGGTATTTGACAAAGGGCAGGGGGGAGTTGGCAACTTGCCAATATCATATCCGATTAGCCGAGTCTTTAGCAAGTGGTTTTTTGTTTCACTATTTCTAGTCTCCAGAGTTATGGGCACATAAAACCTCAGTGATGACACTTCAGTCCAAGATGGTCGGGCCCTGGATATCTAGGCCAGCATTACTTCTGGGTGTTCTGCTCATTAAATGCCCAGCCAATTCAGGTCTTTGGAGTAAACCCTTCAGAAACGTTGCATGGGCGTTGATTGGTCCAGCGTCCTGCATGAGTAGATGGCCTTGAGATCATAAACGTGCATACTGCTTCAAGCGCAATGCAAATTGGCACATTTCTTGAAGCTATTTACTTATTATGGCAGGAACTCGTATGGCTCGAGTGTGGATGTTGTCTTTCTGATATGTAAAGGCAAATTTAGAAAGAGTGTAGACAATTGTGATTCATAAAATGATGTATAAATGTATGTATGAGTACCTGGCTAGAGACAGCTTTCCACAGTAATTTCGATATGGCTGAATACTTCCCAGAGAAGTTGAGTCTGCCCGGGGGTGAAGTGCAAGGAAACCATTGGCTTATCGTTATCGAGAGTCCAACAATTTTATCATCTATGTATAGCCCGCCCTTATCAGATATCTGTCAACTCAATTTTTAAACATATTGAAACTACTACTTTAGTACTAGCATTAACACAATCATTTGGCAGTTTGTTCCATTCATTTATCACCCTCTGTCAGAAAGAGTACTTTCTCATGTCCAACCTACACTGTTCCTTAACTAATGCTGCTTTGTGTCCTCTGGTTCTACTGCCTTCTTTAAGTTGGAAGAACATATTCCTGTCAACATCCTCATAACCGTTCACTATTTTAATCACTTCTATTTGGTCTCCTCTTAGTATCCTGGTCTCTAGTGTTGTCAAACCACATTGTAATAAGTGGCTTTCAACTAATGTCTCAATTCTGGAATCATTTTAGTTGCTCTTCGTTGTATTCTTTCTAGCTTGTCTATGTCCTTCTTACGATACGGCCTCCATGCTTGAATACAATATTCCAAATGTGGTCAAACTATTGCTTTGTACAGGGGTATAATTAGCTGTTTTTCCTTATACGTGATAGTTCTCCTAATTAGCCCTAGAATTTGATTTGAAACTTTCTCGTCAGCACTAAATGTTACTTCTAAGTCCTTTCCTTTTGTGGTTCTACCTGGTACAGCATCCCCCATTTTATATTCTTCATCCATGTTTCCATGTCCTATGTGTATACATTTACACTTCCTAAAATTGAATAACATTTGCCATTTTTCTGACCATTTAACTAATTTATCTAGATCATCCTGTAAACTTTGTTTATCTGTAACATTAGTAACCTTTCTGAATACTTTTGTGTCATCTGCAAATTTCAGTACTTTTCTAGATATGTCATCTTCCAAATCATTTATATATATATTAAAAACAGTACAGGGCCTAATACTGATCCCTGTGGTACCCCACTTAAATCAGATTTCCAGTTTGAAATCTCACCATCTACTATTACTCTCTGTTTTCTGTGTGCAAGCCACTCTTCTATCCAGTTGATTACATCATTACCTATACCATGGGCTTTTAGTTTAAGTAACAATCTCTGATGTGGCACTTTATCGAAAGCTTTCTGAAAATCTAGGTAGACAACATCCATTGGTGACCCGTCATCTACCCACTTTGTAATTTCTTCCAAAAAACAAGAGATTGGTTAGACATGACCTTGCTTTTAGGAACCCATGTTGAGATGTATTTATTAATTTATGTTTTTCAAGGAATTCCACCATGTGGTTTCTAATTAATGTTTCGAGTAATTTACATACAACTGATGTTAAATTCACTGGTCTGTAATTTTCTGGCTTGTTCCTCGATCCCTTTTTAAATAGCGGCATAATATTTGCTTCTTTCCATTATGAAAGAACTATTCCTTCTAGTGACAAGTTAACAACAATTTCCTTAAGCAGTTTTGGTGGTATCCCATCAACTCCAGGTGATTTATTATCTTTCATCTTCTTAATTTTCTTTGCTATTATTTCAGGAGTTACAAATAACTGCCCTAAATGTTCTGATTTATCGCCTTCAAATTTAGTAAATTGAATTGGAAGTGAGCTGATATCTTCTCTGGTAAAAACTGAGCTGAAATACTCTTTCAGGACCTCTGCCATTTCAAACCCTTCTGAAATTATGTTTCCCCTGTTGTTTTCCAGTGGTCCGACCTTATCTTGAACTTTCTGTTTACTCCTTACATAAGCATAGAAACTCTTGCTGTAATTTTTTATATTACCTGCCAGTTTTTGTTCAAAGGTTCTGTTGGATTTTCTAATTTCAGTTGTAGCTAGGTTAAGTGCCTCTTTGTAGTTTGTGTAGTCTTCTACATTTCCAGTGTGTTTATATATCCTCCACTGCATCTGTTTGTGAGCAATTTTTTTAATAACCTTTTGACAGGTGTTTCTTCCTGGACCCTTTTCCTTGTTTTCTTTTTTTTTCTTTCTTTTTTTTAATGGAACAAATTCTCAGTAGTGCCATCAATCTCATATTTTAAACGAGTCCAGCATTCTGTTGCCGTCTTGTTCTTCAGCAAGTTATTCCAATCTATGTATGCTAGATATGTTCTCATCTCTATATTTCTTAATGGAACACATTTCTCAATAATGCCCTCAATCTCATATTTTAAACAAGTCCAGCATTCTGTTGCTGTCTTGTTCTTCAGCAAGTTATTCCAATCTATATTTGCTAGATATGTTCTCATCACTTTATATTTGCCTTTGGTGAAGTTCCTCCTCCATTGTTTTTTATATGTATTCCCTGTTTTTACTTTTATATTAAAATGGATTTGGTTATGGTCACTTGAACCCAAAGGTTCGTGTACTTTAACATTGTCAACTAATTCATTTTGAGAAGACAAAATTAAATTTAACACATTCCCACCTCTGGTTGGTTCCAAGATATGTTGAGTAAGGAAACAATCCTGTGTTAGAAGTAGAAACTGATGGTCATCACCTCCAGCACTCTCTAATGATTCCCATTGTATATGGCCATGGTTAAAATCACCCATTATAACACATTCCCCCTTGCTCACCTCGCTTATCACATTTTGTAATTTTACATCTTCCTCTTGTCCTATGTTAGGACTACGATAAACTACTCCTGTTGTTAATGTTGAGTTCTTGGTAACTATGTTACACCAAATTGCTTCCTCACAATCTGCTTCACTTTTCAGTGTTATTTCATATGCTTGGATAGATTCTTTAATATACAAAATTATTCCACCTCCCCTTCTTTCTCGTTTATTCTTCCTATGCTCCTGGCATTTAAGCATACACATTTTAGTTCATTGTCTGAAAATATTGGTGAATATTTCTTTGGATGTGTATTTGTAGTAGTACTCCTTTGAGTTTTCTCTGTCAGTTCCCCCTGTGCATCTAGTTTAAATAATTTAAGGTACCTGTGCCCTCGTCGACAACCCTGACAAACTCACACCCAAGAATTGCAGCACCCTTCCCTGTCAGATGAAGTCCATCTCTCATGAAGAGTCATCTCTTCTCACAAAGTTTAACCACATGTCTACGAAGTCTACTCCCTCCTCCATACACACCTTCTGTACTTGTGTGTTGATCCCCATCCTCCTACAGTTCCTATATTCCTCACCCCTGCCTCCCATTACTGGTAATATCCCCGACAATACAGTCCGTCCAATTCATGCCTCTAAGTGTCTTGACCAACCTCCTGTACTTACCAACGATGGCCGACATTCCCTCCTTCTCGGCATTGTTCATTCCCATATGCACGAGAACATCACCTCCCATGCCACCTCCTGTGTCACCTCCCGTGCCACCACCCATGACCTGTCCTGCCTTCTCTGCTACATCCTCTGTTTTGGCCCTTGGTAGGCATACTGTTATATCATCTTCTCTGTTTACAATTTTATCCACTTTCCTAATGATGGAATTCCCCATGAATATCTGGGCTTTCCTCGCCTTCCCCTGTGATACTCCGTCAACAAAGCTTCTTTCCTGCTGCACACTATGCCCCCTTTCTCTCATATCATCAACTTTTACTGTCTTACCACCTGGCAATCCCTCTCCACTCACCCGCTTACCTCTCTTTTGTTGCATACTCTGCCTCCTGTCATCTTTCTTCTTCTGATCCACAGTCTTCACCTTTTTTCTGCTCTTGTTATCCTCAACCATCTTACCACCTGACAATCCCTTTCCACTCACCCGGTTATCTTCCTTTTGTTGCACACTCTTCCTTTTTCCAACTTTCTTCTCTCTTACATTGCCGCTGCTTTCACTACCTCTGCTCTCCTCGTTCTCACCACCTCTGCTCTCCTCGTTCTCACCACCTCTGCTCTCCTCGTTCTCACCACCTCTGCTCTCTTCTATCTCACCCTGCCCTGTCATCATCAAAATCATATGTCTTAATTCATTTACCTGCTCCTGCAGACATTTCACTGTCTTACACCCCCTACACATAAAATGATAATCATCTGCCTGCACCTCTGTGCACGAATTTACACACCTGGACTTTGCAAAGTCTATCCAACTGTCGCAGCTAGAGCATGTAAAATTATGTTTTGCCTTTACTTGGCATTTGCACGACGCCATGTTAGAAATTCAATTTATATTTGTTTATGATTAGTTATGTTTACAATTTATACTATGTAGTCTTCGCAAAGACTGTTTTTGTGTTGTAATACACAAACACATGCTATATTACTTAGGTCTTAATTAAATTTACAACTATTGACTTGCAACTTATTTTCTATGTAACAGCTGACGACCACAAATGTAATATTGCTCACACTAACGAAATGTCAATGACTTTTAAATTACACTGAATTACTACCTACGGTTAACTTTTAACAATAAATGTTGCTAAAACAAAATATCCAGGTGCTCAATCGTTAATATGTACTAAATTATTTACAATAATATTATGCTTCGTATTATGTACCCAATTAACTGATCATAACAAACCTTAATTATCGCTTCCATTACCAATTGTTCGGAGATCTACTATATAAACTGCCCTAAATTACTCCTATGGCTAAATTTTAACAACTATTGCCTAAACAAGGTCTCTTGCAAGTTTATGTTTAATATACACATAATAATACTACTTATCTGATCAATGTTCCACGCTTTAGACAAATATCCAATCCACCATATTTAGACAAATATCCAATCCACCAAATTCAATTCCGTGTTCTCTTCAAGATTTCCCAAGATACTTCCATGTAAGGCCAAGATGTGCTGATGAAGCGTTATTTGCAAGATTGCAGCCTGAAGCTTGACTTGGAAGAAGCATAGTTGACTGTGTTAGGTGGCTGTTTATGATATATGGCATGTGAAGCTCACATGTCCGGCATCATTTATTTTCTCTGGTCTGAATGTCAAGTATTCACGCAAGTAGAATGCATTAAACATCGTAGACAGATATACGACATAACCTTTGGATTGTAATATTATTGATAACAGATGACAACATGTGTACTGAAGTTGTACGTGTGTATGCATGCGTGCATGCATGCATTTACGTGCATGCATGCATGTACGTGCATGCCTGTGTGTGTGCATGCATTCATGTGTTGAACTGTGTTTATGCTTGCGTGTGTCTGTGCGTGCATGCGTCCGTGCATGCATATGTTCACGTGTGCATCGTAGTAGGGAGGTGGGTATTGGCAAATTCTCAATATTATGCTCAAAATTTCTGACTTGTTGTTTTGCCTCTTCATCTTTTGACCTATTAAGAGTACACGCCCTAATTAGCGTACACCCCTTTTTTAAACAGCAGGACCCATAATTATCATAATTTGACTAGTGCAGAACAACGAAAAAGTGTCTCCATCTGGTGTTAAACAGTTGGCACCACTTTTCTGTTGTTCTACATCAGTCACCAAATGACACCATTGGTGTTAAACAGTTACCTTGTTGTCTAGAGAAAAACTTTTTGTGTAAGCTTATAAGAACAGATTCCTTGACAGGTTACTATGGCCCTATTTTGTTCAAGCAGACTGTACGCTTATTAGGTAAACAAAAAGTACCCTATTAAAATACAAAGGGTGTTTAGCAAACCTGAAGCATTGTCTTCTCTCTTACCGATTCACTTCGAGTGTGGAATGTACCGGCTACACCAAAGGTGGGACATAATCTGCAACCGCTAATGTAGGCAGAACCAAATCTTGCCAACAATATTGTAGTTCCACGAAGCATACATACTTTGTTCGTTCCAGGAGTGAGCGGATTATGTCTCACCGTGGCAACGGACCCATCGGCCACTAGGTGGCACCTCTCGACCGGCCGTCCAATCCGAGCCCCGAAAATTGGCGAATTACCGAGGTGAGTGACTGTGTTATTCAATGAACCTCCCAGTGCAACCAGGACATTATGGTCGGGCTATAGTTAGTACCTTTTGTTCCTGGCAGACGGTAGCCTGCATTTATGTACTTCCCTCATGAGAGGGCAACACTTAGATATAGATATATAATACAAACCAAGTCATGTGACAGCAATTTGTCACCCTGTATAAAAAGGAGAGATAACCAGGTTTGAGGGTTTTGCCAGGTGGGTTTTCAATAGTGCCAGTGTGAGACCCTTGGATCTGGTAGTAGCTGATAGTTACATATCTGTAATTTTGTTGTACTAGGGTATTATTTGTATTAGGGGGGAGTGGAGACGGATGGCGAAGACAGACGGACTGAAGAAGAAGGAAAACAAAAATCAATGACCGGTATCAATGCCAGCCTCAACTCATCTATGTTAGACATCATGGTAGAGAACTTATACCGTGTTGTTCCCAATGGAAGCTCGCTGTCTAATAGAAGCCCGCCCCCTTTTTCAGAAATGAAACCACGCGTGAAACAAATAAAATTGGTGATATCCAATTACCTTTGCATAAACATTCGCATCAGAACCAAACAATAAAGTGTACAACTATGTCAGTCGTGGTTGTCCTTTTTGAAATTAAAAATACAGTTGGTGAATCACAAGAAACTGAAATAAGTGTTTATTCGCCTGCTCAACATGAACAGGCTAACAGTCAACATCTATCAATTCACCCATAGCGGCAGATCATGATTCGAGCCACGTTTTGAGAACTAATAGATGCGCACCCAAGTGTTCGCACTCGCACCCAAGTGTTCGCACTCGCACCCAAGTCTTCGCACTCGCACCCAAGTGTTCGCACTCGCACACTGCGCATCTATTGGGAACAACATGTTATATGCATGTTAGCACACACATTATATATATTTATATATGTATGTATGTATGTATATGTATATATATATATATATATATGTACTGTACATATATACAATATATATATATATATATATATATATATATATATATATATATATACTGTAATATATACAATATATATATATATATATATATATATATATATATATATATATATATATATATATATATATATATATATATATATATATATATATATATATATATATATATATATATATATATATATACATCTATATATGCACATTATTATTATGAATGTGCATGCATACGTGTGTAGACAGTCAAACCTGTCTGAAGCTCCCACCCAATAAATGGTCCAAAAATTAATACAGGTGGTAATTCAGGAGGAGTTGATTGTGGTCATTAGTGACAGGTGGTTTCTTAATGCAGGGTTATTATTTCAGCAGTTTTTGCTCATAATCGCATCAAACATGAATCTCATCTGCACAATATTGGTAGGACACAATGTGATAATAATATATATCATAATATATACATGACCATGTTAAGCCATGCAACATTAACCTTCGTAGAGGACGTTATAAAAGTACCTTTTTGTGTTTATTTATTTATTTATTACAACTGAATCTGCATTTAAATAAGAACTTTTTTATCAGCAATTTGTCTTGAACTAGATCTAAAGTTTCACGTAAGTTTTCTGCTGCGTCCAAAGTAGAGGAACATTGTGCTTTTATAATGAACAACTATCAGAACCATGAGAGTTCTAGTGTTCAAAATATCTTAGCAATTACCTGTAATCATCCAATTTAATGATCTGAAACGGGAAACTAATCCAAGGATAACCAGCAAAATTAATCCAACCTTGATTGTAGAATGTATGCTTTTGATTTTTTAAGTTGCTCAGAATGTCTACGGTTGAATCGATGCGTTGTTGCTGTGCCCATTAGAAGAATAATTATGCCAGGCAATTATTCATCAAGAGGTCATATATACCATCAATTGGTCATGTTTTAGAGGTGTCACAGGTGTGGCCTTATAATGAGAGTGTCTTACTTAATGGGAATGTGGTATCAGTTTAGCTGTCAATGGATGCAAAGTGAGATTACTGCCTCATTAATGGCTATGTCAGTGGTCATTAGTAAAATGGACAAGTCCTCTGATGGGGAAGTAATTGTCCATTTATGGTCGTTTGTGTTGTCCGTCCACAAACATGACAGTCTCTACATCTTTGAATAAGATCATTAAATCGGTATATGTAAATGTTGGGCATAAGCGTTTATTGCACAACAGGCGTAGGATGATTAACTTAGCTAGTTAAAATGAAACAAAAGTCATGTTTTTGGGGTTATGAACCTGAAAGAGATAGTAAAAATTAACCATGTGCAACTAAAATCAATAATATCAATCAAGTGGTTTATTCAGAATGTGTTATAAAAGTGGGAGATTCTGGTCAATTGTTCGGTTAACCAAGGACTGGCAGTTAACCAGCTATGCTAGCGCTACCGGTGGCCATTTGGGCCATCGGCCACATGACATCAGATTTGGCTAAACAAAAGTTACCCATTTGAGCCAATTTGGCCACCAGCATTTTCATTGAAAAGCTTGCAGAATACATGAACCTTTGTTGTTGTCTAGATGTATATAAAAAATTTGGCTAAAGCGATTTGTATTTGGTTAAAAAAGTGGGTTTAGCCAAAATGGCTAAATAGCCCACACAACATCACAGCCAAGATAAGCATCATTAACATCATTGTGAAACTGTTCTTGGGACAGAAATAGTCTGGGGACATCTCAATGTCACAATCAGTCCCCCCATTGTTTGTGCCATCTTGTCGGTTCATCAGTCCCATTTCTCTGAGTCTTACAAGGTCTCTGCCTGATAAGATAAGCATAGATAAGCATATGTGCAGTTCTTTGAAATCAGTTTACCTAGACTACAGGGTGACATAACGCTGAAGGTATACACAGACACAAAAAAAATCTCAATCTAATAGGCTGTTATGTCAGAAAGAGGATTAGTTTAGTAAACAGATGCCACAGTATGTTACATATGTTGACTTTGGATGCCAACAACATTGCCATATGCTATTTGCAAATATAGGAATTGGTGTATACCAATGTATTTTCATTTGGTGAGCGAAAATATTGCCAGACTGCCGCACTTGTGATGTTGGATAATCTAACAGTACGGCGTAGCCCATGAAATTAAGATGTGTGTTCAACAAGGTTTAGTTTACCACTGTCATGATATTCTTTAACTGTAGTTACAAATGGTTATGTTTTAGTAATTCTTAACTGTCAAAACTACAATGCTGTGAAGAAAAGATTTGATAGAATTAACTAGAAAATCCAAATGGGTTTGTCTTTGAAGTAAATATACAACCAATGCAACTGATTGAAAGCATGATTCTGTAATGATTTATGGGAGTTTTTCTTTCGGCTGGTCAGGACAAGGTCGTTTCGCCCCGAGCAATATCAAGCGATATCGTGTTAATCACACCAGCCACATGGCTTCTTTTTATATTGAGTTGAACACACACAGTTCTCAGTCTATATCTGGTGTGTTGATGTCGGTTTTGTACGGCAGCATGCTGTGTTTCGCTCATTTATTATTTTTACCGAGTGGGAGGGCACGTTAGTGTACTGTTTGTTGATCTCATTGAAACGGAACAGGTTGACAGGGTTGAATATCCATCCATACATCATTTGGACTTAGCTGCATATATCTTCTGTCTGTAGTTTTAAAAGCAACACTTTTCATTATTTCTCATCAAGCCTAACATTCAAAGGACGTCATTCAGTCCAAAAAACACTTTGAGATATGCAGCGAAAACTGCATCTCTGAACAGTGCGTGCTGCGCAAAGATACCAAGGTTTCTCTTATTGAAATGACAACATTTATATCAGTAATCTATTTAACAAGATTGCCATTCAAGGAAAAGGTCCAAATGGCAAATGGAGAAGGAAGCCATTGGTTTACCGAGAGTCCAAGATTTTTTCATCCATGTGTAACCCTATATAATGTTGTGCCGTTGCGGACTAGTGGCTGTAACCAACTTGATGAACATTTTCACGTTTTCATGATTACAACTGTGATTATCAAAATGTTTCCTGAATTGAATTCAATTCAAGAAAGATTATTCAAATAAATCAGTTTGTAATTCAATACTGAACAGACTCAACGCGTAAGTGAAACGTTTGAAAGCAGTAACAATGAAGAGAAACAGTTTGTAAGTTGTGCTACTCCCTCACGACAATACTCAAAGCAGTTAAGTACATCTTCATAAATGGTTAAAAATTAATATCATGTTTTCTCGAGGTACATGTCTAGCAAATGCTGTTTTGTGAAATCCTGTTTTGTGTGTTTCGTTCCTTAACCAATTAGGCCCCAGGATTTTAGTAAAACATGCCACCATGTTCCCAGGATTTCTGGCAAATTTCGAGCGATTTTACCTCCTTGTGTTAAAAAATGTTTATTTTGAAGAGTAGTAATTTCTCTACATGCCTGCATACATAGAAATTGGATATATTAATAAAATTTTGACATATGATAACAATTTGCAAAGACAAAATAGTACATTTGTTAAAACTTTGAAAGTTGCGACTGACATTTGACAGTGATCCCATGCTATAACCCTGTGCAACTCAGCGAAGAAAATGCACCACTATCAAATTCTGACAGTTATTTTTCAGGTTACACCATATTTTATCATGACAAATATACAAATAAAAATTTTTTAGATAGCGTGAACAAAACTGATGAAAATCAAGACTTCCGAAAGGGCAACACATGCACATAACGAGCTGTTGTTACAAAATGTATCCACTAGGGTGTGGCAAAATTTGGTAGCGTTTAGTTTAGTAGTTTTTCGCCAGGATTTTTTTTTAATAGAGTGTCCTGTATGCAGCCGGCGCACAGAGCGGCCGGCCGTTGGGTCTAATGGGTTAATAGAATTTCATCATATGTGATTTTGTTAGTCCTATTTTCTTTTACCTCTCCTGCTACTCAGATGTATTTATTCTTCTTGTGACTTTTTATGCCTACCATGTCTCGCAGCCATATATCAGCAGAGTGACGATTACAATTTTTTTCTCGTTGTGAGATTGATGTTGCTTCTCACCCTCGTAGACTGGTCTCCTGTTGAGTTTGTTAGTATATCTTTTGTCTGCAGTCATCTATCTACATCTACCCACACATTTGTGCCTACAAATCTTCCCCAGCCAGCGCGGTCTCAGGCAAGCCAGCCAAGGTCTTTCAAGGTCTTCCCAGCCATCTTCATTTCTTCAGCATCCCTTCTCCAGGTGCCCAGTGGGCAGCCTCTTCTCCTTTTTTTCAAATGGTGTCCATTTCAAAGTGACACATGAAAGACTATTTCTGTTCGTGCGTAAAACATGGCCAAGCCATCTCCACCTTCTTTGTATCTCAGTGTATTTGTCACACCTCATCAACGAAACAATGACATACCATCCAGTTATCCAAAGCACTTGCCAATCTTTTTTCCCCTTATCATGTTAACCATTGGTATCACACCCTCGTTACACAATTTACTCAGTGTCTAAAGATCCCTCCTCAATTAAAGGTCCCTCCTCAATTAAAGATCCCTTCTCAATTAAAGATCCCTACTCAATTAAAGATCCCTCCGCAATTAAAGGTCCCTCCTCAATTAAAGGTCCATCCTCAATTAAAGATCCCTCCTCAATTAAAGATCCCCCTCAATTAAAGATCCCTCCTCAATTAAAGATCCCTCCTCAATTAAAGATCCCTCCTCAATTTAAGGTTCCTCCTCTATTAAAGATCTCCCCTCAATTAAAGATCCCCCTCAATTAAAGATCCCTCCTCAATTAAAGATCCCTCCTCAATTTAAGGTTCCTCCTCTATTAAAGATCCCCCCTCAATTAAAGATCCCCCCTCAATTAAAGATCCCTCCTCAATTAAAGATCCGTCCTCAATTAAAGATCCGTCCTCAATGAAAGATCCCTCCTCAATTAAAGATCCCTCCTCAATTAAAGATCCCTCCTCAATTAAAGGTCCCTCCTCAATTTAAGGTCCCTCCTCAATTAAAGATCCCTCCTCAATTTAAGGTTCCTCCTCTATTCAATTTTTTTTTGCTAGTCTCATTTCAAATTCATTTTGTGAAAATTCAAACCAACCTACTATCCATTATGACATGCCAGCTCTATTTTTTGGGGATGATTTTAATAAAAATACACACTTTTTTGAGGAGACTGACTGCAGATATTACTATTCACACACTACATGTTAGAACATAAATAAAACGGATTTGTGATAGACTACAAATCTGCTGTGTTTTGTTTACCTCTCATTTTCACCGAGTGGGAGGGCACGTTAGTGTACTGTTTGTTGATCGCAGGGAAATGGAACAGGTTGACAGGGTTGAATATCCATCCTTACATCATTTGGACTTAGCTGCTTATATCTTCTGGCTATACTTTAAAAAAAAACACATTTCTCATTATTTCTCATCAAGCCAAATATCCAAAGGATGTCATTCAGTCAAAAAAACACTGAGATATGCAGTGAAAACTGCATCTCGTAACAGTACGTGCTGCGCAAGATACCAAGGTTTTTTATTGCAACGGCAACAGTTATATCAGTAATCTATGTAACAAGATTACCATCCAAGGCAGAGGCCCAGATGGCAAGTGGACAAGGAAGCCATTAGCTTGTGGCGAGACCAACAAATCATCAGCCATTTGTAACTTTCCTTTATCAGATATCTGTCAATGTAATGTTTACAATATATGTCAATGTAATGTTTACAATATCTGTCAATGTAATGTTTACAATATATATCACTGTAATGTTTACAATATCTGTCAATGTAATGTTTACAATATCTGTCAATGTAGTGTTTACAATATCTGTCAATGTGATGTTTACAATACCTGTCAATGTAATGTTTACAATATCGCTCCTGTTGATGGTCCCTCTTCAGTTCGACTGTTTGGCTTGTCTCGCTTCGGACTCGTTTTTCCCAAACAATCGAAACTATCTAGTATGGACAACACGCCAGCTCATTTGTACAAATGTGTTATTTAGTTTTGATGAAATCATCGGACCAGCTTATAAATAATTTTTTTCGGAGTCCGGTAATAAATCGGCAAGAAATTGCAAACGTTGCTCAATCTCTATACACTAAAGCATGAGGCTATTTGTGCACTGTTTCGCAAGTTACCCGATGTAACGATCAAAGTCAGTTATTTTTTATGATTTTAGCAAAAGTATGTGCTCTTTGATTAAACCATCTGCGCATAATACTTAAATACTAAACCTATTTACACACAGCAAATTTGAACATTAATATACCTGATTTGCGATGTGCTAAATCAATCGAGGAGGGCATTTTAACTATGCCAAGTACCCATTGTATCATGTGTGACCTTGAGATGCTGCATCGTCTCGACCTTGTCCCATCACTGCACAAACAAGAGCATAATACAGTTCATACTGATGCGTTATCACATTACACAAGGTGCTAACTGCGAGCTTTGACATTCTGATGTCATCTCCTACTAGGAGGCCAGCCACGGGGATTGTATGCACTGGCCCTATAGGGGCATTAAAGGTTCAGACCATTTGTATGAAGCCAGACATTGTCTGTTAACATCATTGCTTCTTCGTGGTCCAGACTGCCACGCAGGCTCTATGATGCTCACCTCGTAATCAGGCAGCTTTCATCCTGGTCAGTTGGTGTAATTTAATATTCTTTCGTATGCACAGAGCAGAGTTTCGCAGTTGTATCTTTTGGTTTTTGTTCCTCTCAACCGCTTTGAGATTCCTCCGCTGGAGACAAAAACAGGGCCGTGGTTGACAATGTGGTCAATGGTTTTCTTGTCGTGGCATCATTCGTATCTCGGTGTGTGCTTGATGCGCCATTTGTGCTTCAGATGTTTGCATTGTCCGGGTAGAGTTCTGATGCAGTTGGCGGCGGTCCACTGGCTCCAAGGTCATATCTAGAACGTTCGTCGGAAGGGTCCGGGACAAGATTATTTTTTCTGATGTCTGTTAATCCCCACTTTCTTCTCCACCTCTCTTTTTATGTGATGTTTGTTTCAAGGATGGAGGCTGCTTTGGTCCAGAAAGGCTGTCGTGAATTGAGGCGCTACGGAGGGAGGTCTTGGTTGTGTTTGACTTTCTTGTAATTTTGTTACAATGTTATACAACTTGCTGATTCATGTCTTATGAGAAATCAGTAGACATTAAGAAATCATCCCCAATCCCACTTGACAAAATCCCACAATGTGAAAAGTGGGCAAAATCCCACAGTACAATATTGTTTTTATTTTATGTGCAAGGTAATTATGTAATTCACATTGTGGGATTTTGTCCTGTGGGATTTTGGCCAACGGGGTTATGTCCAAGGGGTTTTGTTGTGAGGGCGTAATGTCCTGGATATGTTAGAAATATGTGTCTGATTACAATTTACATGTAAATCCCAGCAGATTTTAATATCTACTCATGACCTCTGCATCTTTACCTTTGCGCCTCATCTTTAGAAAGATTCCAACATCTGCACTATATTGTATGCAGTATTTCAAACCTGCAGTTATTTGAGATTTCTGCCTTCTGGCTTAGCTTCCTAGGCAGCACATTTCTCATTAGAAGATAGCCAGTATCTACTGACCAGGCTTTGTAAGAGATGCTTTGATTACCATTCTCAGTCCATTAATGTCCATCATTAAACTGGTGTGGTCTCCCAATGGCACTTGTTCAATCTGGTTTTATGTGTCCAAAAGGCTGGACACTGACATTGAACTTGAGTAATGACCAAGATAAAACAGACACCATGTCCAATGCTCTGGTCTGAAGCTTTGTCCAGAAGATTAAACAGTGTCAGTTTGCCTAATGTCCAGAGGGAGTGGACACAGCATTGATTTAATCAGAGCATTTGTATGTGGGTTTGTCCAGTGGCACTGCACTGGTTAACAATGTTTATAATAATGTACCTAGTCCAGGGACCATGTGGAATAATGGTACCAAAAATGAAAGTAAAGATGTTGGTACTGGTATTTGGGGTGGCAAAGCTATGATAAAAATGTAAGATGGAAATTTCAGTAGCTTAAGCCCGCTATAAACAATTTTCACTTTTGTGGATTGGCACAAATTCTTGTAGAAAGAGGCAATAAGCCATATAGCACATAACTACTTGGCACTTCAAGTTGTCCCAAAACCACTGCAGGTATGGTATTGCTTTTTTGACACGTAGGCAGGTATTTAGCCATAAATTATATACTTTGAATTACTATGGCATTGTAGAATGTTTATGCAAACAAATCAAATTATACATTAATTTGCTAAATAATACCAGAACATTAACACACTGTGAAGAGCATTTGCGTGAAGCAGGGCTGGACAATTTATTCTGAGTTTGTTTTGAGTTCAATTTCAGTGGTCATTTCTGTGTGTGAAAATGCCTCTTTGAATCGTAGCCAAAAGCAGCAGAGGACTTGTTATGATGATGCATGCTAAGCTGCTTAGAAAAACATAAACTTTATCAGTGAGTAATGATGTGCAATGCCTGGGACATTTATGACCCTATTAGAGGAAGGTATAAATAGCTGATTTACAAAAACAGTAGGATGTGGAATTTCATGGAGATTACAAAGCAGCTGTAGTGGCTTGTTTAGTGAGGTAATCTGTGACTGCTTAGTTTTTCTCTTGTTAATGGAGATGTATGGGGTCTTGTCAGGAGAGACCAGGGTTTAGTGGGACCGTAGTGGTAATATTGTCACTATTACCAGTAAGTGATAATGGTTCCGGTGGTGGTGGTTGTGCTGTGGGGGTGGTGGTGGCAGCGGTGGTGGCGATGACAGTGGCGGTAACAGTGGCAGTAGTGGTGATGGTCTTGGTGGTGTCGGTGGCAGCAGTAGTTGTGGCAGTAGTGGTGGTGGTGGGTGTGGTGGTTGTGTTGGTGGTGGTGGGTGTGGTGGTGGTGGTGGTTGTGATGCTGGTGGTGGGTGTGGTGGTGGTGGTGGTTGTGATGCTGGTGGTGGGTGTGGTGGTGGTGGGCGTGATGGGTGGGTGTGATAGTTGTGGGTGTGGTGGTGATGGTGGTTGTGGTGGTGTGGTATTGGTGGTGGTGGGTGTGGTGGTGGAGGTGGGTGTGGTGATGGTGGTTGTGGTGGTGGTGGGTGTGGTGATGGTGGTTGTGGTGGTGGTGGGTGTGGTGATGGTGGTTGTGGTGGTGGTGGGTGTAATTGTTGTGGGTGTGGTGATGGTGGGTGTGGTGGTAGTGGGTGTGATGGTGGTGGGTGTGGTGATGGTGGGTGTGGTGATGGTGGTTGTGGTGGTGGTGGGTGTGGTGATGGTGGTTGTGGTGGTGGTGGGTGTAATTGTTATGGGTGTGGTGATGGTGGGTGTGGTGGTGGTGGGTGTGGTGGTGGTGGGTGTGATGGTGGTGGGTGTGGTGGTGGTGGGTGTAGTGATGGTGGTGGTGGTTGTGGTGGTGGTTGTGGGTGTGATGGTGGTGGCGTTGTTGGTGTGTGTGGTGGTGGTAGGTGTTGTGATGGTGGTGGCGGTGATGGTGGGTGTGGTGGTGGTAGGTGTTGTGGTGGTGGGTGCAATAGTGGTGGGTGTGGTGATGGTGGTAGTGGTTGTGGTGGTGGTGGGTGTGATTGTGGTGGTGGTAGGTGTGGTGGTGGCGGTGTTGGTATGTGTGGTGGTGGTAGGTGTTGTGATGGTGGTGGTGGTGGGTATGGTGGTGGTAGGTGTGGTAGTGGTGGTGGTGGGTGCAGTGGTGGTAGGTACAGTGGTGGTGGGTGCGGTGCTGGTCGTGCTCTGGACCTGAGTTAGACAGGTTGTTGTTCTATATTTACTATATTTACCAACGTAAATACAAATGAAATCATTGACTAAAACAACGCAAGTGTATTTCACAACGCAGTATCAGTAATTGTCATCATAATGCGCTTCTAATAGAGACACCTAGTGAAGTGTAAAGTTTGGTAGAGACACCTAGTGAAGTGTAAAGTTTGGTAGAGACACCTAGTGAAGTGTAAAGTTTGGTAGAGACACCTAGTGAAGTGTAAAGCTCTTTTAGGAGTCTTAAGGATTGAAGGCCAAACTATATAAGAAAGTACCTTTTTTACCTTTTAATTAACAGAGAAATAGTGCCACTGGGCCTTGAGGCTTAGCAAAAATAAGGAGGGCCATTTCCGGCTAGGTTCTCTATAAAAACTAGTGTAGCTGAAAACAGGAGACTTAACAACATGAATGCCAACATTATATTAAAGTACATACAATCTGATTAATCACAAGCTCATCTTCGAGTTGTATAAACAAATGTTTCATGTTAAAATATGACACAACGAAAACGTGAAAAAAAAATTTCTTTAATGAAAATATCAGGTTGATGGACTCATAAACCAACTAATAAAAATTAAAAGGCCTTAATAAAGTCATATTGCAATCACACAATCATACATTTATGATTATTCGTGCTCACACACATTGTTTTTGAAGCCTAAAGGGCAGCACATAAAGGCAGAGCAAAATGTCATACGGGCAAAATCTGCTTTTGTTGCGTGTTGTCTTAGTCGTCTGTAAATGTTACATATAAATCTCAGAATTTCATAAAAGCAATTTTCCTGTACAAAAGGCCAAACAGACATTGTACGCGCGCCAAAACATCCATTTCATCAACCATTTCAGGACAAGTAAAAATTCTGGTCGGGCAAGTAGAATTTCACGGTCACTTGCCCAGTAGGCAAGTTGCCAAAAACCTTAATGTCAAGACCTGCTAAATACCATTTTCTCTCATGAGTCTTCTGCATGTCTGTATGGCCTTTTCACATTGCGATAATAAATGATAGATATTCTGTGCAGTTGCTCAATTTGAATTAAAAACACTAGAGCAGGATGTTTTGCCAAGCATTAACTAAAAATTGTTTGCTTTGGTATTCCAGGCCCATGGAAACATCATAAGTTTGCCTGATTTTCTAGGATATGTTGTTACTGGTTGATTAATCAAGCAATCAAAATCTTTATTTCAGATGCAAAATGATGCACGTACAGATGTTCATAAATCGTGATTAATTAAGCACAAACATATATAATAAGTTTTTTTTTAAATATTGCACGATTCAGCCTACCATAACCGTAGGTGGATTTAATCAAAACTATGATATGTAATATATGGTGTACATAACACTGATAAATAATTGTTGGACTCTTGATAAGCCAATGGCTTCCTGGTCCATTTGCCATCTAGGGTTTCAGCTTTGGATGGCAGTCTTGTTAAATCTTGTTGTTAATCTTTATCCAATGACGTCATAGTCTTGATTGCCATTTCATATCATTGTGCATAATCATATCAGCCGTCTTATTATCTGAGACATCAGGCTTCATTCACCTTGAATTTGTAAACAAGACTGCTATTTACAGCTTGACTGTTGGAAACATGGCTTTCTACCGAGCAGAAGCTCACCTGCACACCTTATTCCAGGTAGGAATTCAAGTGACACTAGAACTGCTGTCAGTGTGACAAGAAATCAACTTGTTCCATTCTGTCCGTTCTTGTTACATCTCTAAGGCTGGTGTTTCCTTCAGACGGCTTCTGGTGTTGTTGATCCACCGTAATCTGGACCTTCCTCTCCGTCTCTCTCCCGTCATCTTTATGCTTAGTGCCACTTTATGATCTTCTTATCACATGACCATAACATCTCAATTTATGCATGTTGATTACATCTACAGTTGGAGTGATCTTGCTCTTCCAGTACAGATGATTATTTCACTGTCTGTACCATTTGGTGACCCACCGTATCATTCATGACTTTCATGTCTGCTGCAGTGATTTGACTTTCAAAGTCTCATGCGGCGGCAACTAGGACAAAGTACAGTTCCTTGTTTGAGTGGATCTGCCATAGAAAATATTAACAAATCAAAAATGGTTCATGGGGTGTGCGGCTCAGTGGTTAGAGCGCCAGACTGTAAATCGAGATGGTTGATCAGAATTCGAGTCCACCTGCTGCGGTTTAAAAACTTGGGCAGTTTCATTCACCAACTTTGCCCGTGTCTTTCGGAAGAGACAGTAAAACCTGTTGGTCCCTTCCACCTGGTGTCTATGCCAGGGGAAGTGAAAGATCCCACACAGGGAAATGGAACAAAACTGTTTTGGACTCACCGAGCCAATGGTCTTTATCTATAAAAAACTGACACGGGCCCTGCGTTAGCTGCTGCCAAGAACGTGCCACGATGATAGAACAAGCTGTACTAAGCACCATGAACACCATACATCGTCAGATACTGACACGGCAGAAGACGTGTCACCATCCACAAAACCCAAATCTGAAAGATGGGAAAATTCATCCAGATATATCCAAATAAGTCTCCATTGCATAGGTAGTCATTACGTATTATCAGGCGCTGCAAGTGTCTAACAAAACGGGTGTCTATTTGGACGATTAAAAATATAACGATCCTTATTAACTCGTCAGCCAGGAGCCTATCTAACAAGGATTACCACATGTCATTATCTCCATGGAACAGGTGTCCGTGCCAAGTGGTATGCTAAGCTCATTTCAGTGACGGTCTGTCAGCTTACAGTCGTGAATGCCAATTTCGTCATCTCCGATTTCTCGCATTAGCACCTCCGTGGATGTGCAAATATAATATATATTAGTCTTTTGTCACGCGCACATGACTTGGATGCATGCACACAAACAGTCGTCTTTTGGTCACCATGGGGCTAGCATGTCGGAAACTGAGGTGAGTACTCGATTGTGCAATTATTACCTGAACGGTGATTTTCATGTGTGCTGTTACAGGGAATGCCATCCCCGTTCTCGGAGGAAATCATTAGAAATTTATTGACGTTAACGTTTGTCTTCGACATTTCTTATTTATCACATTCATTCAAGGGTGAAGCACAGAATGACATCTCTGTTCAGGGAATCATTAGAAATTTAGTCACATTAAAATTTGTCTTCAGTGTTTCTTATATCTTTCATTCATTACATTTATGTCATCTCAAAAATTAAAAAAATATTCAAGAGCGCAGAGATGAGAATGCCGAGATCGAGTGCAGGAATATCTTTGATGGAGGGATGGCGTAATGAAGGTCAGACTGAGGTGGTTCAGGCACGTTGTACGTATTGAGGAAGATAATGTGATAAAGAAAGCACCGAGGCTGGTAGTGGACAGAAGACACAGCAGGGGCCGGCAACGGATAAGAACGAGGGACGAGGTGAGGGAGAGACATGGAGGTGGTAGAGGTTGGGGAGGAAGACGCAATGGACAGAGGAGGCGGAGAAGGGTCTGAGCGGCCACTCCCAGTAGGGGATAAGTGGTCGAAAGAAGAGGATGAGTAATACATGAATTTAATAGTAGTCAAATTGTTCAAATGTTCCTGTGACCTTCTCTAACAATAGATTTTTGACACATGTTTTTGGTTTGACCCCTCTGTGTGTAGGCGTGTTAGGGAAAATACATTTTTCACATCATCATTGAATGGCGGCAGTGTGAGAGATTTCTTGATGTAAATAAATATTTATTGTATTGTACAGTTGGCCGGTTTCTTTCCAATACATCCATCGAAACAGTTCTTCAAGGAAATCAACAAATTTAGCGTGGAACAGCTTCACGCAAAAACCGCTTGATGAAGAATTACCTCCTTTTCTCAATGCCAGTGCATTCATTCAATCGTTCCACCTGCAAAAAACATATATTCTTTTTAGATATTGCATTTTTGCACACTTTTGCTGTTGAAATAGTTTGCAAAAACACAAGAGGCATATTGATAGCCACCTATAATCTCCCAGTATCTTAAACTGTACTTTAGTTTTTAGAACACATCATGAAGATGACAAACACAGTCGTATTTGAGAAAATAGCCACCTATTATCTCACAGTATCTTAAATTGTACAGATAATCATACTTTAGTTTTTAGAACACATCATGAAGATGACAAACACAGTCGTATTTGAGAAAATAGCCACCTATTATCTCACAGTATCTTAAATTGTACAGATGATCATACTTTAGTTTTTAGAACACATCATGAAGATGACAAACACAGTCGTATTTGAGAAAATAGCCACCTATTATCTCACAGTATCTTAAATTGTACAGATAATCATACTTTAGTTTTTAGAACACATCATGAAGATGACAAACACAGTCGTATTTGAGAAAATGCCCGGGAGAAAAAAGTGGGTTTTTTCTTTCCCAGAACAGAAATATTCGGTCGGTGGATCCGCAAACCAACTAATAAGGCCTGAGATGAACATCCTGACCTGCATGGAGAGGGAAATAATTCTAATTTATGTAGCCTGAAGCTACGCTCTGGTTCCTTTATGTGTGTTTACACTGGTCAGACCTGGTATTTGACCACATTCCTGCCTGTTGATGTTACATTCCTGCCTGTTGGTGTTACATTCCTGCCTGTTGGTGTTACATTCCTGCCTGTTGATGTTACATTCCTGCCTGTTGGTGTTACATTCCTGACATGTGCAGTTTGGGGGGGAATGGGCAGGGTGCCCTGGGAGGATGGGCAGGGTGCCCTGGGGGGGCTCCTCCAGCTGTTACATTGCTCATCCTTCCAATCCATTGACCACTGGTCATGTTATATGGGGACAGATCAGACTCGGGGTCAGCTACATTGTAATTATGAAATGCCAGTTCCTATTCGGTAATTGGTGTTGTGTTTTTTTTAAGTAATTGGAATTGGTGAAGATGCATATTGGTATTTTCAATTATTTTTTTTTTTCATTTACTTTTCTGTTATTTTTTCAGTGACAACACATAACTTTCTAACTCATGTTTTTTTGACATTTTGTACAATGTTATACAGAAATTAAATAAAGCTGCTCAAAAACATGTTATTTTGGCACTGGGTATTTTACTTCTGCATTGATGGTAGCATTGTTCATCCTTCTAATCATGTTATATGGGGACAGATCACGATTATACTTCTACATTGATGGTAGCATTGTTCATCCTTCTGATCAAGTTATGTGGGGCAAGATCGTGATTTTACTTCTGCATTGATGGTAGACTTGTTCATCCTTCTAATCATGTTATGTGGGGTCAGATCACGATTCTACTTCTGCATTGATGGTAGACTTGTTCATCCTTCTAATCATGTTATGTGGGGTCAGATCACGATTCTACTTCTGCATTGATGGTAGAATTGTTCATCCTTCTGATCACGTTATATGGGGACGGATCATGATTTTTACTTCCGCGATGATGGTAAACAAAATTAATACATTACAGGGCCACTGATTTTGAGATGGTAAATTCTTTCAAGGATTTCTTGCATCCTGAAAAGATAATTCACGTGTCATTAATGAAGGATCCCTGATATACGAAGACAGAATCTGGTTTGTTTTATCTCAACAAATTGCCTGCGAGTGTCAACCATGTTGATATTCACATAAACAAAACCGTAGGATTTGATGAAGACGCCACTGAAAGTCAATGACACGACAAAGGTCAAGGTTTGCAGTTTTTGTTAAAAGCGAACTGTAATTTATTGTTCGCCCCGTGTGGAATCGTCTGACGTGGGTGGGGAGAATACAGGAGAAAAGAGGGAAGAGAGAAGGAGAACGAATGCCTTGGGGAAGATATTGGGATACAGCTCAGACTAACAGGACGAATAGTAAGAAGCGAGTCCTGATCCGGATGAGGTTTGATACGGTCCACAGGAAACGGGGCAAGACCACAACTAAGATGGGAGGACTGCGTAAAGAGGGATGTAAGAAAGACGGGGGAGGACGACAAGTGGAGGGAGACGGCTGCCAATAGGGAGAAGGGAAAGGGACTAACTAGCCTTAACTCGTTAAAAACGGATTAAGGAGAAAAGCCACATTCAGTGGGAAAATCATTACTAATCTGCAGGGCTGCAGAGTTGCCACAGATTTGACCACCAACCACCGGTCCTGTAGACTTTCACAGCGGAGGTGCCAATCACTTTCCATATTATTAATATATTATATAGCGGCCGAACACAGGGACACGCTCGGGGTCAATCGGAGACAACCGTTCAATCACCTGAGGGATTTGGGAGTAGGCGTCAGCCAAGGTTCGCATTCTCAGCCTTGGACAACACAATGTCTGACACACCGAACTGTTGGTGCACTTAATTCTGATGTTCGGACGTCATGCCTTTTGAGTAGGGATGTGGGGACATCGAAAACGGTACAGGTCACCAGATGGTGTTCACAAACAGCAAATCAGAATTTATGGTTTTACTTGCGTTGTTTAACAAGATTTAAAAAGATTGCCATACAAAACTACAAGTTCCAGATGGCAAGTGGACAAGGAAGCCTATCGAGAGATAACAAAATTTTTTTATAGCCCACCCTTATCAGATATCTCTCAATTAATGTTTTTAACATATTCACGCTACTAGCATTAACACAATCATTTGACAGTTTGTTCCATTCATTTATCACTTTCTGTGAGAATGAGTACTCATGTCCAACCTACACTGTTTCTTAACTAATGCTGCTTTCTGTCCTCTTGTTCTACTGCCTTCTTTAAGTTTGAAGTACAAATTCCTATCATTATCCTCATAACCGTTCACTATTTTTAACAATTAGTTGTCTTGGTTGCACGATGAGTTTGTTTTCCTGCAAAGTTAATGTATAATTATTTATATATTTTTATTGATAACCACATATTTTGTGACTTATGGTTGAACTTTTCTAGTATCGACTATGACATGCTAGCTTGTTTGTACACATTTTTATTTACTTTTGATGAAATCATGAAACAAACTATTAAATTTTTTTACTGGATACGGGCAAAATACGCCAAGAAAAGGCAAAATTTGTCCAGGTCTATATACTATATACAGCTATTCATGTTTTCACATCAATTCTTTTGATGATTTTAGCAAAAACATGCTCTATTTTATTAAACTGACTACATATTAATAAAAGTATTCATATGCTACAGATTTGAACGTTAACGAACACAACTCACTATTGGCCGAATGAAACTTAACTTTTACAATCCTCAATTGTGAGTTGAGTACTAAATTTCCCAATGCAAACAAACCCACCAAAGAGGGCCACAGACTGCACTTAGGATCTGTACGTCATTTCCCACGCAAAGAGTCCCTAGAAAAGTGAAGATTGCATGGAATGAGTGAATTTTTTCCCGAGCACTTTTACATTGGATACGTTAGTAAAGTTAATATTTTCTATACCACTGGATTAGATATTTTGTTTAATGGCAGTGAACAGACGCTCACTGCTTGTGTGTCACGCCATTGGCTATTCTGCAGAACGCAGCAACATTTCAAAGTCAGTCACGTAGCTGGGTCGAAATTGATGGGTATCGGCTTTGGGTGCGTTTTTCTGAAAAATGAGGTATGTCAGTGTCACGAATTTCACGCACAAGGTCAACTAAATAATGCTTAATGTGCGGTAAAAGTTGATGATGATGACAAACACAAAATCAATTGTGGTTACCACTCGAGAGACTGAGTTGCCTAACGTCATGACAGTTCTGTTTATATCGGCTTTGCGTTTTGTAACTTCCTGTCTATTGGAGATTTCTTGATTGCGAAACTGCATTACCGTTTCCGACCAATCGCCAGATGTTGATGTGAGCTATCAATGTATGTGACAATGGAGCTTACTGTGCATATTCGTTGCCACTGCAAAGGCTTCATTGATTTTTCTTGCGGGATCATATTAAGGCCGGTAATTGGCGGTGATTGTCACAAGGGTGTGGATTTATGGGATGGACAGAGGCGACGTAAGTGGACCAAGGCTAGTTGGCAGATTGCATAGTTCAAGAGTCATTTCCTGTAGTTGTCTTGGTCAAACCATTGATATGGACAGACCTGGGGTCAGCTACATATATACTGGGGTAATATATATATATATATATATGTGTGTATATATATATATATATATATATATATATATATATATATATATATACGTACATAAGTACATACATATATATAATGTATGTATGTATGTATGCATGCATGCATGCATGCATGCATACATACATATAGTGTATTTGGAATTGAATATGCCAGTTCCAATTCTGGAATTTAAATTGGTTTTTTGTTTTTAAATTAATTCGAATTGGTGAAAATGTAAATACTATTTTTAGTTACTTTGCAATTACTTTTTCAAATACATCATGTAACATTTTAACTCAAGTTATTCACTACAAATAATCAATAACATATAATATGTTATGTATATTATATCTATTTGCCATTTTGTACTATGATAAGCAAAAATTAAATACAGCTGTTATGAAATAGATGTTATTTCTATGGTGTTGAGGATGTCTATGGCTGTTCACGTGCTATTATTTAGGTATGGCATTTATAATTGAAATTGGTATTTTTGATTGGAATTGGTATTTTTGAGGTGGAATTTGTATAATTGGTGTGGAATTTGAATTGATATAACATAATTGAAGTCTAGATAAGGCATCATTATGTGACGAGAAGAGAAAATGTTTAGATGATGATGTGTATTATATCTGCATTTCTACAGTATCATAATTTTCTTCCAACCATTTATTCCCTATTAGGAGTGGCCCCTTAGATCCACCTCCGCCGCGATGTTTTGTCCACTGCATCCTCCCCCACAACCGCTGCCACCTCCTTCTCTCATCACTATGTTCCTCCCTCCTCCCTTCCTATGTCTTCACTACATCTTCTCTCAATCACAGATATTCCCGCAATAAGTCCTTCGCCTTTTACCACTGCGTCTTTTCCTCAGCCATAGTGCTCTCTTCCTCCTTGTTCCCTGCTGTACAGGGGTGAGGGTCAGGTACAGTCTCTTCCTCCTTGTTCCCTGCTGTACAGGGGTGAGGGTCAGGTACAGTCTCTTCCTCCTTGTTCCCTGCTGTACAGGGGTGAGGGTCAGGTACAGTCTCTTCCTCCTTGTTCCCTGCTGTACAGGGGTGAGGGTCAGGTACAGTCTCTTCCTCCTTGTTTCCTGCTGTACAGGGGTGAGGGTCACGTACAGTCTCTTCCTCCTTGTTCCCTGCTGTACAGGGGTGAGGGTCAGGTACAGTATTGTCGAGCCACTCTTTGTGTTCTTTCTTTCCATAGTTTTCTATCGGCCGCTCCCTCTCTCCATCTTTCATCCTCCCCCGATCTTCTCATGTCCATCCTCACGCAGTCCTCCCATCTCAGCTGTGGCCTGCCCATCTCACCAATCTTCCTGTTAGGCTGCATTGCATCCCAACCTCTTTCCTCAGTTCGTTCATCCTTCTTCTGTCCACCTTCTTTGTTCTTGTTATTCGACGAACCCAGTTATTCTCACAAACTTGCAGCTTCTGTTGTTGTTGTTCTGTCAACGCCACTGTCTCCAGACCATACAAGTATGCGGGTGTAACACACGTTCTCAGGACTTTCCCTTTCAGCTTTTTTTGAATTTTTTCTGTCCAACATGACTCCCTCTACCTTTCTCCAAGCATTCGCTCCTGCTTGTGTCCGATGTCACACTTCTGCCTCTGAATGCCCATCTTCCGTAACCATTCTTCCAAGGTACACAAAGCCATCCACTTGCTTGAGCTCTTTACCATTCAACCTGATGTTCAACTCCTCTCTCTGGGGTCAGCCAAAGTCCCTCACGTTTGTTCTTGATCTAAGAGTTTGTGGTTCTACTTCTTTGAGGTCACTCAGCAGCACACTTCACAGGTTTGGGCAGCGGCATGCTTTCCAGGCTCTATATTGGTTAGCACCTAGTACGGTGACATCCGTTGCTCTGTACATTGGTATACTGACGAGGCACGCAGCCGTTTGCAAGGCTAGCCTTTTGCCTTAATGTAATTTTCAGTGTTATCTTGAAGATGCTTTGCTGAAAATGTGTTTTGGATATTTTGGACAGGATTTCAGCTTCAGAATGACCAACAGATTTTTAACTGAATAGCAAAAATGACGACATTAATAATTTTTATTTCCCCATAGGCTGCAATTATAACATTTCCTTGGATTCCTTGAACATTTTTCTTACCATTTTCTTTTAAATTACACAACACATTTATCCCATCTTTACACACATGCTGTGTGAAAGTCGTGAAAATTACAATCCCCGGTTTTCCAGAAATTATTTAACCAAATAATTAGTGCAGTCAGTGTAGATCCAAGGTAGAAAACATTAACTTTGTTAAGGCATCTGATGTGAAATCACTCTGGAAAAAAATACTCATCACGTGCAATCCACATTTTCTTTGGGATTCTTTATGTGGGTATTGGCAGACGGACCCTAAATGTGGCCAGTGACCCTGATTCGTCATGTTTACGTCTTGCATTACTGGAGGCCTTGAGTATTGACCATGACTTGCCATTAATGAAAATGTACAGCCATGTGTATTGTATTGTAGGTGTTTGTCCAATAAATGGCTAAAAATAACTTGACAAATGGTAATTTCAAGGAACTCCACATTGTACTGTGTGGCCTGGCTGTCTAGGTCCCTAATGGATTGCTGAAAGTAGCCAGATTAAATGTAGTGAAGTAGACTTTCATAGCTGAAGATATGACATCACTTCATGTGTTCATTTATCATATTTCCCTTGCTAATAAGCTATCGTTTTAGTGGGCATCTTTTCACAGCTTTTAATGGCAAAAAACGTGCCGATAATGACATGTTTTGCCATAATGGAACATACAGTACTCTCTGCACTCTACAGGTTGTCATGGTGATATATTGTTATGTATTAAATGTTAGGTGCTGGATGTTATAGTTTAGCATATTTGTGTAGCAACTTGACTTATATTATACTATATACATCTTAATTCTTGGCGCCAATTTTATGTCTAATTATGCAGCTGCTAGTTGGTGTAATTTTTCAGCATTGTAAAATCTGTATATTTTTTATTGCATATAGTGAACTAATTAGTAACTAATTACATTTTTTATTTCTTTCTACTATAAGCACTGCATGGTTTCCTATGGGTCATCTAAGTTGCATATAACAATTAATAAACCGAATAATTCGTTGTATGATTACAACTGAATAAACTTTGTTATTAAGCCTTGGGTGTACCATAATGGTGTACCATAATGGTGTACCATAATGGTGTACCACAATATTGTATTGTGTTGTTTTTATCATTTTATTGTCATTACAGAACTTTCAAGCTGCTGTGCAATATTGTTGTCATGGTTACATAACTTCCCACATCCACCAATAACCTTTGCTAAGTAATTATCACATTTCATACATGCCTGCAGAATGTATAGCTACTCGCATGTATTTGATTACTCTATTGTTATTGTTCAAGATCTGTCCATATGCTTCAGTAAGTAGTTTATGTAGTTTAGTTCCCGCAACATTACTGTTAGCCCAATCTTAATTCTTCAATCTCTAGACTAATATTATATAGCTGCAGTATAGTTTGTCCAATGACTTCATTCATACTACGTGGTAGATTTGCACATAGGAGCTAGCATATCTTAGTGGATATGTGGTAAGGCTCATTATAATATAATTGTTAACACATCAGTTTTGTAATATAATCATTATGTCATCAGTTTGATATGAGTTGTACTTGTTATATCTAACTACTTGTGTTAAGTGTCATGCCAGTGGCAGTGCTGGCCAAGGTGTCAATGCTGGCCAAGGTGTCAGTGCTGGCCAGGTGTCAGTGCTGGCCATGGTGTCAGTGCTGGCCAAGGTATCAGTGCTGGCTAGGTGTCAGTGCTGGCCATGGTGTCAATGCTGGCCAAGTTGTCAGTGCCGGCCAGGTGTCAGTGCTGGCCAAGGTGTCAGTGCTGGCCAAGGTGTCAGTGCTGGCCAGGTGTCAGTGCTGGCCATGGTGTCAGTGCTGACCAAGGTGTCAGTGCTGGCCATGGTATCAGTGCTGGCCAAGGTGTCAGTGCTGGCCAGGTGTCAGTGCTGGCCATGGTGTCAATGCTGGCCAAGGTGTCAGTGCTGGCCAAGTGTCAGTGCTGGCCAAGGTGTCAGTGCTGGCCAAGGTGTCAGTGCTGGCCAGGTGTCAGTGCTGGCCATGGTGTCAGTGCTGGCCAGGTGTCAGTACTGGCCAGGTGTCAGTGCTGGCCAAGGTGTCAGTGCTGGCCAGGTGTCAGTGCTGGCCAAGGTGTCAGTGCTGGCCAAGGTGTCAGTGCTGGCCAGGTGTCAGTGCTGGCCATGGTGTCAGTGCTGGCCATGGTGTCAGTGCAGGCCAAGGTGTCAGTGCTGGCCAAGTGTCAGTGCTGGCCAAGGTGTCAGTGCTGGCCATGGTATCAGTGATGGCCAGGTGTCAGTGCTGGCCAGGTGTCAGTGCTGGCCATGGTGTCAGTGCTGGCCAGGTATCAGTGCTGGCCAAGGTGTCAGTGCTGGCCAGGTGTCAGTGCTGGCCAAGGTGTCTGTGCTGGCCAAGTTCTGGGATGGTAGATAACAGCCAAGGTCCAGTGTCACCAGATTGATAAGTAAGAGTGTTAATTAATTAACCAGGGACTGTTGCCTCATTACAAACTTGGTGTTAGTTAGTCTGTTCAAACTAAAAGGTGGGAAAGTGAGATGTGTTGATTGGCTAGTGAGTGTTTGGTGAGTCTGGCTTGGATGTTATAGAGTGTTGTAGACAGGGAGAAAGACAGGGAAGTGGCAGGCAGACAGTTGTATAGACTGAGAGGAGTTTCCCTCTCAGCCAAGGGCTGGGTAGAGTAGTGAGCCGCTGATACATGTCTTAAGCTTGGCTGGAACTAGTAGACTGTCAGGGTTTAATATTGATTATCATAATAAAGATTTAGGTTGGTTTATACATTAATATTTTACTTTTTAGTTCTTTATATTGATACACCTGTTGTCATAATACTTAGAGAGTATAAATACCTCTACAACATACTGGATAGGTTTGATTTTTCTCAAAATTATTGTAACAATTGAGAAATGTTATTGCAGAAACAGCCATAAGTCTGTTTTTGTTCTGTTATTTACCTTTGTATAATTATAATGTTATATAAATAATAAGACGTAGAGGGTGAAAGAGGTAGGGGAAGACTAGGAGCCACGTGGACATACAATGTCAAGGCAAGGACCAGGAGCCACATGGACATACAATGTCAAGGCAAGGACCAGGAGCCACATGGACATACAATGTCAAGGCAAGGACCAGGAGCCACTTGGACATACAATGTCAAGGCAAGGACCAGGAGCCACATGGACATACAATGTCAAGGCAAGGACCAGGAGCCACGTGGACATACAATGTCAAGGCAAGGACCAGGAGCCACGTGGACATACAATGTCAAGGCAAGGACCAGGAGCCACATGGACATACAATGTCAAGGCAAGGACCAGGAGCCACATGGACATACAATGTCAAGGCAAGGACCAGGAGCCACATGGACATACAATGTCAAGGCAAGGACAGGAACAACACAAATTAATATGGAGATCTGATAAGAGCAGCTCAGTGCAGACTTGAGCAGTGGTGATCTGTGACAGCTGCCTTCTGAGAGGAGATGGCGCCATATGATGATCAAGTAAATAATAGATGTACTAAAAATGTAATAACTTGAGAAAATGCAATATATGGTGAATGTTCTAAAATGGTCTTGTTCATAAAGCAATTACATAACTGTTTTATTACAGTATTAAGACAATTATAAATAAAATAAAAGCTTCAACTGCACTTCTGCAAAGCTATACCAGTCTAAACTTTAAGCATTGACATTGGAAATCCATTAATGAGTAACAGGGCTGCCTGATAGTATCCTTGTTGTCTGTTATGATCACATAGATACCGTGTTGTTGACATCATTTGAATAATTGTATTGATTTTCCTGCTCAAGGCATTTTTAGTTGTAATACTTTCTCCAGCTATACATCTTTATAATGTGGCCTTACTGTAGCTACTGACAACATTTAATTACTGCGTGCGGCACAGTTATAACACTAATTATCCCACCTACTTGACTTATATTCATATAATTGTGACTAGAATTCTGTAATTTTAGCACACGAACTGTTTGCACCCGAAGTGCAGTTATGAAGAATTATTTCTTGTCTCTCTATTAACCAGATATGTTGGCAGAATTTTTTGTCTGCGCTGTGGCTTGGATTTTTTCGTAAGGGGATTATTTATTATGGCAGTTTTAAGGTAAAGACACTGACTGCTCATTGAATCCAAATCAAGTTAAACATTTATCCCCACAATGGGAAGGTTTTTATTCCCATGGTGTAGATATATGAAAAAGATTTAACAAGATATAGCAGTCTTGAATAGGTTGACACTCTGGTTTCTTGGAACATGATATTTGAAATAGTGATTACCTCTCGAAGAAACATTGGTCACGTGACACAAGCTGGTGGTACCCCGACAGAGGCCAAGTGAATCGACCAAAATATTCAGAATAAATACCACAGTTTCAGGAGAGGTAATCACCATGTCAAAATTGATCAAGATTGCCATTCAAAACAAAAACTTGAAAAAGCCGCAGATAGCAGGTGAACAAGTAGCCATAAGTACGTATTTCAGCATGTCTTGATGCATTGTCTTCACACAAGATCCGATGCTGCATACCGTTAAGGTATTTATGTAAAATGACAACCATGCAGGTGACAGTAGACCACCGTCACGCATGGCCGCACAGAGAACCCAGTGTTGACCTTATGAGTAAACCACTCAACCGTGCCGTGTGCAACACTGTGAGCTTTGCCTATCAGTGTACTTCGCACAGGTAAACCTGGAAGTTGCCAACACATGTGTAGGTCAATGGATGCCTCACAAGTAGGAACAGAAGCCTACTTGTAAGTGTCTTTACTTGTCAATATTTACTTTGGTTTTATACCAGATGTCTGCCTGTGCTTAGGGATTTGTATGTGTTTGTGAAAGGTTCTATTTTGAAGTATTGGCATTGTGTCAGTTTTGTAGTATAAGTGTGTGAAGGCTTCTTGGAAATATGATACTTCTATAATCAGACACTTAATGTAAATTATGCTGGTTATGAGCCTGTTGAGTGAGGGTAGGTCAATAAAGCCATTGCTTGGAGCAGACAGGTGAGAATTTACGCCTCCAGTGGGCACAACATAACATATGTTTGACATATAACAAATACTTCCTGTGAACCTAATCTGATTAATTAACATATCGTGTTATGTCTTATGAGGTTACATTCCAAACAGTCCTAGATCCAGGGGTAACATAGGAGTATTTTTATGGTAGTGGGTTTACAGACAGAGACCACCAGCTTTGCAAGTCCGCGACAGGTTACACATTTACCCCCTGTGTTGGATCTTTGACTTCCCCTGGCATAGACACCAGGTAGAAGGGACCAATGGATCTTAGTGTCTCATTCATAAAATGCATATTTCCTACAGCCATATGCTAGATGATTCAGCAAATTGTATATAATTTTCTTATGAAACAACTGGTTTGGCTGGCAGCGTGTGATTAGGACGGGTTCCTTCCCCCCTGGGTTTACAAACATGAAATTTCATTGATAATTAACTTTGATGCTTGTACATTGCAGGTCTAGGCAGTTCCGATTGCCCCAAACAGTAAATAAGTTTAATTGTGCAAGAGCTAGAGCTTTATAATGTAAGAATACTGATTGTGCTTGAAGCCACGAGACTTACTGTAGACCAACTGGGGTGTATCCTCAAAACACAAGTTGACCATTCAGGGTATAACAGAGTAGATAAAAAGTTGGGTAGAACCCTTTTGACCCAGTACTTCCTGGTTACGAGGTAAGCTCCAAACCAATCGAACTGCGGCGACAGCAGCTGTTATATTCCAGCGGCATATAGCATGCTCTTCAGGAGACATTCCAAGTGTCACGATATTTGTTGTAAATATTTTATCTGTGAGACTTGCCAGATAATTCTGGCACAAATCATACAGGATGTTTTTCAGCATATGAAAATCAGTGCCAAGTCATTAAATGCTGTAATAACCATATCCAGTTTCCACATGTTGTAAACCCAGGGGTGTCTAATTGTGTGGTGATTAAGAGGGGTGATATGCCAGTGTATGACAAACTTTGAGAGTATTCTGAGTCCATGTGGGGTAACATAGTGGTTAAAACAATGTACTCTCAAGAGAATCCGGGCTCGAATCCTCTTGCAGCTATTTCAAAGCATGAGCAATTTGTTTCTTTCCACATTGCCTTAATTCACTCAGCTGTACAGTAATGGTTATATGTGAACGAATAGTCTTTGCACGGTAATTGCAGCATGGCTGAATGCTTCCCAGAGAAGTCAAGTTGGCGTTGGAATGAACCGGTCTGCCCGGGGGTGAAGTGTAAAGCACTTTGAGCAGTCCCAAGGACTGGATACCGGGCTATATGAGAACTCACCTTTTTATATGAAAGGATATGCAAGTGTAACAAGATTGGACAAGATTGCCATTCAACGCAAAAAACAGATGGCAAATGGACAAGGAAGCCATTGGCTTATCGATGGTCCAATGTTTAGTCATCTATGTATAACCTGCCCTTCTGAGATATTTGTGAGTTTTTTATCTAAGTATAATTCTCACCTCGCTAGCATTTGCAAAGTCAGTAGATTGTGTGGGACTGTTTATTGTTATGGGACATTTGAGCAATGCAATTGCCTGCTTTGTTGAAATAGCACCGGTGGATCAATAGTATGACATTCATCCTTTGACCAGAGTGCTGGGTTAGAATTCCAGGCTATTAGCCAAGCCAATCGTTTCATAGAAAGGGAACAATTGAATTACTTGTCTACCACCAGACATGTAGTTTAACATGTGTCTTTTGGATGAGGCACTGACAGTCGCAGGTTCTTTGTGCGTGGTGTCTATGCCAGGGAAGTAAAAGATGTTTACTGTGTAGCATGTACTAAATACTATAATAATAATAATAATAGACACTTTATCTATACACTCATATCCAGAGCATGACCCTGATCAGGTGTGTTTACATTTGACTGAAATGGTAAGACTAAAGAGTATACATACTGATTAATAGAGCTACTAAGAATTACAATTCAATGCCAAAGACAGACTAATAAAACATAAAATAACCATTACTAAATCTAGCCTAAAAACTGAACTAGACACACTAAAATGTTCAGAAAATCGATAAATATAAACTATAAAGTAGCTAAAAAGAAAAATAATCAAGTGAAGATCGTCGATAGTTACATTCAAATAAGAAATAATAGAAAAATTGTATAAATAAACTGACGTGTAAATGTATAAATACGTGGATTAAAAATTATAATTATTAGAAAGTAAACCAAAAATAAATGTTTTGATAATAGGAATAAAACATGTGCAACATATAAAACTTTATTAAACACAAGCTTAAAATAGTATGTTTTGAGATGTAACCGTCTGGCTGTCTCTGTCTGAAAAGGACCAGGACAAAACTGCTGCATTAACTTAGGATACCGAGTGAACTGTTTGTAGAGTGATTCTCAATATAAGATATTTGTGATGTCTCTTGTAAGCTGTCTTGCACTAACACTGTCTACCCCCCAGCTTATGGAGATGGCGAACCAACCAATTTGAATAAATCCAGGTTCTGGCCTTGCCATCAGACATGGTAAAACGATCCATATCCTCTTGGCGCATTGAGGCTTCAGCTGGCAAAGTGACCATGTGTTGACCAAAGATCAAGCCGTACAACAAAACAATAAGATGTAATAAAAGAACCTTGACTGTACCTGCATATACACCAGCCGAGACAAAAACATATTGATTCTTTCAGTCAATGTAATTGGAGCACAAGATAATCAAATCAATGATAATGGCATTGGGACCTCACACAGCATATCAATGTGGACTGGAGTGATTGTTGTTAAGTCCGTTTGTCTGTCGTTTCTTTGGTTGGTTGGGCTGTCGTTTGGTCGGTTGGTCGGTCGGTCGGTCAGTCGGCCGCCCGACCACCCGCCTATCTCTTTGCAATTTATTTTACCAAGTTTACATTACTTATAATATATACCTCCATGCCATCCTTAACTGATCTTCAGCAAGGTATAATACAACATTTAAGCCTTAAGGCAAATGTATCAATGCCGGGTAATCATGATACTTTATCAGTAATTGCTGCTGATAGTTAACCTTTTGATAATCAGGTCATTTATCAGGTGGAATCGATGATATTGCTTATGTCAATGATTGAAAAGTAATTTTTTTTTTAAGTTTACGTATAAGAAATTAGAAAAATTCATAGGATTTTATATAAGTGCATCTGAGCACGCACATCGCCAGGTTTGCGCTAGAAGCTGTTGAGAGTCAAATGGTGGACTTTTAGATGATTTTAATCGTTTAGGCGAAAGGATATTTGGCATTTTTTGCCACTAGACACAAGTTGGTAATTTTTGCTGGTGTCTCACATGCAGGCATTTTACAAGAGATGGAAATGGCTAATTTTTATTAAATTCGAACAGCCTGTCAATGGGATGATGACAGCGGCAGGTAAGAATTTTAAGAATTTTTGATTGTCACGTTTTCTTATAGTCGTGCAAAACATTAACATGGCCACCAATGGGAAAAAACTGTGATCTGTGCCCCATTTGCTGCGAGGCAATGTGGCCTCTGAGGGATGAGGGCTTTGTAGGCATAAACAGACCCTTTATTAAAGTATGCAAAATAGAAACAATGACTAGTGTGTATATCATTGAATAATTTTGAGTTGATTTTAATATAATTATTGCCTTTGAATTTCCCAACATATGAGAAGCACCACAATGTTGCAGTTTTTATCTCGCTTTTAGTGCAATGTTGCTAAGATTATGCTATGGGCCACTTTTCATCTTTTGATGGTATCACCACGCCCCTGAATTTCATTATAAAAAAGCCTTTAAGATAAGACTTGTGTTACAACTGAATGATAGAAAGTAATTTTTACTGGTTTTTTTATAAAACAGTACTGCAGGTGCCGAGTTTCTCGCTTCGGTGGTAGAACGCTATGTAAATACAGTCAAACCCCTCAAAGTGTTCGCTCACCCCCTGGAGACAGCTACCCCTTGGAAACACCCACCCCTTGGAAACAGCCACCCCTTGGAAACACCCACCCCTTGGAAACAGCCACCCCTTGGAGACAGCCACCCCTTTTAGACAGCCACCCCTTGGAGACAGCCACCCCTTGGAGACAGCCACCCCTTGGAGACAGCCACCCCTTGGAGACAGCAACCCCTTGGAGACAGCCACCCCTTGGAAACAGCCACCCCTTGGAAACAGCCACCCCTTGGAAACAGCCACCCCTTGGAAACAGCCACCCCTTGGAAACAGCCACCCCTTGGAAACACCCACCCCTTGGAGACAGCCACCCCTTAGAGACAGCCACCCCTTGGAAACACCCACCCCTTAGAGACAGCCACCCCTTGGAAACAGCCACCCCTTGGAAACAGCCACCCCTTGGAAACAGCCACCCCTTGGAAACAGCCACCCCTTGGAAACACCCACCCCTTGGAAACAGCCACCCCTTGGAAACAGCCACCCCTTGGAAACAGCCACCCCTTGGAGACAGCCACCCCTTGGAGACAGCCACCCCTTGGAAACACCCACCCCTTAGAGACAGCCACCCCTTGGAAACACCCACCCCTTGGAAACAGCCACCCCTTGGAAACAGCCACCCCTTGGAAACACCCACCCCTTAGAGACAGCCACCCCTTGGAAACAGCCACCCCTTGGAAACACCCACCCTTAGAGACAGCCACCCCTTGGAAACAGCCACCCCTTGGAAACACCCACCCCTTAGAGACAGCCACCCCTTGGAAACAGCCACCCCTTGGAAACAGCCACCCCTTAGAGACAGCCACCCCTTGGAAACAGCCACCCCTTGGAAACACCCACCCCTTAGAGACAGCCACCCCTTGGAAACAGCCACCCCTTGGAGACAGCCACCCCTTGGAGACAGCCACCCCTTGGAGACAGCCACCCCTTGAAACAGAATCTTGAAAATGGCCACTGTATCATAGTCTTTTCTTCCCGGATCTGCATATCTGTATATCTGACCAGTCTCTGTAATTTGACCACCTCTTTATTCAGGCCACTTTATCTCAGTGACTTGGGTGGCTGCTTTACAAGGGTTCTACTGTATACCCCAAAATTGTACAATTCTTCCCCCAGGAGGGAGAAACTGATCCCCCACTCTCTCCCTTGTAACTATGGCCCCAGACTTGTAGTGACAGATCATCGTCATTGCATTGTTCATATGTACGATGAGATGCCATTCATCATAAGTTCAAATAATTCACTTCTGGGGCACCTATATCCTCAGGAACCTGAGCTCAGAGGCGCAACAAAACAGAATCATTACACACAGCTATGAACAGGGATGCACAAAAGTCATTATCAGAACGAAGGACCAGCGAAAAGTTCGGTATAAGCATCACATTGAAAAACTGAAGATACGGATTCATGTCACTGGAAGAGGAAGCAATTCGTCTGGGAATGTGGATATCTAGGCTTAGCTGGTAGTGAGAGGTCTTTCTTTTTCCAGCTTTGTGATCTATTGTACCATAGCTTTGTATGATGTACTGCCCTGTTACGTTTGAGAGATCGGGGAACGTTAAGTCGTGTCTAAACCAGGCGGTGCATCCTAGCAGGACTGGGCTCATGGTTCAAGTTATGGTGGGTATTTGCGTTATCAAAGTTCGTGTTGTTAAAAAAATTGCACTGAGTGTAGGCATTGGTGCATTAATAGTTGTAATGTGTTATACATGATTATGTGCATACATGCTTATGTGCTTGTATGTGCTTATTTGCATGTATGCTTGTGTGTGCGTACATACATGTGTGTGTGTGTGTGTGTGTGTGTGTGTGTGTGTGTGCATGCATGAGTGCGTGCGTGCGTGCATGCGTGCGTGCGTGCGTGCGTGTAATTGTGTACATGCAATTTAAAAAAAGAATTGTTAAAAAAATATTTGAAAACGCCAGTCCTGTAAGGAAGACTGCAAATTCCTGTAAACACTGCACTTTCTTGTCAGATACTGCAAGTGCAGAGTTGGTGCCTTGCAGCGGAACCAGTGCATGTTTATTGGATTTAAGATGAGGCCACATACTGTACCAGCTGCCCTGCCTACCTGCCACCCCCACCCCACCCCCACACTAAGCCCAATAAGTCAGCCAGCTTTTGAATATGTGTTTGCTCAGTTGCCAGTAGATTACAGTTCCTACTTGCTACTGTAAAATCAGTTATATGTGGCTTTAAAGCAGGTATCACACTTCTTGGAAAAGGTCATTCAGTGGTCATTGTAGGAGGACAGTTTTCAGTAGTGTATCGTAATAGCCAGGCTGACTAAGTGCATATTAGTAGAATGGTCAGTAATTGTCTGCTATTCACTTAATTGCATCGGAATCCTCCTATGCTGCCAGTTTATGCTATGTTAGTGAAAGCATGCTCTATCAGACAGGTATAGTTCCCCCAGATTTAGTGGATCACCCAAAACACTGATGTTTGATTCTTAACAAAATTGGTTTCATTGAGTATGGGGGAGGTAGCACAGGCTTGTTTCATTTAGCATTGTACATTGAGATAGTTTTCCCAAAAAAACATTGTTTGTATGAACTAGCCATAGCATACAGATTTCCTGTATACAATCTCGATTTTGGGAGTAATATTGTCGGATGCTGTTGTTATACGGGTTTGTTTCGAATGGAAAATTGTGAGAAAGGACATATTTTGTTGTTTTCAGCGCACAACTATAATATTAACTTATAGCGATTGAATCATAAATACTTTTGATGCTAGGTAGATTTACGTAAAAACCAAGTGGATTTTGTTAAATGTATCTTATAATATTCCATAGCCTGATAGATGTGGACGCTAAAAGTTTTCCGGTGAAAACCAGTTGATTTCATTTGACATAGGTACATTTTGTGGCCTGATGGACTGCGATACTCAATCGTAATAGCAATGCTATAGGCCGATTAACTAATGAAAATTTTTTATGTGCTTTTGTAGCTCGAAACCCCATTGATTCCCGGTGTAGTTGTGTTTACTATGGTTATGGATAAGGTCATGCAGGCTTATCTCTGTTTGTATAAATGCACTAACTACTGGGTAGGTTGGTAATGGGCAATCCAATGTATTGACATTAAACAAGGATCACCGCTGTACATACAATACAGTATAGACAATGTCTGCCAAAGATTGCACAACCATGTACATAAGTAAAACTGATTAAAATGTACAACACCAGCTGGTTTGAATTACATATGAATATACAGTACCAGGTAATAATAGCATTGGTCATGTTGTCAAACAGAGCTACCAAAAACAGTTTTTACTCAAAAAAACCTTGTTACTGCACAGTGACAGTATTACAAAACTATTAGACAAAGTTACAGCATACAAAACTGTTAGATAAAGTTACATCATACAAAACTATTAGACAAAGTTACATCATACAAAACTGTTAGATAAAGTTACATCTTACAAAACTATTAGACAAAGTTACATCATAGAAAACTGCTAGATAAAGTTACATCTTACAGTATTGTTAAATAAAGTGACATCGTACAAAACTATTAGACAAAGTTGCATCATACAAAACTGTTTGATAAAGTTACATCTTACAAAATTGTTAAATAAAGGTACATCATACAAAACCATTAGGCAACGTTACATCATACAAAAACTGTTAGATAAAGTTACATCACAAAACCCAAGGGAAAAGATATCTACATATTACATACTGCACAATCATATATAGTACAAGCGAGAGTATTTACAATTTCATATACAGTAAAGTGGGAGATAATAACCAGGCCCCACATGTTTGCAGGTTGTGGCCCAACCCCCACTGAAGGGTTGATTAATGAACCTTTTTATACGCATCTGTATGGTTTTATACAGAATTTCAAGTAAAAAAAATTTATTAAAAAATGTTGTTTTAGCAGATCTGTTTATTTGTTTATTGTAGGGCTAGTTTGTTGTAGGGCTAGTTTATTGTAGGGCTAGTTTATTGTAGGGCTGTGCAGGGTAATCACAAACAATTAGTAAAAGTAAGCTAAGGACCACTGGGCTGTTGCTAGTTCCTGAGTAGCTGTAAAAACAGTTCTCTACAGACAGTCCAGCAGGATGTCTGGATGTAAGATGTCTTCATGTACCAGCAGCCAATTAGTTGTAATCTAGACTTGATGGCTCAGGATTCCTGGCAGTGCACTACAGGGTTTTGGCCTAATCATGATGCCAAGTCATTGCACACCAATGAACTGTCAGCCAATGTCTTTCAGCTAAAGAAACAGTAGTAATAGAAAAAATATGCTGTAGATCCACAACTGAATAATTAATTACTAGCATATTTGTACAGTCATTTTTGTTTTGAGGAACATATTCGTAATTAGTTTATATTAGTTTACAATGTTTATTTCTATATGAAGTTATATACCAAGGAATCTCATTTATAAAGCCAGTTTAACCATCTAACAATGACAAGTAATTATTGTATTTCATATTCCATCCATTTAATTATGTGTATATCAGTGGGTAACTTGTGAATATTAGCAAGTCATAGTTTATGTAATCTCTCTCTAAGTGGCTGTGTGCTCGCTAGTTGCCTAGAACAGAAGAAGATCGTAGAAAGAGAAGAGGAAGATCGAAATTAAGGTGGAGGGACACTGTGAAGCGATCTAGCAAAGGAAAATGGCAGAAGATCGAGAGAAATAGAGAAAGGAAATTAATTTGTGATGCGCTGTGTGGGTAAAGGGGAAGAAGAATATGCTAGCCAGTGACGTATAATACAAATATCGTCGATGATGCCCACCATTGGGAATAGGAGTTTACTAATGGAAAGGATTGTCTTTTTCGAGGAGATTGTGGTCACAGTTTTACTTCAAGTCAAACTGTCTAGTTTTCTGTTACTGCATTGATAGATATCTACTAGACACTTGTTCTCATACCTAGAATCATTTGGCGTCAATTTATAGTAATTGTGTTTCTGGTTCATCTGTGCAATAATGTACCAGAATTTCACGTCATGTTTTCGCAAATCTGGTGACGTACCATCGTCGGGTGTCAGTAATTAGCACGAGTGTGATGTCCTTGCAGAATTTACTTATCCCAATTCCATCTCACTGGATATGTCCAGGTATTCAACTCGTTGGCACCATGGCGCACCGCACGCTTGCATCATTGATTTCTAAACAAAGAGATGAATACATTAGCCAGCCATTGTCATGCGGTTGGGCAGTTTATGGTGTTGGCACATGGCACATGGCATGCACACGCAGCATGCAAAGGCAGGTCAGTAAGGACAGCACCAGCATCCCACCGTAGCACCGGGATTCAGTTACTAAGTGGCGCAGGTCGACGGCGCACGTCTCAAGCTGTGACTGCGACCGCGTGTGGTTTGCGGCCGATTCACAGTTTCATTAATAGGAAGCATATGCATGCGCTCTGGGGTGACAAGTACATGCATCATATTATAGCCTGGATATGTCGCCGGTACGTGCATACGCTGTCTCCAACTTCTGATGGGTTCGTGTATTTGCTGGGAATATACAGTGATGTTTATTGGATGACAGATATGCAGGGATTGTGTGTTTTGTATAATTAAAATACCCAAATTCTCTTAATTTTTTGTTTTCAAAATCCATATAAATTAACAATGTTATATTTCAAGCTTTCATCTTTACTGCTTTATGACCAAATCATAGTTGAAAAATCACCATAATAATGTGTTTTGTACGGATGTTGTTTTATTATGTGTCACAACATCCCGTAAAACAGTCGTTCAGTTAAACAATAACAGTTGTCCTATATTCCTTTAACTGTGTTTTATTACAGCGTACATCTGCGCTGACTGTAACGTTATTAGTCAGACACCTGGTGGAATTTGTCCACACATCTTTGTGCTGTTGTAATTAATGTTTGCCATGGCTCTTTAGGCAAATTCTCCGTTTGTTAGAGTCTGGGAGGATCAATGCTTTCCTGACTGACACGGTGAACTAGTTTCAAGCTGCAACTATTAACCCACTTTAGTGGTTTATGTCACTCGTTGTTAGCCCTGTCTGCTAGAAACCAGTATTGCGTGTAAAGTAACGGTGGCTCTCTAAACATGCAATACTTGAACACCGGTGATTTCAGAAAGCTTCTTGTCAGTGGCAATAAAAGGGGAAGTCGAGGGGGAGGCCACGGGGGATGCCGAGGGGAGGCCACGGGGGAGGATGAGGGGGAGGATGTGGGGGAGGCCACGGGGGATGCCGAGGAGAGGCCACGGGGGAGGACGAGGGGAGTATGAGGGGCATGCCGAGGGGAGGATGAGGGGGAGGCCACGGGGGGACAAGGGGCCACGCTAAAATGTAGTGGCACAATGGAAAACATAGGGGGAAAATTAATGCCCCCCTCCTAATTATGCAACTGCTTCTTGTGCAAGGGAATAACCGGGAATTTTTTCCAGATTCCTTGTTTGGTATCTTGTAATCTTCATCACTAACAAAAACATAGGGTATTTAGTGACGTGTACTAACGTAAGGGAGGACGTGCCCTGGTCTCGATTGGTACACGACACACTGTGGCTTGAGAAAATAGACTTAAGATTGCAATGCATGATGGAAAACATAGAGGGCCATCGTAATTCGTGGAATCACTCGACATAAGCAAGTATAGGCCAGTGAACTGAACCAACAGTGTTAATTACCGTTTCATTTATTTTGTGTGAAATTATCTAGTTATATTCTCTTTGTGTTGCTTGTTTGTTTTTGTTGCTTGCTACAAAGGTAGAGACATTACTGTGTTGTGCGTACACGATACTTACAATGCCATTAATAGTAGGCCAGGTAATTGAGAAACGAAAAAACAACAACATTATTAGGAAAACGCCACACTCAGTGATGTTGAAGCCATGAAATTTGATGCGATCACCAAAGTGCCCATCTCACATAACTGCCTACAGCTTTGTGGTGATCATAGGGGGTCAGATCACTATTTAACTTCTGGGTTCATGTCGTATGAATAAAGTGCCTATGACGTTGAGATGGTACCAACTTTTTAGGTTGTTTTACTCTGAAATTTTTTTTTTTGAACAGTGAAAGTGGCACATTTGCGGACTATAACATTTCTACAGCACACGGTTTAAATTTCTAGTTGTTGATTGGCAGCGTGTGTCAGTTATGGAAGGATCCCCTGTTTATGAAGACAGAATCCACTTTGCCTTGTCGAGAAATTATGGGAGCATCTTCCATGTGGATTTTCTCAAAAACAAAATTGTTGGATTTTTACGAAAACGATATTGCAGGGGTCCTTGACAAGACAAAAATCATAGCGTATATTTTTTTTATTAAAACCGACTTGTAACTTTGTGCGCAGTGTCCAAATGCCTCACTGACTTTTTGCAATCGTTTGGATACATTGTAAAAAAACAGTGATCTGAAGAATTAGCACTATACATGCTTGTATTTTATATTGGTATATGTATTATTAGTACAGACTATGAACAGAATATATCAGTGATTAGATTTCTCTGAATGATTCCATTGTTATGTTACTGGTGTCTACGTAGTTGCACAACCACCTAGCAAACATGCATCGGAAAATCAGAACCTAACAAACCCAGAATTGTTGTCTGGGGAATTAGGCAGTTTAACAAACGTCGCAGCCACAGTGCACTTGATGCGACTAGGAAATTTGCAGTCTAAAACTGGGTCACTTGCTTAAAAAAATTACAGCTACCCTACAACACCTAATAGACATACCATGTCATTCATTGCGCATGACACAGATTTATTGTGCAATTGAAAGTGATGTTAAATTACAGCTGCCCTACAACACCTAATAGACATACCATGTTATTCATTGCGCATGACACAGATTTATTGTGCAATTGAAAGTGATGTTAAATTACAGCTACCCTACAACACGCAATAGACATACCATGTCATTCATTGCGCATGACGCAGATTTATTGTGCAATTGAAAGTGATGTTAAATTACAGCTACCCTACAACACCCAATAGACATACCATGTCATTCATTGCGCATGACGCAGATTTATTGTGCAATTGAAAGTGATGTTAAATTACAGCTACCCTACAACACCCAATAGACATACCATGTCATTCATTGCGCATGACGCAGATTTATTGTGCAATTGAAAGTGATGTTAAATTACAGCTACCCTACAACACGCAATAGACATACCATGTCATTCATTGCGCATGACGCAGATTTATTGTGCAATTGAAAGTGATGTTAAATTCCACTTGTGAATGGTATAATGACATTTTATTACAGTTATTGGCATTGTAGCAACCGTCTTGTATGAAAATATAATGAACTAACCGAGTTACTGGCCATTGCAGGGAACACAAAGACAAAGGAGCTTAAATTTTGTAGTAGACAGAGATGTAACTATAACTGGCTTTCTCAGTGTCCGGACCGAGAGTATAGAACGCTTTTCCAGAATATATAAGACAAGCAAATTCACTGTCTAAATTTAAGAACCTACTGAAAACCTATCTATGTGTGTGTATATCCACTGAGGAATGCATTTTATTTATTATAATTATTTATTTATTTACTATAAGTATTTATTTACTTACTATATTTTTTATTATAATTATTTATTAATCATAATTGAATACTTTATTGTTTTTATATATGTGTAACTATGATATTACATACAGTCTGTATTTACTATTTTTATGATTCCATGTGTGTTTTGTACATGCCAATGACCGAGCTAGTCCCAGATATATGGCGCTTTATAAATTTTAGTAATAATCTTAATGTACCCTGTACTCCACCGCGAGTGAGTGGGTGTGCATGCGTGCAGTATGTGCGTGTATGTATGAATGTTTAATGTATGTGCCTGTGTTATGCTATTCCTCCAGGACGCTATGCATCTCGGGCTCCAAACTTTCACAAGGGTTCATCTACGACCCACGGTCAGGTCATCTGAGTTTAATTTTTTTCAGAAATCACCCCACTATGAATCTTTCTACAAATAATAAAATTACTCTTTGTAGTTATTATTATTATATACAGTTGTCTGCAACACTACGTCAACAACTACATACAATTGATGACAGCATTGTGCGCCTTTTCTTCGATTGTCCAAAGTTACATCATACGTCGCTACACATTACTCTAATGGCCAGCATTACGTCGCATTGTGAAGAAGCCATCAATATATTGACTAGCCGCACCAAGTATCAAGGCATTGATGGATATTTCTGTGTATCCTGACGTTTTGCAGTCATGTACGAACAACCAAGTTATCCCGTGATAGTGATAATAATGTAGAGTGATGGGGAAGATGCAGGTGAGATATGATGACTGAACCACTTGTTCGACGTATTGACAACACCTGCAGATGTTACCTTTAGCAACAAAGCACTCTCCTACCTGTGACATTTGCACAGGTGGGCCGTAGATGGCAGTCCTCAGAATCATGTTCACATTGTTATTGTACAGTGAAAAGATGTGAGTGATCCATAGTAATCGAGCTAAGTGTTGTTGTGGGCGACTGGTGTCAATATTTCCGCTTTCAGGTGGGATATACCTCTTTTTTTCCTGCTCCCACTTCCTGCTTTCTGGACGAAATGTCCCGCTTTTTTGTAATAAAAAAAAAATATTCATGGTAAAATCAATGTATTTTATGCACACAAGGCCATCCTAGGCATATTTTATTTCTTTGGTCTCAAGGGATTTCGCATCTTCTCGCGCATGCATTCATCGCAAACATGAACGCTACATCAAAACAACATGTTAAAAAAATTTTAAAACCACAAAATCTGAGAAATGTTCAGTTGAAGGGAGTGTTTCCTGGGTTTCGTCAGCCGATGTCAACACCAAAAGACTGGGCCTGTATGTATCGTCAGAACGTTGAGTTGAAGAGAGTGTTCCCCGGGTTTCATGAGCCGACTGAGCCTGTATCATCAGAAGATTTACAAATTCATTACTCAAGTTTTCTATAAATATGGGAGTGCACTCAGGAAATATCTGGACAAATATCTGATGTGCTCAATGCTTAATGTGAATATTAAATAAGTTTATTATTTTATTAATCAAGATTGCAATGTATGGTGTGGCTGTAACTTTTGGTTTGCTTATGTTTGGATGTTAGCTCTGTATAATTAATTATGTGTCTGCTTGAGCCTATCAGCAGGCAGCTTTACTACAAGCTGTTTGGTGCCAACAGGGCACTTTTGAATTGTGCAGCGGCAGGAGCGGGTTGTGTCTCAGGATAATGTTTGTCATTAGCCTTCTTATCTCAGAAGTTAGCTTAAAACTTTATTAAACAGTACATTAATGTGATGTTGCATTTGGAGGCAGGCCATGCCAATCTTTTCATAACTGTTGACATATAGATATATTACTAAAAGGGTTAAAGAGAGTTTTAGATGCATCAACTAAACAAAAGTTTCCCATCACGCCAGATATCCTTCCCTGTTTGTTCACTCTGGTTGACTTGCCTTCGCCTGTAGACGTAGCGTTTTGGGCTTCCTGCCTTGTGGCATTTTTCTCCTTTTTCCAAAAATCCAATCTTGATTAAAAACATGGAGTCTTTCAATCTTAAGCTACACTTATGTCACAGAGTTGCAACCTTTTCCAAGGATGGGGTTATTTTGACTGTGCACTGGTCTAAAATTATTCTATACCGGCAGCGCACTCTGCACAGACACTCAGTCTATCCTTGCGGTTTTGCAGCACTCTACTGTGCGTTCGATTGTTCACTACCCAACGCATAACCTTTGACTTCCACTGACAGTTCAACTTTTCCAAAACAAGCTTCACGCTTACCTGACTAGGATAAATATAAACCCATCAGATCACCCAGGCCTATTTTCAGCAGGGTGGTTCTTCTTTTGGGTTGGAATGTGGTCTTCCCACAGAAGTCATTAAGGCAAATGGGAACTGGGCTAGTGATGCCTGTGAGAATTATATGAACTCATTTAGGGATATGTGTAAGTACCTGGCTGCAACTTTGGGCAGCAATGTCAATAGGCAGGTTAACGTTCTCGTTGACGGATGCATGGGTGGTTCTAAGAGGAAGAGGGTACTATCTACTTTCTACCAGGGTTTGGGTGTGTTTGGGAGATCATATTTTTGCATGGTGTGATACATATATTATGTATACATATGGAATCACGACATGTTTTACATGACACTAAAAATACCTGCCGATCGTCTTCACCCATTAAACTGTCTTACTTTGGTTGTTTTTCAGTTACACTTGCTTTAGGTTATTTTAGTAGGTGTTGGTAATTTTAAGCTGGAACTAGTTAGTTAATCTGCTTTAGGTGGTTCAAGCTTTAGCGAACGTGATTAATGTGAACACTAAATAAGTTTAATATTTTATCAATCAGGATCGCTATGCATGGTGTGGCTGTTACTTTTGGTTTGATTTTATTTTGACGCTAGCTCTGTGTAATTAATCACATGTCTACGTGAGCCTATCATCAGGCAGCTTTACTACAAGCTGCTGGTTTGATGCCAACAGGGCACAGTTGAACTGTGCGGCTGCAAGAGCAGGTGTCTACATATTTCTGTGGTACTTTAAACTCCCACCCACCAATCCCGCTTACTAGCAGAAATTGTACTTTTTATTTTATAGACTTAGTGTAGTTATTACTGTAGTAAAAACAGATCGTATTTTTATGTGTGGTGTGATGCACATATATTATGTATACATATAAAATACTTCTGCGCTAAAATCCTCGGGAGACCCAAGCTCGTCAGTGGAGGATAAGCCAGTTTAGGCAGGTGGGCATTTGTATTAACACTGGGAACAAAAAGTAGATTAGAATTAGATGATTGAAGCTGTCTGAGCTGTCTTGCATGAGTGAGCAGTGAATGTGGATATGCTGGTTTCTTGGATGAAAGTGCTTGATAGGTAATTGTGCAGATCTTAAAAATGATACGATATCGGACAGGGAGTCAATGCAATGATTTAAGACGTGGTACTGAGTGAGAGAAATGATGAGACCAGGTAAGCTACCCTTCCCAAAAAAATTTTCACAGGTTGAAGTTTCAAGATGTCCTTGAGAGCAATATTGTGATAAAGGGAATTGCAACAGTCAAGTCTACTGCTAATAAGTGTAGTTGCAATAGTTTTGACGACAGCAGAAGACGTACCAATGAATATGACGAAGGTAACGAATGTGATAAAAGCAGCAATGACGAGTTGAAGTATTACATAATCTATGTTACATCTCAGACCAGACTGGCAGTTTGTGTTAGATATTAGTGAGTGACCCCCCACCCCCACTCCGGACAGATTTGCAGCCATATTTACAGAAAACTTGAGTTACAAATTTGTAAGTCTTAAGAAAATGTGCCCAGATCAGTGTTTAGTGTTTTGGACACCGGGGGGTTGGGGGATGGAGGGAAGGGGGTCGGGTTGGAGGGGGGGTGGGGGTGGAGGGGGGGAAAGTTGGTGGGGAAGAAGGGAGGAAATATGCAATGGACAGGGAGGATTGGAAGTGTAGGAGTTGGGAGCAAAACTAGTTGTGTTGGGAACAAAAAGAGGTGGCGATAGGGAGAGGGAAAAGGAGGGAAAAGGGAGGGAAGGAGGTGGAGAGAGATGGGATGGACGGATGGATGGGAAGAAATGGAGATAGAGGGAAGGGAAAACAAATGGATGAATTGAGCAGGAGGGGAGGGGTCAGTGAGAGTGAGGGAAAGGGGACTGAAAGTGATTTTAGACATCAGCGAAATATTGTCTTCTATGAGAAAACTTTCCTGTGGCATTGCAGTAAAAAACACAGTCAATTGTCATTTGTACAGTTTGTTTCTTTTAGTGTTACGCATCGGTGAATATCGATTGTAACATGATGTGTAGACTGTTGATTCTGTTGTAAGGTGTTAGAATTAAGTTAATCAGATTCAATCTCCTGTGGCCAGTTTTTCATAGGGGTAAGTTTTCACTTCGCAGAATAATTCTGACTTTTTTAATTGCCCTGCATCTTTCAGTGACAAATATATAATTTTGTGTTTTGCTCCTGAAATAAATTTATATATCATTATATATCATTAACATTCAAGATACGACTGTAACGGCTAGATGGGATGGGATTGTTCAGACTTCAAATCTTTAGAAATACCCTTGACATTTTCAGGTTACGTGTCCAGTTACGTGTCCACATTTAGCATTTTAACCTTATGTCACTGATTGTAATTGTCTGTATGTCTTTATGCGTGATCATTTATGCTTGCGATAAAACTGTAAAATCCAGAAAATTATCATAGTTGGAAGTGCTTTATTTCTAGGTGTACTGTTGGAAGCCATCCTGTAGCCAGAGTTGTGGACCGTGTGGTCCAGTCTGTTTCTCTGTATTGATTCCTGAATTGTTGTGGGAGATGGACAACGTGTTTGTGCCGAGAACTGGCAATCCTAGAGCAATGATGCAGCACTGTGAGAGCACGTAGCGTCGAATGTAGGAAATAAAATCACTGGAACAGTCACAGAACAAGTCACAAGAAATGTAGTCACAACTTTAAATATATATATTGTTCCCTGTATTTATAATATCAGTTGAAATACTACACATACAAAGCAAAGTATATATGGACACTTGATTACAGATCACAGAAGTGTTTGGCCGTCTTTACTGTTTTGTTAGTGGTTCTTGAGGAGTCACGTCTTTCAGAAGAGACATTAAAATCCGTTGGTCTCTTCTGTCTGGTGTCTATGCCAGGGGAAGTAAAAGATCCCACACAGGGAAATGGGAAAAACCTGTTGTGGATGCAATGCGCCTCATAGAGCTGGTGATCTCGATATCTAAACTCACTATACTACCTCCCAGTTTAGCTGTGATCAGCTGTTAAGGGAGTGTCTCATCAAGCATCAAGCAAGCAAAGCTGACTGGGTGGTTGGCAGCTAAATTCTCCTGTCAAAGCCAGAGTGTCCAATGTTTATGTAATAAAACAGGTTACACTGTACATGAATTTTGCAAATGAAAGCTGCCAGTTATATTTAAATATTATCAGTGAAAAAGTGCATAACTTTGGCAGAGTTACTTCGGAAGGTTCACCATAATCATCAAACTTCGTTGTGCTCATTTATCAATTGTTATATTTAGTATATCGTCTTCGAATAAAATAATGTTGTAACTTTATTTCCTGTGACTTTTTGCTAGCCAAAACTGATTTTTCCTGTGACTTTATTTCCATCTACCCATCCTCTCGAGATCTAGGAACAACTGTAATGGAATTGTTAGCATCAAAACATGGATTGAGACTTTGTGCAAGTTGGTTTACTCTCTAGCTGCCTAGCAACCGAGCAGCCTAGAGGAAAGTGTCCTCCCCTGGACGTTCTCGCAAGGAGGAAGATATCCTAGGATATCTTTCATAGGGTGGGGAATGATATCTTGCCTCCAGAGGAAGGTATCCTAGAACAGACAGTTCAACTTTAATATCCACTTGATTAATAAAGTCCCGTGGACCCATGGTCAGATGGGGAACAATAGGCATTTCCTGGAAACGCTCCTAACAGTATGGACGTGGGCAAGTCTGGTTCCTAGAAACATGTTGACCAAGACAGGAAGTGGGACAAATGATTCAGCTTACATCCGCTCATGGTGGATGTAGGCTGACCAATCCAAGATTCAGCAGGTCGATCTGCCAGGGGTACTGTAGTACTACTACCACCCCTGGCTAGTGAGGATGTCTGCCAGGGGTACTGTAGTACTACTACCACCCCTGGCTAGCGAGGATGTCTGCCAGGGGTACTGTAGTACTACTACCACCCCTGGCTAGCGAGGATGTCTGCCAGGAGTACTGTAGTACTACTACCAGCCCTGGCTAGCGAGGGTGTCTGCCAGGGGTACTGTAGTACTACTACCAGCCCTGGCTAGCGAGGGTGTCTGCCAGGTGTACTGTAGTACTACTACCAGCCCTGGCTAGCGAGGATGTCTGCCAGGGGTACTGTAGTACTACTACCAGCCCTGGCTAGCGAGGATGTCTGCCAGGGGTACTGTAGTACTACTACCACCCCTGGCTAGCGAGGATGTCTGCCAGGGGTACTGTAGTACTACTACCACCCCTGGCTAGCGAGGATGTCTGCCAGGGGTACTGTAGTACTACTACCAGCCCTGGCTAGCAAGGATGTCTGCCAGGGGTACTGTAGTACTACTATCAGCCCTGGCTAGTGAGGATGTCTGCCAGGGGTACTGTAGTACTACTACCACCCCTGGCTAGTGAGGATGTCTGCCAGGGGTACTGTAGTACTACTGCCACCCCTGGCTAGTGAGGATGTCTGCCAGGGGTACTGTAGTACTACTACCACCCCTGGCTAGTGAGGGTGTCTGCCAGGGGTACTGTAGTACTACTACCACTCCTGGCTAGCAAGGATGTCTGCCAGGGGTACTGTAGTACTACTATCAGCCATGGCTAGTGAGGATGTCTGCCAGGGGTACTGTAGTACTACTATCAGCCCTGGCTAGTGAGGATGTCTGCCAGGGGTACTGTAGTACTACTATCAGCCCTGGCTAGTGAGGATGTCTGCCAGGGGTACTGTAGTACTACTACCACCCCTGGCTAGCAAGGATGTCTGCCAGGGGTACTGTAGTACTACTATCAGCCATGGCTAGTGAGGATGTCTGCCAGGGGTACTGTAGTACTACTATCAGCCATGGCTAGCGAGGATGTCTGCCAGGGGTACTGTAGTACTACTATCAGCCATGGCTAGCGAGGATGTCTGCCAGGGGTACTGTAGTACTACTATCAGCCATGGCTAGCGAGGATGTCTGCCAGGGGTACTGTAGTACTACTATCAGCCATGGCTAGTGAGGATGTCTGCCAGGGGTACTGTAGTACTACTACCACCCCTGGTTAGAGAGGATGTCTGCCAGGGGTACTGTAGTACTACTACCACCCCTGGTTAGCTAGGATGAGAAATATATCGTCTGTTTCCTGCTAATTAATTAAAATTGTATGACAGAGGCTCAACTGCCAACATGCCTGATCTTCATATTCTTTGACACTGGAGTAATATGTCTGGGTAAGTCACGACTGAGAGACTGTATGTGGCCGTTATAGCAGAAGTTGTCTTCGTAGCGCAGGTCAGATTAGACGTATATTCAAACTAAGTGCATCCTTGCATTGAAGTCCAGGTTGACACTTTGTCTGATTAAAGGAAAACTGGGCTATGAATATTTCTTCTGAGACACGATCACAGCCTATTATGTCTGTGACGTGTTGAACAAGTTTAGTAAAATTATTTTAACTCTTAAAACGCCCACAAGTGGTATGCTCGTCAACGTTTACCGATATATCCATGTAATATAGCACCCATGTGTCCAGTGGCAGAAAAATTGCCAAAAATCTCATCGCCTATTAAAATCTTTTTAAAATGCATTGTTTCACTGTCAATGGCTTCTACCACGAAACCTACTAATATGGCTGCTCAAATGCACTCCAATAACTGTTTTTTTAAATATCATATATCAAAATTGAACGTGCCTTACATCCAGGATGTAGACGGCCTTATGCTTGAGTGCATAACTAGACACACTGCGACATGAGCCATCCAACCTGGCAGAAGGAAATAGTTTAATTTAGCAACCTACTTTAATGACTCATCTATGTTTGTGACATGTCTTTGTCTGAGATGGTTATAGTGTCAGTAGACATTGTTTGCTAATAGTGTTAGCTTAAAACTGCTTCCGCAACTGAATTAGCCTATCGCAAATCTGGTTCATTGGTTTTCAAATATGTAGTGTGTGAATAGTTTATGTAACATCCGCAGTTTTGTTCAAATCATCGGAAGAATTGACTTTAGTTGTTAGATCTGGTAAGGATCAAAATAGTTGATATCCAAAATTGTAAACACTGTGTGGGTCAATGCTGATTATGGGCGTGACCTCCATCCTCTCGCCGATCACATGACAAAGTTACGAAATTTCACCAAGGAAGAAAATCTTGATTTTTCAGCAATTCTATTTTCACTTCAGTTAATGCTTGAACAAGCATTAACTAATGTAATAGTTTATCTGATGATTTCGCAGAAATTACATACAAAGGTTGCACAAACGAGCTAGCGTGTTGCAAGGTTTGTTTTATAGCAAAATTTATTTGAAACGAGACTAGCAAAAAAATCGAATTGATTAAGCACCTTTAACTAATGGCAAAACAGTACAGTTTGTTAGTAATGGAATAGCTGTGCTTGACAAGGGCTAAACAAAATTCAGAGCCATGATTGGTCAATATTATGTGGCATCATGCAGCGCTACCAGTCATCGAACTAACAAACTAACTTGTGCATCAAATTGGTAAGGAGAAAGCAGAAAAATTTGCATTTTTCCTTTGCATATGTGCGTGACGTATTTATATAATACACTCAGCATCGATGCAGTATTCATATATAACATGACATATTGTGTTTGACGGAGAAAAACGAACACATTTTTGCATCCATGCACACTTTATATGCATGTAGACGCATGTGAGCAGGCACTTTTTGTGCGTGTTTGATGCAATCTGCCACATGGTTGACGTCTTTGTGCAATCTGCGTTGCCACATTGCACTTAGCTTGTGTCATTTCTATTTTATGCCCAACTAACTCAATTGTGTAGCTGCGTCTCGCTCATAAATGGCTTATGTTGTTACGAGGTCGATCAGCAAAAATCGTGTGACAAAATCACGAGGATTCATTTAATCACACCCACAAATATGTGATTTAATTATCTCATTTTGCCAGTGGAGATCTCGCAGAAGTGATGTGCAGCATTATATGAATGTGGCTCTGAAGCGATTGTGAAGATCTGCTTAACATCTTCCCTGTGCTCCGATATGTCCCTGTGGACTGACGTTATCCGTTGCTAGATCTATGGCCCTCTGACTGTCTGAAGGAATTAGGATGTGATGCATTGCAAAAAAATTGCCATACTGACTATCGACGTAGATAAATTGACCATGACGTCAAGATGAGGAGTTGTATACAATTATTGGATTCACAATAGTCATGTTGGCCACTGTGTTTCCAGAATATGGTGGCGTGTTGGGTTTTTTGCTAATATGTGTTGTAATTATTATTGTTCTGTTATAATGAAGAGTCCTTTAGCAACAAAATGATTCCTCGTTCATATTTTTATGATGATTATTAGCAAAGTTACAATGTTTTAATGGTAAATGACTCAGTATCCGATGTCACTGAATGGGCTGCACATCTGAAAATTATCTAATTTCATAGAAGGGAGGGGGGTTCCTGGGGTGCATTACAGATTTTTTTATGACGTAGGTACCTCTGGTTTGTTGGTACGATCTCAAAACATTGATGTATGACCCTAAATGAAATTGGTCTCATTGGGTCGAGGGGTCTAGCAACTGTTTAATTTAGCATTGTACATTGATGTAATATTAAAAAAAAACATTTCTTTTCCTATCATGGTTTATAGTGCTGACGTTGAGCGTATACTGACAACTTTTAATTATGATAGCTGAATATGAGCGCTATGTGGTGGTGACAGCCTGAAGGACGAGAAAACCAGGCATCTACAGTTCGATGCAAATCAAAGTTTCATATAGCCGGGGGAGTCTCATGTGATATGACATTAATTCTGTGCCTTGTTAGAAATTGTTGTTTTGAGAACATCCCTTAGTATTCAGCATGATTACATAATGCAGAGAGAGCTAAATAGAAATTGTTACTTTTTAACATAGAATTCGTGTATTCACTTAATTACCTAACATGTGTGATTTGATACTTTAAATGTGGTGGATGCATTAATGTCCGTTGCACATTCAGTGAACCCCCCCCCCCCGATGGATGCCCTTACAACAAATGCTGTATGACATATTCACTGTGCTAATAAGAACTCCAGAATTGAGGTCTGTGGCACGGGAGGCATTATTAATTACTCCAAATGACATCAGATGGAATAATTAATTATAAATCCCTATGAGACTTCTAGGAAGGTTGGATTCAGGCACATGTCTTTGTGATGTTTTCGTTTCAACAAATTAGCAATGATGCCTGATGTCAGAAGAAAGTTAACTCATCGTGTCTGTGATCTTTGACTTTGTATGAGAACACTAGTAGAGTCAAGTCTGGAGACACAGACCACATTGTGACACAGAATTAATCTGCCTCATTTATTGCTGCTTCTGTCTGTCTGTCTGTCTGTTGCTGCTTCTGTCTGTCTGTCTGTCTGTCTGTCTGTCTGTCTGTCAGATCAATAGAGCAATAGTATGTACCATTGTTAGCAATGTTATGTGTGTTTTCTACAATCTATGTCAAATGTCCACCAAACGCTTCATGAAACCAGTTGTACAAGATTTTTGTGGCATGAAATTGTCACTGCTATTTGATTTGCCTACATAAACTTGACTGGGCATTGCAAGGAGTAGTGTAAGGAGTAGTGCAAGGAGTAGTGCAAGGAGTAGTGTAAGGAGCAGTGCAAGGAGTAGTGCAAGGAGTAGTGTAAGGAGTAGTGTAAGGAGTAGTGCAAGGAGTAGTGTAAGGAGTAGTGCAAGGAGTAGTGTAAGGAGTAGTGCAAGGAGTAGTGTAAGGAGTAGTGCAAGGAGTAGTGTAAGGAGTAGTGCAAGGAGTAGTGCAAGGAGTAGTGTAAGGAGTAGTGCAAGGAGTAGTGTAAGGAGTAGTGCAAGGAGTAGTGTAAGGAGTAGTGCAAGGAGTAGTGTAAGGAGTAGTGCAAGCAGTAGTGCAAGGAGTAGTGCAAGGAGTAGTGCAAGGAGTAGTGCAAGGAGTTGTGCAAGGAGTAGTGCAAGGAGTAGTGCAAGGAGTTGTGCAAGGAGTAGTGCAAGGAGTAGTGCAAGGAGTAGTGCAAGGAGTAGTGCAAGGAGTAGTGCAAGGAGTAGTGCAAGGAGTAGTGCAAGGAGTAGTGCAAGGAGTAGTGCAAGGAGTAGTGCAAGGAGTAGTGCAAGGAGTAGTGCAAGGAGTAGTGCAAGGAGTAGTGCAAGGAGTTGTGCAAGGAGTTGTGCAAGGAGTTGTGCAAGGAGTAGTGCAAGGAGTAGTGCAAGGAGTAGTGCAAGGAGTTGTGCAAGGAGTAGTGCAAGGAGTTGTGCAAGGAGTTGTGCAAGGAGTCATCAGTTATTCTAGTGACTTCCTTGTCTCCAGTGCAATGCCCGCTAGTTATATATATTCATTGGTGGGCCGTAATCGCCAACATCACCAGACATGGCCGCTAGAGTATAAGAAAAATCACAAAATGGTTGTCACTAGCAGGCTGTTTACACAGTCACAGTTGCCTAACACATTTATAAATCCACTTGAAACAGCTTATCTCCATCTGCCTGCTTGCGGTTATGTAACTGATGAACTTCCCACAGACAGGGTAAAATGCAAGGCTTGGATAATAGACGTTCATCATGTAAAAGACAACAAGGACAGCTTTGCCTGTGGCTTTGGCATTGATGGCTGACAGCACAGTTGTTTCCCTTGAACACTACAAACTAGATGATTACCTTCAAATATATATATATATGTACATATATATTTGGCAAAACGTGCATGCATATATATGCATACATACATAGATATGTGTATATATGTATATATATATATATATATATATATATATATATATATATATATATATATATATATAATGTATGGATACCTTCGGAGCGCCATTACAAACGACTGTAGCCTCGACAAAGAACTGTCGGCGCGAATTCAGTCAGCCTCTGCCACGTTCGGACGACTACAGGAACAATTATGGAACAAACACAACATCGAGCTTGTAACAAAATGCAAGGTCTACCGAACTATCATCATGTCATGTCTTTAGTACAGTTCAGAGACATATACACTGTATAGAAGTCACATTCAGTGATTGTCACAGATACACCTATGCCACTTACGAGTGATCCTCGGAATCAGGTGGTCAGACCGAGTGACCAACAGTGAAGTACTGCAACATGCTGATATGCCGAGCATTGGGACAGTGCTTCTAAGCTGGCAACGTACCTGGACCGGCCACGTTGTACGGATGAATGACAACCGACTGCCTAAGACATTTCTGTACGGCGAGCTTTGGCAGGCAAAGCGAAATGTTGGAAGACCACACTTACACTACATGGACAAAGAGACACCTCCAAGCCGCCAATATCAACAAGAGGCACTGGGACGAGATGGCGCACGATCACAGTGCATGGCATATGGCCGTCAAAAAAGGAACCACAAAAGCTGAAACTAATAGAGCAGCCGATGCCGAAATAAAATGACAACGCCGCCATGAACATGGCTCGTGCTTGCAATTCAAACAAATCAGCAGCCAGAGTTCGCATGCCGATACTGCGGAAGGAATTAGGTGGTTCGTATTGGCCAACTATCCCATGAAAGAGCTTGTGCGAGAAAACGTTGAACGATTTGTGTCATACTTGAAACCGAGAAAACCACCAATGATATATATATCATCGCTCTAGCTGAAATGTTCGAAATTAAAGTATTAGAATAATGAAGCATATATATATATATATATATATATATATATATATATATATGCTTAATTACTCTAATACTCAAGCATTAATTTTGATAACCAGTTGACAATGAATTATTTTACCAATTTTATGCAGTTTTTTCTGACGCAACTCATTAATATCCAAAAAGAGTTAAATTACTATGACATAATTAAACAATATATAATGTATATATACGTATACAGTGTATATTTTTTAATATAGTGTTATGCACAGTGGAAGGAAGTTAAGTGAATGTTCTGAGCTGATGAGTGTATGTAAAACAAATGTCCAATTTCGCAATAATGTCCTAGCTTGTATCACTAGGACCAGCGGCCTACATACTGAAATATCTGCAAACCACATTTTGAACGAGCTCTAGATGAAATGTTCGAAATTACAGAACCAGATGTGTACAACACGTACATATATGTGCGTGTTACGTACTGAAATTCATAGCAGTAGATCAGGATTAATATCTGGCCTGAAAGGGATACTGTTTGACATGTTGCTCCAACTGATTTTAAAGCAAAATGTTCTACTGCTTGAGTAATTTTTTTATGGTACTGAATGACTGATGCCCAGTTAAAAATCCCACAACTGCCGCTCAACAAGCAATATTTGGTCTTTAATTTAAGTATTATTTAAAATACTTATTATATCACATACATGTATAACCAGCTGACTGAGCTCACAAAATGTAATAATATGTAACATTGTAAAGATTATTGTGTAACCTATTAAGTTTTCTTAGAATAAACTTTATTGGTTGATCTCAACATATAAAAACAAACAGGTGGACAGGTTCATAATATTTCACTGGCCTTTGCTGAATTTACTGGCGATAGGCAAATTGTAGAAAGGAGTCATTTGCCCAAAATATTTGATCATGAAGATTTTGGTTGTGCAGGAAATTGTTTGCACCCATGGATATGACTGAACATCCCTGCATTTGGATGTTGTGAAAATAAGTGTGTTGACTGCAGCATACGCCCATCAACAAAAGGACTGGCAATCCATGGCGCCCCCTTGTGTGTAACATCTGAATCACCCTTTGCAAGTCTCCCATTGTACTGAGGTTATACCAATTGCACTGAGGTTATACCAATTGCACTGAGGTTATACCAATTGCACTGAGGTTATACCAATTGCACTGAGGTTGTATCAATTGCACCAATGTTGTATCAGTTACACTGAGGTTGTGTCAGTTACACTGAGGTTGTGTCAGTTACACTGAAGTTGTATCAATTGCACTTAGGTTGTGTCAATTTCACCAATGTTGTATTAGTTGCATGAGGTTGTATCAGTTGCACTGAGGTGTTATCAATTGCACCACTGAGGTTGTATCAGTTGCACTGAGGGTGTATCAGTTGCATTGAAGTTGTATCAATTGCACTGAGGTTGTATCAGTTGCACTGAAGTTGTATTAACTACACTGAGGTTGTATCAGCTCAATTCAGTTACACTGAGGTTGTATCAGTTGCACTGAGGTGTTATCAATTGCACTGAGGTTGTATCAGTTGCACTGAGGTTGTATCAGTTGCATTGAAGCTGTATCAATTGCACTGAGGTTGTATCAGTTGCACTGAAGTTGTATCAACTACACTGAGGTTGTATCAGCTCAATTCAGTTACACTGAGGTTGTATCAGTTGCTCTGAGGTTGTATTAAGTGCACTGAGATTGTATTGACAAAATTTCAGTGGAATATATCTAGATAGGATGTTTACTGCACACAACAATAGTTTATTGTTTAATCAGATGATTGCTCATACTCAGTGTAAAAGCTTTGTGAGATGATTGCAAGTTTTGTAGTAACTACTTCCATCTGAACATTTAGACACATTTAACAAGATTGCAAGTGGACAAGGAAGCCATTGGCATATAGAGTCCAACATTCATCTATATGTAACCCGCTCTTCTGAGATATTTGTGAATTTGGTTTTTAAACATATTCACGCAGCTAACATTTACACAATCTCTAAACAATCTGTTCCATTCGTTTATTTATTGTTGAATGGTCAGTTGTATCCAGTTTATCTAATGACGTTCGGTTTTTTACTTCAGACAGGTGTCCCTAGATGGCGACAGGTGTGAGGACAGCGGTGGAACGAGTGTCAAGACCAACCCAAATGGAGATGTTCCATTTTTGGACCCCATGTGCCTAGATTATCCCACCGTTCTCTCAGACTCTGGTGCAATGACAAAATCGCCCGAGACATCAACTATTTCGGCGTCTTCGCCCCAACAACATTCAGACGATGTACTGGCACACCTCCCGAAGATGAAACCACCTCTAAAGCACAAGAGCTCCGATCTGAGCAATGATTCCGGGCGTAGTTCGTCAGGTGACCCTTACGATTCATTGCCGCAAACTATAGTGCCAGCGGTGGTACCATTTGTGTCAGAAGACGTACCGCTTGACCGGCGCCACAGCACCGCAGACAATACCGGGCATCTGGCGGTACCAGGTGGCACCACATGTACTGTTATGCAACCCGATGCTGCATTTGAAAATTCTGACAGTGTCTGCGATGGATCGAACTCGAAAAATGCGCAGCACACTCCGCGGATAATGTTTAGTCATTCCATGGATCGGCTCTTGCCGAATCCGCAGCGGATTGGAGAGCGGCGAAAGTCATCGCCACGGTTACGGCGTCAACCAACGCGCGAAACGCAGCACCTGTTTATCAGCGATGGAACCGGTTTCGTGCAGCTCAACCAATACAAATTGAAGGATGAAGTCGGGAAGGTAAGATCGTAGAAGGAAATTTAATTTTTCATTTATATGTATATATATATATATATATATATATATATAAAACACAAGAATATATATATATATATTATGCAAAAAAAGTGTAACGCACTTTGATTGGTCTTATGGACTGGATACTTCCTCTTGTATCTTTACAATTCATATTCCAGCCTGACGTAATGTAATAAATGAAGGTTCTCAGCTTTCAGTCTCATGTCATAGCAGATTTGCACACCTCACATTCAGTACAAATGTTGCCAGTTCAGGTCATCATGCCCCGATGACATTATTGCTTTAAAAACACCAGTTTAACTGTAACAGTGCAATCACAACAGATTTAGCTCTAGCTGAGCTACCTGGTGTTACCTGGAGAAAAGACAGCCATAGATATTTTCCACTGATCTACAATATTACATAGGTCAGTGGTATTTTCTAATTTAAGCTGCCCTATGGACATTGCTGCAATATTACTGTAGCCCGTGTTTTCTAGTTAAATATGTGTCTCTGGATTGATAGAATATTACTATGATGTAGATAGTGTATGTGTGCTCTGCTGTATATAGACGCTTTTTACCCATAAACACCAGTATGGGGTACAGGGAAACTGTGATAACTTGAAAAGTATTCAAAATTGCTGCTTTCATATGCGGGCATAATTATTATCTTTACGATGACATAGAAAACAAAATAATTCCATGGTTGCAACTTCCATTACAGCCTTTTTGAAATTGTTACCCCCCACCCCTGCGGACCCGTGGGGATGGTTACACATCAGACCCCCATGTCCATCAGAAGGGTTCCCTGGGGGACTGTGCAGAGTTTTGTCCAGATCAGCCCACAAATGTGATACAACAGACAGACAGACACTTTGCTTTATATATATTAGATAAACAAGCTTTATAGCATTAGTAATTTCTCTCACTGAAAACCATTTTCCTTTAGATGCAGTCTCCAGCGAGATCTGTGTGTAAAATGATGCCTTCTTATGGAATTAATTAAGTCTGCAACCAGATATTACAGCATACATCTTGCTCTTATTTCTGGCATTGCATCTTCTATATTACTTGCATTGCCCTGTGTACATTGCTGGGAAAAGTCATTGGAACATTTCACATTTCACTCGAATTCTCTGAGCATCAGAAATGATGGAAATTGTCAACGTATGTTGTTTCTGTGCCGTAAATATGGAATATTGTCTTTAAAATATGTCTTACATGATTAGTCAGTTGTTAATTAATTAACTAACTAATAATGTAAAATTAATTAAATATTAATGAAAATTTTACCTGGAGAGCCCAAGACAGGTTTATATCGACGTACTTCTAAAACATGATAGTTTAGTAATGTGTTGATTTAAGCCAGTGTTGGATACTCCAGGTTAACTTTTCATTAATATGTTATTAATTTATCATTATTTGTTAATTAATTTACAACTGACTAATCATGCAACACACATGTTATTTTAAAAAATAATATTCCACATCTATGACACAGGAACAATATACAGTGTACGTTGACAATTTAGATAATTTCTTACTCTAATTTTTTGTGGGGGTCAAGAGGATGTGTGTCAAATATGAGATGGTCCAATGACTTTTTACCAGTTTTGCATCTCGGAGTCCGGGCAAGGAAGAAGAAAAAGATGGATTATCTTTATCTCATTGCCAATATCCTTAGCCATTCACAACATCCATTTCATTAATAGTCATCTTCTTGAACCGTCTTCTCTGTTGAGAGTTTTTGGATGTTTATGGTCCCAACGTATTCTGAGGATTCATCTGATGCATCTTCCCTCAAAACCTCGGCTCTCCCATCATCTTCTTCTTGGTCCTCCATGTTTCTGAAATGTACAGCAGTACTGAGCAGATTATGGTCTGTGCATCTTCAGCTTTGTCTTGGTGTAGAGATGAGTGGATTTCCAGACGTTGGTGAGTCTGTTGAAGGCTAGTGTTGCCATGCAGTTCAATAAGCCGGCAACATATGCCACTGCCATAAAATCCACACAAAAATTTGCTCCCAGGACAGAAAGCCATTAGTTGTGTTTAATGATGGTGATAATGGGGAAATAAATAGCGGTCTAGCACCAGATGTGACTACAAGATTTGTGTTGTTCCATTGGGGATAGATAAGTTTTTCACATCTATGACAAACGAATAAAGTTCCAGTGATTTTGAGACAGTCCCCCTTTCAAGGATTTTTGCACCTTGAAAATATAGTTTCTGAACAGGGGAAAGGGCACGTTTGTACACTTCGACACTTCTGCTGAGCACGGATTACATTTGTAGTTGCTGGTTTGCAGAATATAAATATCAACGGTAATGGAAGGACCCCCTAAGTATGTAGACAAAATCTTCTTGTTTTGGTGAAATCTGCTGGGGGGCATTTTCCTGAGAAAAAAATTGTAGCATTTGATCAAAACTATACAGCAGTTCGGTGACATGATATGTCAGATCAGTGACATGTCATGTCAGGTCAGTGACATGACATGTCAGGTCAGTGACATGACATGCAACAACTTGTGCCATTGTGATCAAATCTGAATCGTTATTTTGTGTACGGGACTAATAAACGTTAACATCGTCGCCTTTGAAAAAAGAAATAATGATCTGACCCCATTGCAGGGTTCCTATGGAGTGGTGAAGCTCGCATACAACGAACTGGACAACACGCATTATGTAAGTACACAATTTATTATTCGTTTAAATTAGTTAAAATGGTGCATGGAATTTTAAAATTAGCTTTACTTTTATGAAACTAGAGAAATACCGATCATCCGGACGGAATAACTTGGTAGCTCATAAATGAGTGTCATGATATGAAACTAGAAAAATACCGATCATCTGGACGGAATAACTTGGTAGCTCATAAATGAGTGTCATGATATGAAACTAGAGAAATACCGATCATCTGGACGGAATAACTTGGTAGCTCATAAATGAGTGTCATGATATGAAACTAGAGAAATACCGATCATCCAGACGGAATAACTTGGTAGCTCATAAATGAGTGTCATGATATGAAACTAGAGAAATACCGATCATCCGGACGGAATAACTTGGTAGCTCATAAATGAGTGTCATGATATGAAACTAGAGAAATACCGATCATCCGGACGGAATAACTTGGTAGCTCATAAATGAGTGTCATGATATGAAACTAGAGAAATACCGATCATCCGGACGGAATAACTTGGTAGCTCATAAATGAGTGTCATGATATGAAACTAGAGAAATACCGATCATCCGGACGGAATAACTTGGTAGCTCATAAATGAGTGTCATGATATGAAACTAGAGAAACACCGATCATCCGGACGGAATAACTTGGTAGCTCATAAATGAGTGTCATGATAATCATATTTACCAAATTTCAGAATAGACAACATTATCACAGGAATATCCGTCTATGCCTTTGTAATTGGTGCTGCCAGCCAATATCTTGGCTTGATGGATCCAACTGTAGAAATACTGGCAGTTAAAGTAACATCTAGCGAATCCTTGGGATAATCATAGAAAAGACTCATGACATTGTCAACAATGGTGCATTATTGCTTGCATAGCGTTGTGGACAAGTGTAGGTAACAACTATAAAGGGTATTTCGATTGTTAATAGGGGGGGAATTTCTAAAAAATAAAACTGACGACTACTTCGTGTCATCTAAATGCATAGCTGGGATGTAAATCATCTAGGAAGCCTAGCATAGCATGCAAACAAACATACATGCTGAATTATAGTAGGATTAGTTTAAAAGGTGCATGGAATTAGCAAATTAGCTCATTTATATGACATTATATACATGCCAACCTTGAGTATTTTGTCAAATGTGAATTTTCGTGGCTATGGTAATCTCATAATTATTTTTGTGCCAAAGCTGTAATGATCTTGTGCTTAATGTCCTTTTATTTGTTTAGATCTTAATTTGAATTTGAGAAAAAAAATGGTGGACATTACATTTTGGTCAAGGAAAAATCAATGAATTTTCAGTTCCCTGGTCTGTTGGTCGCAAATCACAAATGCATTTTACCTAATGCAGACTGCTCGAACCAGCTTGAAATTTAGTGATTCATTGCTAGCATAGCTGCAGAAAATGCCATTAACTTTATTAAAACAGGTTTAGGCAAATTGACAAAAAGAAAATTCTACCCATCTTGGACATAGTCGCAGCAGAGATTGTTCTTGGGACAGTCATGCCTCGAGGGCATTCGACCAATGCCGACTTGACATAAACAAGTTAATCTATACGTTTAAAATGTCACCATATAACCAGTAAATTGCTAGCTTAGATAGAATTTTTTAAAGACCTCACATTTTGCAGAAACACGCGAACACTGATACATAAAATTTGTCCCTATTACGCATACAGAAATACCGCAGTCGATGTTATTACATGCTTGATTCAATTACTGTCACTTTGTGGCTGCAAACGTGTGACCCTGGTTGTTCTCGACAATCCATTTACACGGCGGTCCCTTCCTCGGCTGACATGTTAGTGGTCAAAGAAATTGGCCGTAACTAGCGACGGGCATCTTATTGATTCTAGTCTCCCTCGACGCGGAAACACGGATGAAAGCGGTATCGTTTCAATCACTGCGAGTTTGCGTCGTATCAAGTGTAAACTCGCATTGATCTGGTCAAGCGGAAATCAACAGCGTTTGTCTTTCTTTGACGTGAAGCCTCTCGTTAGGGTGTGCTGTCTCAAAGCAGACCAAGCGTTTATAGGGAATGCAAAGCGATTCTCATTGGCTGACTGATACGCAGATAGTTGCTGGTTTTTTGTCATTAAAATACCTGAGTTCACTGAAGGTTTGGTTCTCAAAGTGCATCTAAATTTGTTCTTTTTTTGCTGTGGTATATTTACCATCTTGAATTGTATTAAATGGGAATTTAAGTGACTAACAAACAGGCTTGTTGGGAAGTCACAAACTGACAAGTCAAGTTTGAATTGTCAAGTCTTAAGTTATTGACCTACAGGTGAAGTCAACTATCAAGTCAGTGACGTCCATGTCAAGTCTCGAGTCATATCTCGGAATGTGAAGTCCCAAGTCACCACGGTTCACTAATCGCTGTGATTGTTGTAGTTTGGCTGTGGTATTTTTAGCGGGAAATTTAGACAGATGCTGCCCCCTCACCATGAAGCCAATCATAATAGTCATGTCACAACAACATAGTCTCGGTTTGCGGTTTTAAGTCTCAAGTCAATGGCCACCAAGTCCAAGTCAAGTCTCAAGTCATCTTTCTGAATTCCAAGTTTTACATTCAGAATTGAAGATTTATTTATTGATTTTTATATGCAGTAAATCTGTCTATATATGTTGGAAAACTACCAAATCGAGTATTTTTTTATATTAGAGGTAAAATATCTCTATAATAACACATTTAATAAGGATTTTCTCAAACGAGATGTTATAAATACTAATAAAATCAGTATTATAACATCCCAAAAAACAGCTATTTACCAATGAAAATCGCCCTACATTCCCTTTACCATTGACGCCACACCGATGAGACTGGGACCTAGATCTGGTACTCGTGGCTAAGTAAATCTATTCCCCAACATAATTTAGTTCATCAACAACCAGAAGTGGATAGAGGGACTGGCGATTCATCATCATAGCCTGGGGCCTTGAACATGCACAGTGCAATGAACTGACTTACCCCAAGGGGCATGGAGACGTCACAGGATGAATAATTTACTGTTGCTCATAAAATTGTCAGCGTTTTTGTAGGCAACATGTTTTGTTTGTAGGATACAGTTAATTACATGCCACAGTTATAATGGCAATACATTTTGTTATTAACACACAGGGTTTTGTTAATATAGAGCTACCTAGTATTGCCATAAATATATGTGTCGCCTGTTGTTAGAATCGACCAAAAGTCACCTTTGTGTTTATTATCATTAAAACAGCTTCAAAATAATGTACAGTATATAGTGTGTTATTGTGCGATAATTATGTTCATCATGTAAATCGCGTTTGTCCTGTAGGCCGTGTATCATAATCTTATAATTTCATTACTGATATAATCATGACTTAAATTTCACTCTTCAAAAGAGAAATATATGTACCTGTAATATGTAGATGTTTTTATCATGTGTTTTTTTTTGGGGGGACGGTAAATTATTGCTTAATGGTGACATTTGTTTTAAACACACCTTTTTCCAGCTTTGTGCCCTAATTAATAATCTTGTTTTTATTTTAGTTATTTTCAATGTATGCCTTGATTGCTTTCTGTTTCAGGCAATGAAAATCCTTTCTAAAAAGAAGCTACTACGAAAAGTTGGCTTTTTGAGTAGGTATTGTCTTCGTCCTTAATATTCGGTTTCCAATCCAGATGATATTTTAACTGGCTGGTTTAGCTAATTCGTATCAAATGCATGTCAATCAGTGTTATATATTCATGAAGCCTATATTATTAATTAACGGATGCCTGTAGGAATGATTTAAAATTAATTAGTTGTGGCTCTGCCGGCAGATTTTTGGCAACAATCTGTTGTACATTTTTTCTGTACTAATGTTGTTTATGTATCATTGATCAAACTGTTCCTTTTTTAAGGAAATTCATTTAAATTCCTTTATTTTTGTCTGCATACTGCTTTATTTTTTTGCAAAATATTCCTGGCAAGAACAAAATATTAATGATAGCATAATGCTAATGCATAGAAACGTGCAGAATTTAATTATATTTCCATCCAGCAAATTGGAAAATTTATAAAAAAAAATTGTATACTATATCCTGTAAAACCTCAACAAATCCCTAGTACTTACAAAATCCTTGAACACAATTCTTTCAATTCTTTATTAAAAAACAAATATTCCATTAATTCCTTTATTTTGTAATAACAAAATATTCCTTTAGTTTTCTAAAAAATATTCCTTTAAAATAATTTTTTAGAGGATGTAATCCGCTACATGTCATTGCTCACACTTACATGTCTGTTTCCCAGGGAAGCCACCTCCGCGAAAGGGAACAAAAGACATGGCACACCCTCTAGAAAGAATTCACAGAGAAATCGCAATTCTAAAGAAGCTCGACCATCCAAATGTCGTCCACCTGGTGGAAGTTTTGGACGACCCGGATCAGGACAATCTGTACATGGGTGAGTGAGAAAACTAAATGCAGCGAGAATGTCTTCATAAGGGTGTGCTCTTCCTTGTTGTTCCCTTTATAAAGGGATGAGGCTAGTTTTTGTACTGCTGCACAGCCCCAGCTGTTATCCCTTTCCCTTCTCCCTATCAGCAGCCTTCTTCCACCAGTTGTCGTCCTCCTCCATCTTTCTTGTACCCCTCTTAACACAATCCCTCTTTTCCTGCAACTTTGCCTCTCCTCCCCTTGGTAGTCAGCCCTCCTCCATCCGCACCAAGTCACCTGCCCACCTTATCCAGCTTTTTACCATTCTTCCCGTTAAACTGAACAACATCCCAATCTCTTCCCTCTGGTCATTCATCCTCCTTGAGAAAAATACAAAAAAAATTCTCATGAGGGTACAGAATACTTCTGACATTCCCATTGAAATCAATGTTATAAGAACTTCAGGAAAATCCCCATTGTGCATAAAATAATGATCCAGTTTTTATTCTAAAAACTCTGCCGTTTGATTTTTCTCTCGTCACCGACCTGCTGTAGTGATATGGTGAAGTCTGACAATTTTTTTCGAGAAAATCAATACAGAAGATGCTCCACATCATTTGTCACCTAAAACGACCAGATGCTGTCGTTGTACATCAGGGATCCTTCCTTCACTGACACGTGCACATACTACCAAGCAGCAACTCGAAATTTAAACTGGATAGTACAAGTGTCCAGACTTGGGGTCAATTATTTACATTATATCGATTCCAATTACACACCAATTACGCATACCAATTCCTATTCCATACCAAAAATACCAATTCCAGTTATCAATTCCATATCGAAATAACAGTGTGTTAACAGAGCAACCATAGGCATGCTCGATGCCAAAAAACATCTATTTTAGAACAGCTAATTTTATTTCTGCATATTATGGTTTATTATGGCAAACCAATATGATATACACAGCATGTTTTATTTTATTGATCATTTGTAGCAAATAATATGAATTAAAAAGTTACCTGACATAGCTGAAAAGTAATTAAAAAGTTATGGAAAACACCTATAACATTTTCACCAATTCCAATTACTTTTAAAAACAAAACACCAGTTCCAGAATCGGGATTTCAATTCCTATTACAATTTAATTGACACAAAGTCACCAAGTAACACAGTCTGCAAATGTGCCATTTTCACACTGCAAAACATCCTCGAAATTGGATAACGTCTCAAAATCAATGGTGCTTTCTTCAGCCAAGGTATTGACTTTGCTGCAAATGCAGGGAAATCCCAAGAGTATTGGAGTTAATTTTTGTATGTGGCTTTGCCAGTTGTAAGCTTTCATGCCATTTAGCACACTGATGCATCGTTACACTGCTTGCATTTTGCGGGAGATGTGATTATTGGCACTGCTTGACGTTGTGGTTATGGGCATAGGCAATAATATTTTACTGCGTATTCACTGATGAATGTCAATTTCTGTTGACAACTTCTGCCTGACTGTTCACAAACCCTCCTGCCCTGCCATGGTGTATGCGTAACAATTTTGACCTTCTAGAACTAATTGTCGTGCTCAATCTAAAACATTAACACTAATTAATTGCATAACACTCACCTTTATGCCTATTGATGTACATTGATGAACATTGATGTACATTGATGAACATTGATGTACAGTGATGTACACTGATGTACAGTGATGTACATTGATGTACAGTGCTTCCACAAATTATCACTACTTCTTTCAGTCTGGGACACTGTAACATAACATAAAATACACAATTCAGTAAAAGTATATTACAATAAACAAAATTGGACTAACTAATAAATTTAAACATAAAACATTTAATTACAATTCTAAAACATTGTAGCTATCCAGTGAGGCAGCTTTGTGAAAAGACTTACTACATTATAGTAACATTGTAGCCATCCAGAGACACTGCTTGTGAAACAGACTTACTACATTATAGTAACTTTGTAGCCATCCAGAGACACTGCTTGTGAAACAGACTTACTGCATTATAGTAACTTTGTAGCCATCCAGAGACACTGCTTGTGAAACAGACTTACTACATTATAGTAACATTGTAGCCATCCAGAGACACTGTTTGTGAAACAGACTTACTGCATTATAGTAGCATTGTAGCCATCCAGAGACACTGCTTGTGAAACAGACATACTGCATTATAGTAACATTGTAGCCATCCAGAGACACTGCTTGTGAAACAGACTTACTGCATTATAGTAACATTGTAGCCATCCAGAGACACTGCTTGTGAAACAGACTTACTACATTATAGTAACATTGTAGCCATCCAGAGACACTGTTTGTGAAACAGACTTACTGCATTATAGTAGCATTGTAGCCATCCAGAGACACTGCTTGTGAAACAGACATACTGCATTATAGTAACATTGTAGCCATCCAGAGACACTGCTTGTGAAACAGACTTACTACATTATAGTAACATTGTAGCCATCCAGAGACACTGCTTGTGAAACAGACTTACTACATTATAGTAACATTGTAGCCATCCAGAGACACTGCTTGTGAAACAGACTTACTACATTATAGTAACATTGTAGCCATCCAGAGACACTGCTTGTGAAACAGACATACTGCATTATAGTAACATTGTAGCCATCCAGAGACACTGCTTGTGAAACAAACTTACTACATTATAGTAGCATTGTAGCCATCCAGAGACACTGCTTGTGAAACAGACATACTGCATTATAGTAACATTGTAGCCATCCAGAGACACTGCTTGTGAAACAAACTTACTACATTATAGTAGCATTGTAGCCATCCATAGACACTGCTTGTGAAACAGACTTACTACATTATAGTAGCATTGTAGCCATCCAGAGACACTGCTTGTGAAACAGACTTACTACATTATAGTAGCATTGTAGCCATCCAGAGACACTGCTTGTGAAACAGACTTACTACATTATAGTAGCATTGTAGCCATCCATAGACACTGCTTGTGAAACAGACTTACTACATTATAGTAGCATTGTAGCTGTCCACAGTTTTAACTAGAAAACACCACTGACTTATATAAATAAGGTAGATCAGTGGAAAAGACCTGTGGCTGCCATTTTTCCCCATGCAACACCGGGTAACTCAGCTAGTATATAACACTAATAGTAAGTAGTAGTTTTATATGTTGCTATCTTATGGGGTCTGCCTGCTTCATACTCAGGTGTTTTTTCTTTCCAATCTCTTCGCTTAATTGCTTCATCTTCCTTCTGTTTTCTCGTTAAGAAAATCCATATACATACGTGAACTTCACATGATTTGACAGGTGTGATTCTGTAACGAGTCTTGCAGCGATCAACACGCAATGACAGCTCGGCTATCCTGAAGCAGTTATGCAATTTACCTGTTCATCAATTTGCAATCTCGTTATTATGACATGCTATGTTCATCCAATTATGCTCTGACAACGTATCGTATTCCCAGGAGCCGATTCTCACTCCTCGACCAACATGTACTCTTACACCTGTCACAAACGCACCCCTGGATAACGCCACCAGACTTTGTGCTTAAAAACAATGTGAAAAAACGTCACCAAAAGTTACTTATAAGTGGAGGTGACAGGAACCAGGTGGCAGAGATACTTGAGTCATTGATTTCCAGAGATGTTGCACCTGCGCGACACCTTGTTTACCTCCCCTGGGTTATCTTACGGGTGTTCCGGTCATGCTGCTCTGATGTCATTCACCGTTAATGTATAGATAACTTATTAGTCAGACACTTAGTGTCAAATTTAATTTCTGCCACCTATCTATTATCTGCAGGGATTTCGTCATTGTCACACCTGCACTAACTGTCTCCGTCTGCCTGTCAGGCTGTCTTAAGGTTGAGTGGTGTGTCTTGTTAGCTGTGTCTCTTGCCTGAAGACACTGTTAGTTTTCTGTTGTTTTTGACATTTTTGTAGCGTAAAGCTTCTTATATTAGACCTCAAAGGGACTGTAAATTCCCTGAAGATTCAAGACAAGAGAGTACCACTGCTGTCGGTCTGCAGTTCACCTGGTGATAGTGTCTCATGTCAGGACACATGCTTTAATCTCCTTTTCCACAGTCCTCCAGGCTTCTTTTCTCCTTCCTATGTCGTGCAACATAATGTCGGGCGCGGTAATGTAGCGGTTAGAATGTTGGGCTCTCAATCGAGAAAACCCGGGTGCAAATCCTCTTGCTGCCATTTCGAAGCCTTACCAGTTTTGTTCATCCCACATTGCCATAGTTAAATCAGCTGTATCAGTGAGAACCTGGCTAGAGGCAGAGGTGGATATCTGAACGAATAGTCTTTGCGCAGTAATTGCAGCGTGGCTGAATCCTTCCCTGAAAAGTTGAAATGGTGTTGGAATGAACAGGTCTGCCAGGGGGTGAAGTGCAAAGCATTTGAGCGGTCCCAAGGACTGGATACCGCGCCATATAAGAACATACCTTTACCTTTTTACCATTTGTTCTTAGTCAGTGTGCCAGGGGATATTCATGTTAGTAGCAACAGGAGTGGCATTTTGTCACGAGCATGTATGTTCATGTATGTTCATGTCTGATGTGCAGTTTTGTGCGTGCACACAACATTATGGTTGGTGAAACTGATAATGCTCATCAAGTTGGATGGATAAATGAAAAACAAATTCTTTTATAACAACTCTTAATTGTTTCAGCAACTGTTGGTTGCCTTCTTAGTAAACTGATTTCTATGACTTAGTTCCTCTGTACCCCTCGGTACCCCCTTCATCTCGATTCATGATCGGTTTTGTTTTTCCTCCTTGACGTGGTCTGTGATAGCTGACTTATGTTCTACTGTTGATGACTCTCTCTTCCGTTCACGACTAAACATTATAGTTGTCAAATGATTATGACAGATTATCATGTCTTAGAACAAGTTTAACCAGCCCATAATGCGGACATGACAATCTGCTTAGAAGATAAGCTCTGGGATTTGAATAATTACCCATCATCACTATGGGGACTGCCTTAATGGACAAACAGTGTCATTTCGCATTCGTCTTATCCCAGTGGGTAAATGAAGTTTGACACGTCTACATTATTGTAATTTCCGTCACGTGCACACATATGCATGCATGCATGCACACAATTTGTGCCATGACTAAATAAAATGTTTGTACATGATATGTGAGGAACTGAGCTGGATTTACAAATGAGCTGGAAATTGCCGAATTGGAATGGATTAATTAATTTCATGTTTAATAAACAGTTTTACACTGTATCGCCATGACATTGTTATTTATAAACAAATAACAGTCAAATGATATCAACAATTCTGGTTCATTAAAATACATTACAGCTATCTATATTCTAGAATAGGTATAGTTTTACTGTATAATATGATTTTAAGATATAAACGATCAATACAGTTAATATACAAAACAAGCTAGTTAATCTTATAAACATGCTGGTGTTGGTGATGCAGTCTGAGAAATTCAAGAAATTGTATATTCATCATGCATCTTCTCTTTTTCAGTCTTCGAATACCTAGAAAAAGGGTAAGTGTCAATTGTTTTAGTAATCAATTTAACTTGCTATGTTCATGTAATGTTGGGAGGCATGCTTATAAACGTGCTTAGCCAGAACGGATTATTTCTAAACTGACATTGTCTTTGGTAGTTTGTAGTTAACAAAGCATACAGTAGTTTGCGAATGTCTGCTAGGTGGAGCTACTTGTTTGCTGATTTGTTAGAACTGTTTTGGTTTGGTGTTGCATTTGATGTATTTATAAATTAATCTGTATTGACAATTGGGTAGATTAAAAAACAAGAAATGCCATCAGAAACAGACCAGCTTTACAGTTAATGCCAGATGTTTACTTTCTCTTATTTTCTCCAGAGAATAACGGATAAAAAATATCACACAGGCTCTGTGGCTTGAGAATCTGTAGTTTTGTTTCGAAAGAAAACTTAGATGGATTTTTACACACACACGTGCACATGCACACACGCACGCACGCATGCAAGCACACAATGTCTGATCAAAAAATATTCACCTCTATTTGGGAACAAACATTTTGTTAATAAGGTTGATAATTTTTAAATATTGATCATTGTAAAGCATTGATAATTGTAAAATATTGTTAATTATAAAACATTGATACTTGTAAGACATTAATAATTGTAAAACATTAATAATTGTAAAATGCATGATACTTGTAAAGACAATAAAAATTGTAAAACATTAATAAATGTTAAACATTGATAATTATAAAATGCATGAGAACCTGGCATGCACATGAAAGGATGTTCATAGCTTCCCTTATATACCCTCCTGTTTCTTCCCCGTAGCCCTGTGATGGCCATCCCTACAGAGACAGCACTCAGTGAGGAGAAGGCACATGATTACTTCTGCGACATGCTGCTTGGCATCGAGTACTGTGAGTGTCTCTTAATTTGCTGGCTTCGCTTAACAGTTCCTCCTCAATCCGATTTTGTTGCTAGACTCATTTCAAATTCATTTTGCAAAAAAATCAAACCTCCCTAGTATCCATGGCAACATGTTAGCTCGGTTGTGCGACTTGTTATGGACATTAATGTTTCTTTTTGTGTCATTGCAGTACATTACCAGAAGATTATCCACCGAGATATAAAACCATCAAATCTACTGCTGGACGAAGAGGCACACATCAAGGTGTGTATTGGAAATAATTTATTCCTACTTTAGTAGGAAATAACTTTTCGTGTATTTTTTGCAGCTCGATACCCCGTCGACTCCCGGTGTATTTGTGTTTACAATGAAATGGGGACACGCTCGTGCAGACCTTTCTCTGTTTGTATAAATACACCAACTACTTGGTAGGTTGGTAACGGGCAATCCAATTTTATTTATACCCAACAAGGATTGCCGCTTTTCACACAATAATAGTGACTAAGTCTGTCACAAATTGTGCACAACCTGGTACATTACTGATTAAGCTGGTGTGTGTGACCAGTTAGTAAACAATACCAGATAAGATTTAACATTAGTGATATTTTCTACTGTAGCTAGCAACTGCTGAAGACAGTCTTTACCAAAAACCCTTGCTGCTCTTATAACTTATTCCTAAATGCCATGGAATACGGTGCATCTTTGTGAAAACAAATTTAAATTCACCGCTCACTTTTTTCTGTAAGACAGCTTCAATGATATATTTATGATCTACCTTTTGTTTCCATATTTAAAACAAACATTGGAGCTGGGGCTTTCTCTTTGGAATTCATTCCCTGTTGGTGTTAGCTCAGTAGGAAACACGATCAAATGTTGCCGTCATCTGAAGACTTGTCTCTTTAACCGTGCACAACCTCCGTAGCTCCCTGATGTTTTTATCCGTCTTTTGGCAACTTTAACATTGAATACCGATTTTTAGATTGCTTAACCTTTCACTTAGATGTACGTCTGAGGTTTCCAAGGATTTAGGCAGGTAGAATTGTTCTTGTTATTATTATATTATTATTATTTTTGTTGTCATTACAGTTATTATTATTATTATTGTTGCTAAATGTTGGCACTGATAAAACAGTAATTCAAATTGAAAATGAGGCATTGACAAAAGGCTTCACGGGGACAACATTGATAAAGTAGTGTTTTTTTAATAGCATTATTCAGTGAAAAGTTTATTTTTATTGGAGAAAGTGAATCAGTTGTCAAGTTTTATGAGTGTACCCGGCTATGAATTACCTATGATTATGTAGGTTTGTTACATTGCTGTGTTTCCTTCAGAAATGTTTTAAATGGTAGGAAAATAACCGGTTCTTGTCAAATGCCAGTTGTCTGTGATGCAAAGTCAAACGCTCAACTAAAATCAGATTAACTAGAGTTTTAATGATTTTGTTAAAATCTTGACATATTATGTAAAATATCACTTCATTCACTGTGACATAATATTTTGTAATCAGAATGCAAATCTTTTCACATATTGTTGACTCCGAAAATGATGTTCATGTTATTTCTTGAAAATGTCATACAACAAAATGTGTGATTTTTACAATGTTCAATTTTTAGATTGCCGATTTTGGAGTGAGCGATGAGTTTGAAGGTTGCGACGCGTTACTGAAGAACTCGGCAGGAACGCCGGCCTTCTCAGCACCCGAGACACTGAAAGACAAGAACGAACATTTTAGTGGAAAGGTGGGAATAGAAATGTTGTAGTGATTTTGTGATATCACGGTAATGATACAAACTATTTTATATATATATATATATATATATATGCATATATACATATAATAAAAATTTAATACAACAGGCAATACCACATAAAAAACACTTGCTACTTGCTGCTCCCTCTATACCATCACTGTTCAGCTTACAAACACTCACTGCTCCCTCTAAACCATCACTGTTCAGCTTACAAACACTCACTGCTCCCTCTAAACCATCACTGTTCAGCTTACAAACACTCACTGCTCCCTCTACACCATCACTGTTCAGCTTACAAACACTCACTGCTCCCTCTAAACCATCACTGTTCAGCTTACAAACACTCACTGCTCCCTCTACACCATCACTGTTCAGCTTACAAACACTCACTGCTCCCTCTAAACCATCACTGTTCAGCTTACAAACACTCACTGCTCCCTCTAAACCATCACTGTTCAGCTTACAAACACTCACTGCTCCCTCTACACCATCACTGTTCAGCTTACAAACACTCACTGCTCCCTCTAAACCATCACTGTTCAGCTTACAAACACTCACTGCTCCCTCTACACCATCACTGTTCAGCTTACAAACACTCACTGCTCCCTCTACACCATCACTGTTCAGCTTACAAACACTCACTGCTCCCTCTCCACTGTCACCACTCAGTGTACAAACACTCGCTGCTCCCTATACACCGTCATCGCTTTTCTGTGTGTTGGAAGGGGGGAGTAAATGTCACATTTTGTTATCTAATTCTTTGTCATATCCTGTTTTTATACAGATTAGTTTCAATTTCAAAATATTTGTGATAAGTACCACATTTTCATGTGTTTGTCATGCAAAAATAAAATCGATGTCCTGTATTGCAAACAGTTTTAACCCTTTAGACCACAGTTTTTTTGGGGGGGTTCCCTGGTATTTGACAACTATTCAGAATAAATGAAAACGTTTTTAAGTTATGTAGACAGTTCTGTACCTAGATGTGTCTTTTTTACAGGCATTGGACATCTGGGCAATGGGCATCACTTTGTACTGCTTCTTGTATGGACAGGTACGTAAACATCTGGGCAATGGGCATCACTTTGTACTGCTTCTTGTATGGACAGGTACATAAACATTTGGGCAATGGGCATCACTTTGTACTGCTTCTTGTATGGACAGGTACGTAAACATCAGGGCAATGGGCATCACTTTGTACTGCTTCTTGTATGGACAGGTACGTAAACATCTGGGCAATGGGCATCACTTTGTACTGCTTCTTGTATGGACAGGTACGTAAACATCTGGGCAATGGGCATCACTTTGTACTGCTTCTTGTATGGACAGGTACGTAAACATCTGGGCAATGGGCATCACTTTGTACTGCTTCTTGTATGGACAGGTACGTAAACATCTGGGCAATGGGCATCACTTTGTACTGCTTCTTGTATGGACAGGTACGTAAACATCTGGACAATGGGCATCACTTTGTACTGCTTCTTGTATGGACAGTTACTTAAACGGATGATTTAGCCAAGGAACGCTATTTCATATGGTGGTGGTAATAGTTTCTGGAATAAATGCCAGTATTCCCTGTTGAATCTTTTAATAGCATTCCAGAAAATTTACATTTTCTATGTTAGCACAACAAATGCAATATTTGTACGACACAATAAATGCATTGAAATAAGCCCAGTGGGTAAGTTAAATGTGTTTCTCTCAACAAACTTCTCGTACCTGGTTTTTATGATGTTTTGTAAAAACTGTCGTTCACTTTTTAATAGGACAGTGTCAAAATAATACATTTTCTGCTTTTTGTCCTTTAAGTCCAGGGTGAGGCTGGCATCAATATTGGTCCTTGATTTTTTTTTCCATCAATGATCCCATTTCACTGCCATCTCGACCAATCTCCACTCCCCCCATCCCTCCCTCGCTCCGATTCACCACTCCCCTCCCAGTCCCTCCAAATCTCTCTTCACATAATCCTCCCATCTCAGTCTTCCTCTTCTCCTTCTACCCTCTACTATTCTGAGTGTATCCACTTTGTTCCTCAACAATTCCCCTTCCATTCTGTCCATGTGTCCAGCCCACTATGTATATATCTTAGTAATTGCAACATGGCTGAATGCTTCCCAGAGAAGTTGAGTTGGTGTTGGAATGAACAGGTCTGCCAGGGGTGCACAATCCAAGGGGCTGGATGCCACGTTACGTAAAACCTTTACTGATCGTGTTTTCTCCTTCTTGCAGTGTCCCTTCATGGATGACTTCATCCTGGGACTGCACAAGAAGATCCTCATGGAAGACGTCTCCTTCCCACCACAGTGAGTCCTAAAGAACCCGAATAAACGAAGCTTAGCCATCTTTTAGAGTCATAAATGTTTACTCAATGGAGCAGTTGAGAATGTCTTAGTCCTTCTGTCAGTGTCAGATGGAGAAATCACGACTAAGTACATATTTCTTGTAATCATCACACAAATTTCAATCAAATGACAAATAGCACAAATACTTTTGATGCTAGGCAGGTTTTGGAGAAACCTAGAGGACTCTCTTTTGTGGAGGTGTTTTCCGTTGCCTTATAGGCTCAATAGGAATCAGTATAAGTCGATTAACCAATACAATATTTATATATTACTACACATGAATTCACTGTACTGTATCCAACAGAGTGGTGCATCATGCAGAATGGTAGATGAAAATTTTTATTGTTTTAAAAACAATGACAACCAACTGCAAACATAGAGAACATAGCTGAAATCATTAACTAACTATAATATAAATAAAATAAAATGTTACATTTGCGATCTGCATCCTCCTGCAATCGCCGACGGCTGGACGATTTCAAGGGGATGAAATTCGCAAATGGACCGTTTGATATAAGAATGTCAAGTCAAAAATACGGATTTCAATCAAACAAACGGCAGGTTTGAAACCACAAACAATTTCCATAAAGGACGTCACTTTTTTGCAGAATCGAGACTAGTGACCTGGTGAAGGACCTCATCTTACGGATGTTGGAGAAACATCCAGAGAAACGGTTGACCTTGCCAGAGATCAAGGTCAGTCTACATTTTGTATCAGCATCTTGCAACATACTTTATTTTGGGCTGTTTTCAGGTGAAATCAGTCAGATAAGTTCACTTTGTGATAAATTCACCTTGTATAAATAAACAAAATGAACAGTATTCTATATAGAACTTGTTATCAAAGAATGCTTAATTTTGTCCTTCCCACTAAACATTGAAGTTCTTTTAGTGGTGCATCTGATAAACTAAACATCCCAACATTGTTGCATGCGACATTTGGTCAAATAGAACAGTAGGGGGCACATAACATGGATGATTTGAGATAACCCCTTAGAGACATGTCACCATTAATTTGCATGTGTCATCAGGAGCATCCGTGGGTGACATGTAGTGACACGATGCCACTGCCGTCAGAGTGCGAGAACTGCTGCTTGGTGACGATTACCGAGGAAGACGTTGACAACTCTGTCAAGATTGTGCCTAAACTTGAGACTGTTGTAAGTATACGGCACTTTTTCTCGTCACAAATTAATTCCATTGTGGCACGTTTTATATGATAAGTAGTAATAATCAAATTGTAATGTTTACTTCCACATATTTTTATTTAAGAATTTTTTTCATGGTATGTATAACTAGATAAATAATAATAAAAAAATTCTAGCCACAGATTATTCATATCACTGTGTAATTTTGTGCAGATTTCATATCTGATATTTTAATTAGATAAATAGTAATTATATGTTGTTATTATGCTCCCTAAAATTTGTGTTTTACATAACATATAAGAAATTTTTATAAAATTTGTCTGTATTGAAAATTGATTACAGATTATGTTTTATTTGATGTTAAGTGTAGATCAGATTTCAACTTACATATCATAACCATCAGCAAATTACAATCATTACTTCAAGGTGAAATTTTTAATAATTCCACAACAAGTTCCACTGTAAACAGGCTTTTTTCAATATAAAACAACATACTGCATATTTATCAGCAAACACCATGAGGACTCCAACATAAACATATATTTTCAAAATTGCATTTCAATCCATAATCCTTGGCGGTCCCCACTCTGATGATGAAATTTGCACATCCCTGTTTATGATATAATGCTTAACAATTCTGGTTTGTAGTGCCATTGAGCTGGAGTTCTCAAAGATTTAAGTACAAAGCACTATGTTCTATTACTATTTATAATTGCAGATTCTGGTTTGTAGTGCCATTAAGCTGGAGTTCTTGAGGATTTAAGTACGAGGCACTATACAAGTTTTATTATTATTTATAACTGCAGATCTTAGTGAAGAAGATTTTACGGAATCGTTCCTTCAAGAACCCATTTGGGCGAGACCACAAATTATCTTCACTGAATCGGGAGGAGTTTCATATGCACGGCCGTTCTATCTCGGCGCCTGGGTCATACGACATTCCTACTGACAAGTAAGGAACCCATACAGACGCCAACAGACACGACTATGCATGCACTTCGACAATGCTGGCCAACAGAATGAGAACTAATGCATTAGCAAATAGAAGTGAAGACAATTACTAAAAATTGGCTTCCTAGTAATGTTAGCACTTGGTTTCAACCAACTACGAGGTTAAAAATATAACGTTTTCACTGTGTCTTGTACAATGTGCTCAAACATGCAGCAAATTACTGAATTGTGTAAGTTACATGATGTCCATGAAGTCTCTTTCATGTGACAAAAACATTTTTTTATGGTGTGTACTTGTTTTGTGTGAAATCTTTATTATAAAAAAGACTTAAGACCAAGAAAATAAAGGTTCAAGTTATGAAGTGATTTGAAGATGCACAAAAAACCTTACAAAATTGTTAAATCTTTTAGTTTTCAATTAAATGGTGCTGAAACCTTTTAAGTAACAGGGACACCATAAACTTTCTATTGTCCAGTGTTGTGAAAGTGCACGTGTGTAAACTTTCTATTGTCCAGTGTTGTGAAAGTGAACGTATGTAAACTTTCTATTGTCCAGTGTTGTGAAAGTGCACATATGTCAACTTTCTATTGTCCAGTGTTGTGAAAGTGCATATATGTCAACTTTCTATTGTCCAGTGTTGTGAAAGTGCACATATGTAAACTTTCTATTGTCCAGTATTGTGAAAGTGCACGTATGTAAACTTTCTATTGTCCAGTGTTGTGAAAGTGCACATATATTAACTTTCTATTGTCCAGTGTTGTGAAAGTGCACGTATGTAAACTTACTATTGTCCAGTGTTGTGAAAGTGCACATATATTAACTTTCTATTGTCCAGTGTTGTGAAAGTGCACATATGTAAACTTTCTATTGTCCAGTGTTGTGAAAGTGCACGTATGTAAACTTTCTATTGTCCAGTGTTGTGAAAGTGCACATATATTAACTTTCTATTGTCCAGTGTTGTGAAAGTGCACGTATGTAAACTTTCTATTGTCCAGTGTTGTGAAAGTGCACATATATAAACTTTCTATTGTCCAGTGTTGTGAAAGTGCACGTATGTAAACTTTCTATTAATCATGCCTGTTAGTAATAAACCGCCCTGACACTCGGTCAGGTTTGTGAAATAAAAGTAAGACAGGGCTGTGGGTGAACTTGTAGATCTGCATTGTTTTAATGTTATGCAGTAACCACATCGTGTGCGAATAATCACCATACATTGTAAAAATGTGGATATATACAGACAATCGCCACATAACAATGCAAACTCCCAGAACACACCCAAACCCTGGTAGTATGTAGAGTGTACTACTGTATATGTTTCCCTAGAGTTGCTGCAAGGTGTTTACGCATTTCCCAGGAATGATTGATGTAAGTCTCATAGGCATTACTAGCCCAGTCCCCCTGTGCCTTAATGACTTCTGATGGAAGCCTGCATTCCAAGGCAAACGATGCCCCGCCCTCGTCTAAAACTATGCCCCGAGTAATCCGAAGGGTTTAAAATCAACTTTCCCAAGTATTTGTGAAGCTTATCCTGGAAGACTTGCACTGTCGATGGGAGCCAGCCATTGCACGTTGGGTAAGTGAAAAGTGGGGCCGATGGCGGAGAGTTACACAGCCTTAAGGCGAGGATTAGTGTCTGTGCTGGGCACTGGGATACGAAGAAGAGGAATGTGCAGTGTGCGCTGCCAGTACTGGATTGTCTTCGACCACCGCACAGCTAAGCTACTCCGTCCTCAGAAAAGGTAGCATCTCTGCGACATAAATGTAAATTTGAGTCAAAAGACGTACTGCTTCTAACCACCTGAAGGTCTACGCCACCTTCTACCTGGTGTCTACGCCACCTTCTACCTGGTGTCTACGCCACCTTCTACCTGGTGTCTATGTCACCTTCTACCTGGTGTCTACGTCACCTTTATATGAACATTGCCAATGCAGTGAATGGAAAGCCAATTATGGAAAAATTGCAACCAGGGAGAAATGTTAAAAAATATACCTTTTAAATTTTTTATAGTCCATGTGGACCCTTGACCCACCCAGCAACCCACATCAAAATGTATTATTTTTATTAGAATTTTTATATCTACAAAGCATCTAATATAGACCACACCTGCATTAGCTCAGCACAAAGGGATGTTTGCAGTATCACTATTAAGAGACATAAAACGAACCAACCACTTGAGTATGTATCTTGGCACTTCAGAACACCGCAGTTCATTACTCACACCAAAGGCCAGCCTATTTTTCAAAGCCTATATTCTTGAAACACTTATAAATTCGTAACTCAAGTTTTGTGTTAATATGGCGACAAAGCTGCCCCCGGGGGGTCACTCACAGAATATTTGATACTAAAATAACATGGCGAATTTAAGATTGTAACGCAAGCCTGCCAGTGTTGGCTGAGATTCAACATGGATTGTGTAATACTTCAGTTGGACTAGTCAATATTTAGCACACATTTATTAGTAATACAATTAATTTATTTTTATTAGCACATATTTACACAGATATTCCATGAGTGAACCCCCCCGGGACAGTTTTACCGCCATATTTAAGGAAAACTTGAGTTACAAATTTGAGAATAAGTGCCATGTGGCGGCGTGTTTGTTCGACAGTATTTGGCAAACACAAGATACATAATGACGTAAGCACCAGAATCTACCAAATTGATGCAGGAGGCTCTGGCTTTTTAAGCAACTTAATTTGTTAATGATAGAAGATCAGTTAAAGTTACAAGAACTAAAATTTTACTTTAAATGTACTCATAGAGGTTTAACTGTTTATTCATTAAACTGGCAGATTACTTCAAATGTTAATATACACCTTCATGACACTAGGTAATCTAAAAATATACATACTGCCAGAACTAAACATGACTTTGCCAAAAAAATTTCAAATATAATTTGCCATACATTATAAACGACACTCCTGATATAATAAAAAAAAAGATATACACTCATAGCCTGCGAGGCTTTACAATTTATGCAAGTAAAATTTCTCCTGAAAATGTATAAAGACACATGTACACTTCCAAACTGTTATTCATGTCACCAAAATCAGCAATGCTAATTGTTTATAAATGGATGGAAACTAATATTCATGTACATACACACATTTGATTATATCAGCAGGTATAAAAAACACTGCAAGATAAAACCTACATGCTTATATAATTGAGATAGACATGTAATTAAAAAGACCAAAGAATATTTAATTTTTTTTATTTGTCATAATTGGGGTGGCTCCTATGATAGCGACAGTATGTCTTAATGGGAGCCACTGACCCATACTTGTTTTAAAATTAAAAGGTTTTTGTTTTAGTTAGTTATGGTTTTCTATACTGGTTTCAAATAAAGATCTAAGCAGAATTGTATTAGTATATATGTGCGTCTATTTTATTTGTGTAAATGCATATCCCTAATATGTCCATTGGTTCATTATTTGTTATTTTTTGGGGTCAAAAATAAACTTCTTGTTCTTGGCTGAGGCTGATCAGCAGCAATGGGAGTAGCAGACCTGTAGACCACAAAGTCCAAGGTCTGCAGGAGGGTATGGGGGTCTCCAATAATTTGTTTAAACTTAAATTTTTGCTAAATGTTTTTATCTGTCCAACACTCTTCTATTAGGTATGTTTTGGTATGTCTTTTGTAGTTGCTTTAAGAAAATGATGTCGGTTCCAATGAAAATGGTTGATCTGTTCAACGTGCTAATTTTATTTATTGTTTCTGTTACAGGAAGATGTCATTGCCTCCGATCACAAAAAAATAAACGGTGCTGCGTGTAACGAAGAGTCCTAGTGGTGCTACTATATCAACTTGAAACAAGACAGTGTACACAAGACACTGTTCACAAGACTGTACAGTGTCTTGTGTACACTGTCATGTACATTGTCGTATGTACACTGTCATGTGTACAGTGTTGTATGTACACAACTTTCAGTTGAGTATACATTTGTATATACGATGGAAACATGTCAGTCATTCAAAAACACCAACGTCGTTGGATGTGGTCATGACAGACAGGTGTCAATTTGGTCATATGAACGAGGATATTATTTTCTTTGATGATCTGATGAAGTTGCTTTCTATGTAGAGGTGTACACAATTTTCTATCTTTTTTAATATTAACTGACAGTTTATATCCAGAGAATGTTGTTGCTTCGAACCCATTTCTTACATCATATATATCTCTTATTAATGGATCCGGTCACTTAATATGAATACCTGGACAAGAGTCTTTCTCTCAAATTAAAGGAAGCTTAGATATGTTTGACAGTATAGTTCATATGATAAAATGGATATTAAACTCAATGTTAAATACCAATAATTTTAAAAATTATGAGTTTGCCAATCAATGCAACAAGCTCCAGACATGACTGGACAAAACGGCACTGATTATCAAGATTCCAGCAATTTGTTTATATTTGGCCACGGAAGCAGATATCTGTTAATTCCGGTTTTAAGCATGTTCACACCGGTAACATTTACACAGATGACAATAAAGTTTATCATATTTTTTAAACAATTTCTACAACAATTTGTATTGGTTGACTGACACTCGTAGGAGGTTTCATATAATTAAAACTGCGCCAATTCTCTTAAATTTTCGAAATCAAAGTTCATCGAAAAGAACTGTTATTCTTCATGTTTTAGCCTTTTTTTGCTGTAATATATTTACCGTCAAAAATTGCATAAAATTATTTGACAGGCTAATAAATCATCTGATAAAAAACTTTATATTTCACCTTCAAAGGTGAAGATTTACACATACACACATATATATATGTTGTAAAAGTTGCATACTTGATTTCATCGCTGAATCGTTTACTTTCTCAAAAATTCAGATATGATAGATCACCATAATTTCTGTTTGATATTTGGTACATACTTTGGTACATATAACGAGAGTTGAAAATTCGTATATTTCTTTATGGGTGACGAGAGTATATGTACTTCGGAATTCCTTCAGGTAAATTCTGTTTTAGTGCATACTTAGCAGTGGAATGGGATGCACATCAACAAGTTTGTGGGGCGTTTCTGAAATGTAAGGGGTGAAGACCCACCTGCCACCCACCCAAACTTTCATATCCTGTATCATGACTTTATGCTTCAGTATAATTTAACAGTTTTGTTGTAACATGTAGCTAAAAACTTCATTTGTAAAGAAAACATTTTAAAGTGTTGTCATAAATCTTTAAATAGGCTTAATCACGTGGTCAGATTTTAATGTGCTTTCGTGATGTGATCTCATTATTATGATTCATTTTTAATAAATATATTTACCATAAAAATACAGGTGAACAGACGTTTTGACAAAATGTCAACAGATGCATTGTCATCTCAATCGTGTGTACCGTGTGTAATGTTTTAATACATCGACTGTTGTGCTGTGTAAATAATATGTGGTGTTATGATGGAATGCAGTTTTATTTTCATTGCGTTTGTGGTGCTGTCCCTGACTGATTACTGAACTGAACTGAACTAACTGACATTGGCCATGTTATGGCCATCAGAAAAGCTATTATACACATTTTTACCATTGAAGATTCTTCTATCGTTCTCCTTGTACTAGTCTATCGTCCTTCTTTTATCAGAGGATTCTGATGACAAATTTGTTTCGCTTCATCACATTTCTTGAGAATTCTGCATGCGTTATTTTTAATACCCAATTAATTGTGTGCAGCAATATTCAGCATTCTGATACTCATATATGTTCTTTCTGTGTAAATATTGAGAGTATAATCCAGGATCCCAAACCATTTTCATCCTTTTTTCATCAGGTAATAATCGCTTGTGTACAATGTGTAATTAACGTTTGTTTATAACTTTACAATATCTATATATACTGTTTGATGTCTTCTGTTTTGGTATCTGGTATTTTGACATTTATACACATTTGTCAGTGCTGTTTAATAGTTATTCCTGGACATGTTAAGTTTGTATAATACCATGATCATGTGTACTGTTATCTGGTATGACTAAAAGTTAAACAAAACCACACCAAGAGTGAGTGGATTAATTTGTTTGTATTCGGTCAGTTTGTATAATGTAATCAACCAAGGTTATATTTTGACAATAAATCTCATGCACAGAAGTTGTTCAAATAATTTGTGAGAACGAGTACTTTCTTGTTCCTTGATCATTAATGTTACCTCACGTCCTCTAGTTCTACTATATTTCTTAAGTGAGAAAACAACATTACTATCAATATTTTCATACACATTCAATATCTTTAATTTGATCTTGACCTCCTCTTAACCTCCTTGTCTCTAGAGCTGTTGAACCACATTCTTTTAGGCGTAACGTAAGGCATTCTGGAATCATTTTAGTTGCTCTCCTCTGTATTTGTTCTTGCATGCTGTGTCCTAAAGGTATGGTTTCCAAGCTTGTATACAGTAATTTAAATGAAGCCTAATTATTGCTTCATACGGAGGTGTAATTAGCGTTTTCCTTAAATATGTTATATTTCTCTTAATCAACCCATGCATTTGATTAACCATTGTAGCTGCAATACCACTGCTCTGAAACTTCCATCTCAGCTCCTGTTACTCCTAAGTCCTTTTCTCCCATTTTAAAGTTTACATCCAAGTTCACATGTCCTGCGTGTAGGCATTTACATTTCCCAAAATTGAATAACATCTGCCATTTTCAGACCATTTAATTGTTTTGTGTAGATAGTTTTGTAAATGTTGTTTATCTCCATAATGTTTAACCTTTCTAAACACTGTTGTGTCATCCGCAAATTTTAGTACCTTGCTTGTTATTTTATCGTCCAAGTCACTGATATAATATTATGTTAAAAATAATGAAGGTCATAATACTGATCATTCTGGTACCCCACTGATTTCCAGTTTGAAACCTCCCCATCTACTACAACACGTTGTCTTCTGTCATGTCAGGCACACATTTGAGCAATCTAAGTCTCGACTGGCGGGTTCCAGCGAAATGCACCCCCCCCCCCCGCTGCGCACAATGCACCCTACGTATTAGTATTAGTCTTCAACTAGATGAGCCTAACGTAGTGTGTGGAAGAAGAAACTGGAGTAGAAAATAATTATTGAGAAACTCGATGTATAAATAATACACTCGTTGTGACGCGACGACACAGTTGAAAATGACGTTGCACATTACGTCATCAGCACAACGGAACTGCCACGTAGGCCTACATCTCAGATCAGTGGTAGTTCTTCCTATATTCTGCCTGGCCTCTGCGTGCGTGCGTGCGTGCGTGCGTGCGTGCGTGCGTGCGTGCGTGCGTGCGTGCGTGCGTATAGAGGTAGGAGAGGCAGATGTCATATGTAGGTAAGGAGCCAACAGCTATGGTAAGATTTGACGGAGATAATTAGAAGTGTTTGAAGTACCAGTAGGTCTTAGATAGGGAAGTGTTAATTTTTGTAATGAATCTGATTAGTGTAAAGTACTGAGGACGATATTGTAAGCGGATGGCGTGACGATGGTGGAAGACGGCAAGGAGGAACTGCAGACGACAATGCTATCATGGTGCAACGTTGTCAGAAAGCATGGCTTCCGCGTATACTTGGAGAAGTTCCATCCATCAAAATATAAACTAGAGCCTACGTTGCCCTTGCCAGACCCCTTCTTGAGAACAACATTACTGTTTGGGATCCATATGCACTGTGTTCAAAATGAGGGGTTATGGGGATCCAGGATCCCCCATAATGCACAAGGGACCTCCCATGAGAAAAAATTTAAACTTTGTGGTCCTACATTTTATCGTTGTACCGATGTAATTACCCTTCCGCTGTTGCACCTGTTGCTGCGTGTGAGGCTACTCTGGTTCGTCTGTGCTGGAACTCGACGGTCTTCGCAGAACTCGATCGATCCCGCAGCAAGAACTTGACGGTTTTCGCAGGACTCGACATCATTATGTTGGTAGTTTAGCTGATTCAGTCAGCCTACTCTATTCTCATTCAGTTAATCTCTGTTAAAAAGCATCTTAAATCATTCCACTCATATCATTGACGAGTGCGTGTTCTTTGGTTAAGGGCGCCATCTGTTGGGTGTCTGCAGTAATGCCACCAATGAGTGTCTAGTTGAGGCACATTTTACCATGGCATTTTACTTCTCAGAATTATAGAACACTTTATCTGCACGTGCAAGCGCAACACTCCAGTAGCAATGGCTTAGACCACAATTTACAATTTAGTCATTTAGCAGACGCTCTTATCCAGAGCGACTTACAACAAGTGCATTCAACCTAAGTTGGTAAAATAACTACGGGTCGCTATGATAGGAAGCTATTCTTTTCACAAAATAGGCGCTAATAGTCATGACAGTGCCTGAAAAGATTTTTTCTGGGGGTGACCAATGTTTTTAGTGGACCCCCCAAGAGAGAGTGGTCATTTCAAACACTGCCTATGCACAAACACAAATAGGTAAGAAATGATTCAACGTCGTGCTGGACACAGAGGGAAAAGGGGGAGGGAGAGGGACAAAGATGAAGGAGGATGGAGAGGAAGAGGGAGAGGATGGAGAGAGTTCGTCTGCGTACAACTGCCAATCTGTAGTCGTCTTGGAACTGTCCTATCTTTGATTTTGTATGCCAGTTTGCAAGATCGGCCCGTTATGTGTACATACGTAGTTTTCATACGTAAGGCACAACCGGAAAGCTGAGCTAATTGGGTGGCATTCGTATACCGCAATATTACATGATAGTGGCATTCAAGGAAGGCTCGAACTGAAGATGACCTTGTATTATTAATATATAAGCTAACATATAGAAGTATATTCTTTAAACGGTATGTAAACTATTATTTGTATTTTGGTAAAACGTATGCATTCTTGAGAATTGTAACGTAATATTGTATATTGGGTAAACATTAACTGCGATCTGTCCAAAAATAATTTTATTGTGAAATAATTAATCATATTTTATCAGCCAAGTCGCGAAATGTGTTTGGCCGGTGTGATGTCACAGTTGCTGACCGGACAATCTGTTCCTCCCCCGTGGTCGTACTAAGCTCGGACGTCGCAAACAAAAGTAGTGTGGAACCAAGGGACACGTCACACTTAATGAGAATATACCGTAGCGATCTCACCACTATGTGGATGTATGTACATGTGTAGTTATTTTATTTACAACTATCAAATTAGCTACAATTCAGTCGGAACCATCAAACATTATTAATGGCGTATATGGCATTTTCAACATGTTCATAGCAACCATCCATGAAGTGTTTAAATCGTGTTCTTCTCGTGTCGCTACACTTTTCCCTTCATCTACCCTTCAGCTACGTGGTTTACCATCCAGGGGCTTAACATGGACTTCGTCTTCTTGGTGCTTTAAGTGACCGGATACATTAATAATTCACCACAAACGTGAGCAAAACTATAAGACTGTATGTACAGTATTACACATTTGCCGAATGCCGAATCTTCATCACCAATGGGGAAAACGTGTTGCTTTATGGCTCAGAGATATGGATAGTAACGAAAACAACAACTAGAAAACTCCAAACAAGGTACATTCTTAAAATTAAATGGCAAGACAAGATGACAAAAACAAAGAGCTCACGGGGAGGAAAGACCTACACAGCACCTGGAAGGAGATTGAAACAAGGAAGTGGACATTGATAAGACACAATCTCCGGAAACCAACCATCAATGTCACGAGACAGGCCCTGGAATTGAACCCCCAAGAAAAAAGAAACCCAGGCAGACCAAAAGATAGTTGGAGGAGATCAGTAGCCGATGAAATAAAGAAACCTGGAAAGCGACGAAGAAAGCAGCTAATAATAGAGTATGTTGGAGAAGTGTCATTTCAGTTCTAGGCTCTACTTTGAGTGAGGATGATTAAGTAAGTAATGCTGACTAGACTAGTAACTAAAATACTTGTGCTTATACATTATCCATTACTTCAATATGTCATCGTGGCGTATCTTTTCATTCGTACGTTATTCCCATTCCATTCCATTCTACGGACAGTAGACGAATCCTAGCAGTAGATGAATCATTATGCTTTGCTATTTTGCATATGATAATTTTTTCTTGTGCATCTTCGCCTGCATCGGTTTTAATCACGGCCTATATGAGTACTATTTTATTTAATTTCAGGAAAATTATAAATGTTTTGCCATCATTATACATGGTCTTTATTAGCACTGTTGTAATTATATACACTTATTTTAATATATTGTTATCCTCTTTTCTGAAGTTTGTAAAATATGGCATCTGCGGTATGTAGACCTATATTTTAACGAATGCTATTTTTTGGGGAATTTGATAGTACCTTAAATAATCGACCTGTTGTTGCAGTAATGCTTCCAAATTTTCAGTCGTATCTCTATAAAGCTACATCCCACCACCACCATATATTGTCATCATAATCAATATAGTATAATATAAATCTACATGTGCCCGCCACTTTCGTCTGAGCAGTCGGCAAACCGCTCCAAGTCCGTGGTGAGACTGTGCTTCATGGCACCTTTGGTATTCGTGGCCTCTGGGCCTGGCATGACTTCTGCCTCGGCCAGCGTGTTGTATAAGCCGCCAGAGCACGCGTTGTCTGGCTGCCGACTAGACGTCCGCTGTAGTTTCTCATAGTGGCCGTCTGCCTGTATTAACAACGAATTCAAACATGCAGGCCTATTTAACAAGATTGTCATCCAAAACTACAAATTCCACGTGGCAACTGGACAAAAAAAGCCGTCGGCTCCACTTATTAAGCGTCCAACACTTTTTTCATCTATGTAGGCCTATAGCCCCCCAATTAAACATAGATATGTCACTTTTATGTTTAAACATATTCACACTATTAGCATTAACACAATCATTTGGCAGTTTGTTCCATTCATTTATCACCCTCTGTGAGAAAGAGTACTTTCTCATGTCCAACCTACACTGCTCCTTAACTAATGCTGCTTTGTGTCCTCTGCTTCCACTGACTTATTTAAGTTTGAAGAACATATTCCTATCAATATTCTCATAACCATGCAATATTAAAAAAACAATTCTATTTGGTCTCGTTTTAATTTCCTAGTATTGTCAAATCACATTCTAATAAGCGGATAGCATAACTAAGATCTCTCAGAGGCCTATTAAAGCGGAGGCAAGCGTTTACATTGTGTGGGGGTATCTGCTGTGGAATTTATTGACACAAGCTCTCAGACAATACTCGAATGAGACGCCTCCAATTAGTTGGTCACTGCTATTGCCACAGAGAAGAACCAGTATGAAGATTGATCGTGTGGACACCGACTCATGGTAAGAAAAAAACGCATACCAAAATGACCTGCAAAACCTTTGATGTTGAAGTGGCTGACCGTCCACCCGAATGAACAATTAACCTTTATGGAAACGGTCCACCAATGCTCCGACCCCAACGATGCTAATGGTGTTCACGATATCGACATCCAGCATACCCGGATGGAGTCGTTTCATGCTAATTCCAAACCACTTATTGCGCAAATATTCTGTTTGATGTCTATCAGGTTAGGCAAATTCCGTTAGCAGCAAATGAGGGTGCGTCTTTCATTCGTGCGGCCAATACGTGTGACATACCTGCTGGTCGAGTTGCCGTCGCATTTCTTCGTACAAGATGGCGTCGATGTTCTCGTACGTATGCACGCTGTTAATGCGAGGCCGCGAGATTTCGCGCGCGTTCTCGTACAGGTTTCCCGCCACTATAGCCAGTTCAGGATGGACTCCCTGTCCGCATATATCCGCATGACTCTAGAAGAATTATAACAATAACTAGTTGATATAATATAATTATTGACTTATTTATGTTATTTATTCATTTTGTTTTACATATTTTATAAATAGCTAAAGTGTGTATGACATTGTCGTTGTCTATGATAGTATGAACGATTGTTTTTTAACAATACGACAATGTTAACTAACACGGTTTAGGAGGAATTTACGAAGGTGTGTATATTGTTTATTAACTGTCGGTGTGTAGCGATTGTGCTACCATGTGTTGAACTTTGAATTTACACATGAATAGATGGAATAATTTAACACAAAAGTGTGATTTTCTCGAAATGTGTCTACCTTGTTATCAAACTTGTTTGCACACCCATTAAATTGGGTTGAAATTGTGCAGGCATGCTCTGGTTCGTTTTTAAATTATATAATCGGCAGTGCAACAATGCTCGAGACTGGGACTTAAATAGAAGAAGAAAAAGATATAGCTGTTGTATGCGGCTAGCTCTCGTCGTCTGCCGACCAACCTGTCGTGATGCTGTCGAGTCAGTGCGTCGTGAGCTGTTGATATTGCCTATCTCTTCGTACGACGTCGTGCCAGACACGATGAGACGTTCCGGTTCGTCAGCGCCGGCTCCACGCGCCGCTCTGCAACACGTGAATCGGCATTGGCAAGTCACGCGACTACACGACTGCAACACGTGCACAGGCGTGCCGAACCTCGCGGACACAATCCGCGGGCAAGCACAGGCAACGCACACCAACACGACACGCAGGGTGGCCAGATTACATCATTGGAAAAACCACACCAATATATTACTGAATATTTCTCAGAATAGCCCATCGTGTTCAAACACTTTACAAATCCAAAATGTTTTGTTTACCTCAGTTTAACTTTGGCCAACTTCTCAAATTGGCTTCATCGGTACTAATGACGATGGCGTCTTGGTAGGATGAAGCTGAAAAAGCTATGCAAAAAGGTAGACAAAATCTTTTGGATATATAAAAAGAAGTGTTTGAACATAACAGTATATATATATATATATATATACGTACAAACATGCGTAGAACGGGCAATATTTTAAGAAAGAAAGTAAACAAAAGTAAGCCCAACAGGGTGCATCTAATTACAAGTGAATGAACGCACATGAGTTCACCACCAGGGTTAGACACGTTAGCGGGTGAAGTACCAGCATATATCCACTCCAAGTGGAGGAATGTAGTTCCTGCTGTAATCCTACTTACGTTCTCGAATTGCGCATCTTCATCACCAGTAATATTGCTACGACAACGAGCAGTAACACCAGGAAACCTTCCACCATTGAACGCACGTAAATGTCTGGAAGGAAATTATAGTTAAATTTGAAATCATGTTTACTTTATATTATATGCGCACGATAATTATATTTTATATCATCATTCCAAACATAACGCAAAATCAGCTAATTTTAACCGCATCCACAGCATACGTTACATCTCTACCTCCCCCCCCCCCCCCGATTCACGAAGGAAACCTCACGTAGACATGTTCTACAGACGTCACGTATGTTATCAAATGAAACCATCTGTGTTTTTCCTATGCATTCAAGCATGCATGTTGATGAAGAATACTAAATAACATTCAGTGCTTAGGGATATAATGTTGTTGTTTTGTTGTAGTAACTCAGCTAGAAATAAACCTTGATGAAGAATACTAAATAACATTCAGTGCTTAGGGATATAATGTTGTTGTTTTGTTGTAGTAACTCAGCTAGAAATAAACCTTGATGAAGAATACTAAATAACATTCAGTGCTTAGGGATATAATGTTGTTGTTTTGTTGTGGTAACTCAGCTAGAAATAAACCTTGATGAAGAATACTAAATAACATTCAGTGCTTAGGGATATAATGTTGTTGTTTTGTTGTGGTAACTCAGCTAGAAATAAACCTTGATGAAGAATACTAAATAACATTCAGTGCTTAGGGATATAATGTTGTTGTTTTGTTGTAGTAACTCAGCTAGAAATAAACCTTGATGAAGAATACTAAATAACATTCAGTGCTTAGGGATATAATGTTGTTGTTTTGTTGTAGTAACTCAGCTAGAAATAAACCTTGATGAAGAATACTAAATAACATTCAGTGCTTAGGGATATAATGTTGTTGTTTTGTTGTGGTAACTCAGCTAGAAATAAACCTTGATGAAGAATACTAAATAACATTCAGTGCTTAGGGATATAATGTTGTTGTTTTGTTGTAGTAACTCAGCTAGAAATAAACCTTGATGAAGAATACTAAATAACATTCAGTGCTTAGGGATATAATGTTGTTGTTTTGTTGTAGTAACTCAGCTAGAAATAAACCTTGATGAAGAATACTAAATAACATTCAGTGCTTAGGGATATAATGTTGTTGTTTTGTTGTAGTAACTCAGCTAGAAATAAACCTTGATGAAGAATACTAAATAACATTCAGTGCTTAGGGATATAATGTTGTTGTTTTGTTGTGGTAACTCAGCTAGAAATAAACCTTGATGAAGAATACTAAATAACATTCAGTGCTTAGGGATATAATGTTGTTGTTTTGTTGTAGTAACTCAGCTAGAAATAAACCTTGATGAAGAATACTAAATAACATTCAGTGCTTAGGGATATAATGTTGTTGTTTTGTTGTAGTAACTCAGCTAGAAATAAACCTTGATGAAGAATACTAAATAACATTCAGTGCTTAGGGATATAATGTTGTTGTTTTGTTGTAGTAACTCAGCTAGAAATAAACCTTGATGAAGAATACTAAATAACATTCAGTGCTTAGGGATATAATGTTGTTGTTTTGTTGTAGTAACTCAGCTAGAAATAAACCTTGATGAAGAATACTAAATAACATTCAGTGCTTAGGGATATAATGTTGTTGTTTTGTTGTAGTAACTCAGCTAGAAATAAACCTTGATGAAGAATACTAAATAACATTCAGTGCTTAGGGATATAATGTTGTTGTTTTGTTGTGGTAACTCAGCTAGAAATAAACCTTGATGAAGAATACTAAATAACATTCAGTGCTTAGGGATATAATGTTGTTGTTTTGTTGTAGTAACTCAGCTAAGAAATAAACCTTGATGAAGAATACTAAATAACATTCAGTGCTTAGGGATATAATGTTGTTGTTTTGTTGTAGTAACTCAGCTAGAAATAAACCTTGATGAAGAATACTAAATAACATTCAGTGCTTAGGGATATAATGTTGTTGTTTTGTTGTAGTAACTCAGCTAGAAATAAACCTTGATGAAGAATACTAAATAACATTCAGTGCTTAGGGATATAATGTTGTTGTTTTGTTGTAGTAACTCAGCTAGAAATAAACCTTGATGAAGAATACTAAATAACATTCAGTGCTTAGGATATAATGTTGTTGTTTTGTTGTGGTAACTCAGCTAGAAATAAACCTTGATGAAGAATACTAAATAACATTCAGTGCTTAGGGATATAATGTTGTTGTTTTGTTGTGGTAACTCAGCTAGAAATAAACCTATGAAAATACTAAATAACCAGTGCTTAGGGATATAATGTTGTTGTTTGTTGTAGTAACTCAGCTAGAAATAAACCTTGATGAAGAATACTAAATAACATTCAGTGCTTAGGGATATAATGTTGTTGTTTTGTTGTGGTAACTCAGCTAGAAATAAACCTTGATGAAGAATACTAAATAACATTCATTGCTTAGGGATATAATGTTGTTGTTTTGTTGTGGTAACTCAGCTAGAAATAAACCTTGATGAAGAATACTAAATAACATTCAGTGCTTAGGGATATAATGTTGTTGTTTTGTTGTAGTAACTCAGCTAGAAATAAACCTTGATGAAGAATACTAAATAACATTCATTGCTTAGGGATATAATGTTGTTGTTTTGTTGTGGTAACTCAGCTAGAAATAAACCTTGATGAAGAATACTAAATAACATTCATTGCTTAGGGATATAATGTTGTTGTTTTGTTGTGGTAACTCAGCTAGAAATAAACCTTGATGAAGAATACTAAATAACATTCATTGCTTAGGGATATAATGTTGTTGTTTTGTTGTGGTAACTCAGCTAGAAATAAACCTTGATGAAGAATACTAAATAACATTCATTGCTTAGGGATATAATGTTGTTGTTTTGTTGTGGTAACTCAGCTAGAAATAAACCTTGATGAAGAATACTAAATAACATTCAGTGCTTAGGGATATAATGTTGTTGTTTTGTTGTAGTAACTCAGCTAGAAATAAACCTTGATGAAGAATACTAAATAACATTCATTGCTTAGGGATATAATGTTGTTGTTTTGTTGTGGTAACTCAGCTAGAAATAAACCTTGATGAAGAATACTAAATAACATTCAGTGCTTAGGGATATAATGTTGTTGTTTTGTTGTAGTAACTCAGCTAGAAATAAACCTTGATGAAGAATACTAAATAACATTCAGTGCTTAGGGATATAATGTTGTTGTTTTGTTGTAGTAACTCAGCTAGAAATAAACCTTGATGAAGAATACTAAATAACATTCAGTGCTTAGGGATATAATGTTGTTGTTTTGTTGTGGTAACTCAGCTAGAAATAAACCTTGATGAAGAATACTAAATAACATTCAGTGCTTAGGGATATAATGTTGTTGTTTTGTTGTAGTAACTCAGCTAGAAATAAACCTTGATGAAGAATACTAAATAACATTCAGTGCTTAGGGATATAATGTTGTTGTTTTGTTGTAGTAACTCAGCTAGAAATAAACCTTGATGAAGAATACTAAATAACATTCAGTGCTTAGGGATATAATGTTGTTGTTTTGTTGTGGTAACTCAGCTAGAAATAAACCTTGATGAAGAATACTAAATAACATTCAGTGCTTAGGGATATAATGTTGTTGTTTTGTTGTAGTAACTCAGCTAGAAATAAACCTTGATGAAGAATACTAAATAACATTCAGTGCTTAGGGATATAATGTTGTTGTTTTGTTGTGGTAACTCAGCTAGAAATAAACCTTCGTAGGTGTTGTTAATAGCAAGAAAGCATAAAGATGCACAAACAAATATGTTTAACAGTCCTTTATATGGTCACCCTACCAATATAATACTAAAATTTATATTAATATTTATTAGTTGGTGAACTAATGTACATCGTTTCGAATTTGTGGACGTAATTATCACCTGAGCCACATTGCGTTACCAATTCCAAGCCTCAAACGTATATCCAAAAACGTACGCCTTCTTTTATAAGTTGTTTAGCCGCTGAAGAAGACACCTCCACCGTAGGAACACAAATGCAATCCCCTGATTAAGCGAACATTTAGAATTGCGAACTCGGGCCTGAGCAAACCGGTGTTTACGATCCACGATTCAGACATGTGACTAAATAAGCGAAAACTGTTTCAACTAGGCTACCTACGCGTTGCGATAAAATCGCTTTGACTAGCAACGGCCGACGTGTTCCTGGGAGGCACCATTAGTGCATTCACGTGTGTGTCGCGTCTAAGGGCGATGCGATATCCTCCCGGATGTTGGTGAATTAACTAAAGTGGCCGCCATCGAGTGAATCTGGCTTGGTGCAGCGTGGTTTAGCATTTACTGGTTCGCATCCTCCAATAACCTCGACCCATCGTCAAACAATGCACGCGTCTTACTCAGTATTTGCCTTACTCTTGAAACACTTGGCGGTCTACGTTATGTTAATATTGATATAGCAATATAACACGTGATTGTGTATCGAGATACACCGACGCATTGGATGATTCACGGAGACAGTCAATTCGTTTTCTGGGGGGGGGTAACGTTGGTGCCAGGTAGCACAGTATTTAGTTTATTTTATTTGTCGACATGTCCACTCTGTTGAATATCTCTAGACCAACAAGAAGCTAAACGACAATTACCACGTGCCATGTGGACAATGAAGTAATTGGCTCATCGAGGGTCCGTAGTAACCTGTGGACCGCCCCTGTCAAATATTTGTCAATTCGGTTGTTAAGCTAATATTTAGACAGGCGGTTGAAAATAATATTGGGTTGTCTGTCGTTTGTCAAGAAAAAAGCACTTCTATATTCAATCTACGATGTTGGTTTACTAAAATACTCCGTGCTCCCCCCCCCCAATTTTTCTACCGTCTCCTTGAAATAAAAATCGTCGTAAACATATTCCATGCACCCTATAACTGTGACGAAACTCATTTGTAGGAGGCGCTTGTTACTAAACCTATATTTCATGTTGACAGAAACTGTGTTACTGTACGCACACTTCTGATATATTTCCGAAAGGTATTGTCAAACAAGTATGTGACTATACCTGTTTGACATCTGGTAAGATATAACACGATTTAACAAGATTTCACACGATTTAAAAAAAATTTCACAAGATTGCCATCCTAAGCAAAACACACCAGATGACAAAATTGTTTTTTTCCTTCTGAGATGTTTACCAATTTTCTTGTTAAACATATTCATGCTGCTACCGTTTACACAGTCATTAGATGACTTGTTCCATTACGTTATCGTCCTCTCTGATCTACACTGTTGCTTCACTAATGTTAATGTGTGTCCTCTTGAACTTCTATCAATATTAGTATAGCCGTTGAATATATTAAAAACTTATGTTTGATCTCCTCTTAATATCCTTGCATCTGCTTTTGTTAAACATCATTCTTACTTAAGTTGAAAATTAGAAGAAGCGGCCCTTACCGGTTGACGGAGGTGGCGATGAAGGGCTCTTCAAAATGGTGACCGTCGTCTTTCCGGTGGTACAAATCGCCTTGTTTGTAGATAATGTACGACATACGGGAATTTCTGTTCCTTGGACTTCTCCCTCGGAGTCCCCTCCCGTCGAACCGCCAGGCATACTGCCGGGTGGAGTCACCTCGCCGGATTGTTGTCGTGGGTTGTCATTGGTCGTCGGAGATGCCCGGACGGTTGGGGGAGTTGACCAAGGCCGCGTCACAGTGGTCGTTCTAATCGGTCGGGTCGCCGTCGATACCTGCGTCGTAGCAGGTGCCCCCAAAGTTGATCTTGTCGGTGGTGTTTTCGTCACGTTCGGTTGAATCAAGGGTGGACTAGGCTTAGCTGTTGGTGGACTTTCCGTCACTTCCGCTTGAGTCAAGGGTGGAATTGGTTTAGCTGTTGGAGGAATTTTCGCCACTTCCGGTTGAATCAAGGGTGGAATTGGTTTAGCTGTTGGAGGAATTTTCGTCACTTCCGGTTGAATCAAGGGTGGAATTGATTTAGCTGTTGGTCGTCCCGTCCCTCCGATCCACCCCGAGGGTGGTGTTGGTGGCAGGGTGATTCGGGGAATTAGGGTAGGACACGGTCTCTGACGTCTGCGGCGGCAACCTATGTCGAATATAACTTATAAAGTACGTGTCGACATCCAGACAGAACGTTTACATAGTACAGCACAATGGGAATAGTTTAACATATATTGTTACGCACTTATCGAGATATTTGTTATTTAGTTGTATGTTATAAGTGATGCATGTTTTATCAGCAAGACAAAACGTTATTTTCATCAACAAATATAAGAGCTAAAAAAAGCTACAAGTTAAATCAAATTTAGTAGCATAAATATAGGTGAATGTACTCTATAAATGAGAAACAGCAATACAATTAGTCGTTTTTGTTTATACATCCTTATATGTCGGGGTATCGTTTGTTTGTGTAAACTGAATTATTTTTAGTGAACGAATTGTAATTATAGTAATGCACTGGTTGTTCTGCAATGTGTTTGCTACATCATCCAATGTCTGGCAATGGGTCTCTGTACGTATTGTTTCAGTTATATACAAAGCGTCGGCCGGCAGCACACCCGTTTCACCAAAACCTGTGCCTAGTTTGCCGAATCGCTCACTTTATGACCTATTGGACGGAAGTTGGAAAGGTGTTTTTTGGATATTACCCTAAATAATGTGAATACCACAAAGGTCAAACGACAGGGGTCACACATTCTCCATTTTGAGCACGGGCAATTTTTAAAATAGATGAAATTGGACGTTATACATTTTCCGTCTATAGTCCTATACTTAAAGTGAATTATTATGTAGTGAAGCAATTAAGCTAAATGACTACACGATGCATTCTTTATGTGCTACATCAGGTAATATGTATTTGGGCTTGGACCATGGTCGTTCTAGTTTTGTTCGCCAGGGCCCTGGTCATTTTACCGTTGAGCACCAGTTCTATTACTACAGATTTGACAGTGACCCTGTTGGGTGCGCCACGAGATATTTTCATAGAACCTGCTTTACCAATATGGCCACCTGGTGGCAGCACTAACTCAGTGTTTTGTAATGCGGACTCGTCGTTTCACCTTTATGGTCTTCGTTTGGGTTCTAAGCATGGGGAATAAAAATACCACAAACGATGTGCAAGTGTGTAATCTGCTTTCGACTCGCTGAATGGTCTCGTTCTCTAACTCATCAAAGTATGAAGGTAGATGGTAGAATAGGCTTTGATACTACTGACTGTTCAGCTACAGACATCACATGAAGACACGACTGAACTTAATACAACAACACTAAGGTAGGATATAACAGGGTATTCAACCTCCCACCTGTGGGGGGGGGCAATCTCCCACCTCTTTATGGGGGTCAATATCCCACCATTTTTTTAGAGTCCACGTCCCGCCAATCCCACTTTCCACAATTTTTAGGGCCAACACCTCGCACCTCCCACTTCCTGCCACAGAACCCTCATTAAGACGGGTGCAATTAGGAGGGAAATTGCGTCCCTCTATTGCACCACCAATTCTCCGACGGACCACAGCGGTACCAAGTTGCGTTATAGGCATTCCATCTCCGAAACGTCAATGCATAAATCACATGCTAACTGAATTTACGTCTTCAAGACAACCGTTTTCTACAAAGAAAATCAGCAAAAGTTGTTGACAGTGTTTGAGTTAAATTACAGAGTGTTTCAACATATTAGGGGTACTGAAAGTAGTGTTGCGCTTTATGGACTTTCCCCTATTGTCAGACCGCTGCGACGTTATTGCTTCGACAGAAACGTACGCTGTTGACAGCTTGTTGCCGTGAAGTACAAAGGCTTTGCTTGCGATTAAGTCTCTCCACGTGTCTTACCTGTGGTAAGTTCAATAATGGCGCTCAACAGGAAGAGAAAGTGAAGCGTTGACATCTTGCCGCTCGTTCCCCACCGATATCGGTCTTACTCCTGCCGTGTGACCCGGGCCAACCAGCAAGCTCCTTAGCTGTAGCCGCGGAATCGTGGTAGATTACCAAATGTGCTCGATCCACGAATACGAGACATACTGCGACTGACTCATATGCGGCGCATATCCCGCACAAGAATGTGATCGGCGCGTCATTTGCGAACATAAGAGTCGAACAAAGCTGCAACTTGCCAACTACGTCACTCGAACGTTGGGCATTCCTTGGCGCCGTGCAGAAGAGGTTGAAAGTCCGACGTAGAAATGTCCCGATACGCTCGTCTCGTCTTTTCGGCGCATATCTGCGTCGTCCGCTCTTTATTTACATATATCACATCTTGCCAATATAAGCATCGTTGCACCTACTAATCGTAAACTTTGAGCAGTTTGGCACACCAGAACCAATCTACTCCAGTTGGATTGCTTGTAATTTATTCATGGTCACCGTGAATTTAGTCAAGTGAATATATGACAATGCGTTACTGATTTAACTACTTACTTGATCATTTATGTGCATACTGGCGCATAAGGCAGAAACAGGACATCTCCACTTATGTCGGTTTGAAACCCATTTCTTGTAATTCCCCTCCACGGTTCTTTTCAGTGTTGTTTTGGTTCTCCTTGTCTTCTTTTACATTTTTGTAATTCCCCTCCACGGTTCTTTTCAGTGTTGTTTTGTTTCTCCTTGTCTTCGTTTACATTTTTTTATTCCCCTCCACGGTTCTTTTCAGTGTTGTTTTGGTTCTCCTTGTCTTCGTTTACATTTTTGTAATTCCCCTCCACGGTTCTTTTCAGTGTTGTTTTAGTTCTCCTCGTCTTCGTTTACATTTTTTAAATTCCCCTCCACGGTTCTTTTCAGTGTTGTTTTGTTTCTCCTTGTCTTCGTTTACATTTTTGTAATTCCCCTCCATGGTTCTTTTCAGTGTTGTTTTAGTTCTCCTCGTCTTCGTTTACATTTTTTTAAATTCCCCTCCACGGTTCTTTTCAGTGTTGTTTTGGTTCTCCTTGTCTTCGTTTACATTTTTTATTCCCCTCAACGGTTTTTTTCAGTGTTGTTTTGGTTCTCCTTGTCTTCGTTTACATTTTTGTAATTCCCCTCCACGGTTCTTTTCAGTGTTGTTTTAGTTCTCCTCGTCTTCGTTTACATTTTTAAAAATTCCCCTCCACGGTTCTTTTCAGTGTTGTTTTGTTTCTCCTTGTCTTCGTTTACATTTTTGTAATTCCCCTCCACGGTTCTTTTCAGTGTTGTTTTGGTTCTCTTCGTCTTCGTTTACATTTTGTAATTCCCGTCCACGGTTCTTTTCAGTGTTGTTTTAGTTCTCCTTGTCTTCGTTTACATTTTTGTAATTCCACTCCACGGTTCTTTTCAGTGTTGTTTTGGTTCTCCTTGTCTTCGTTTACATTTTTTTTTAATTCCCCTCCACGGTTCTTTTCAGTGTTGTTTTGTTTCTCCTCGTCTTCTTTTAAATTTTTTTTATTCCCCTCCACGGTTCTTTTCAGTGTTGTTTTGTTTCTCCTTGTCTTCGTTTACATTTGTGTAATTACCCTCCACGGTTCTTTTCAGTGTTGTTTTAGTTCTCCTCGTCTTCGTTTACATTTTTAAAAATTCCCCTCCACGGTTCTTTTCAGTGTTGTTTTGTTTCTCCTTGTCTTCGTTTACATTTTTGTAATTCCCCTCCACGGTTCTTTTCAGTGTTGTTTTGGTTCTCTTCGTCTTCGTTTACATTTTGTAATTCCCCTCCACGGTTCTTTTCAGTGTTGTTTTAGTTCTCCTTGTCTTCGTTTAAATTTTTGTAATTCCACTCCACGGTTCTTTTCAGTGTTGTTTTAGTTCTCCTTGTCTTCGTTTACATTTTTTTAAATTCCCCTCCACGGTTCTTTTCAGTGTTGTTTTGTTTCTCCTTGTCTTCGTTTACATTTTTGTAATTCCCCTCCACGGTTCTTTTCAGTGTTGTTTTAGCTCTCCTTGTCTTCGTTTACATTTTTTTAAATTCCCCTCCACGGTTCTTTTCAGTGTTGTTTTGTTTCTCCTTGTCTTCGTTTACATTTTTGTAATTCCCCTCCACGGTTCTTTTCAGTGTTGTTTTAGCTCTCCTTGTCTTCGTTTACATTTTTTTAAATTCCCCTCCACGGTTCTTTTCAGTGTTGTTTTGTTTCTCCTCGTCTTCGTTTAAATTTTTTTTATTCCCCTCCACGGTTCTTTTCAGTGTTGTTTTGTTTCTCCTCGACTTCGTTTAAATTTTTTTTATTACCCTCCACGGTTCTTTTCAGTGTTGTTTTGTTTCTCCTTGTCTTCGTTTACATTTTTGTAATTCCCCTCCACGGTTCTTTTCAGTGTTGTTTTGGTTCTCCTCGTCTTCGTTTACATTTTTGTTAATTCCCCTCCACGGTTCTTTTCAGTGTTGTTTTGTTTCTCCTTGTCTTCGTTTAATTTTTTTTTATTACCCTCCACGGTTCTTTTCAGTGTTGTTTTGTTTCTCCTTGTCTTCGTTTACATTTTTGTAATGCCCCTCCACGGTTCTTTTCAGTGTTGTTTTGGTTCTCCTCGTCTTCGTTTACATTTTTGTTAATTTCCCTCCACGGTTCTTTTCAGTGTTGTTTTGTTTCTCCTTGTCTTCGTTTAAATTTTTTTTATTCCCCTCCACGGTTCTTTTCAGTGTTGTTTTGTTTCTCCTTGTCTTCGTTTAAATTTTTTTTATTACCCTCCACGGTTCTTTTCAGTGTTGTTTTGTTTCTCCTCGTCTTCGTTTACATTTTTGTAATTCCCCTCCACGGTTCTTTTCAGTGTTGTTTTGGTTTACATTCGTGTCAATCTCGAAATTGTTTACCTATTACTGCCATTCTCCTTTCGCAAAGCGTGGCCGATCCATCCACATCTTCTTGTGGTGAACAAGGCATCTATATTAATTAGTTTTGTGCAGTTAGAATCAATGTTTTTTTTATAGAAATCTTTTATGGCCTGAGTATTTGCGTTGTGTTTCGAATGCAGTTTGTGTGAAAGGTTGAAAGTTGCATACTCAATGCATTACTGCAAACTAACCAACTAACAGTGATTAATAACTACCTACCTAGCTAAAATGTGATTATTCGGACACTTTGCTATCTGCTTCTTAGATATGACAAGCGATTTGCGGGTCATCGACTTGTGACTTCACTTGCTAGTTTGTGACTCGCCAACAAGTCTGGTCATTATAGGAGATATCCCCTAGAAACTTGATAATAGGAACCAGGTACAAATCTTTTGGGTAATTGTCTGGTAAATACAGTGTTGGGAGACATCTCAATACGGCAGTGGTAAACAGCTGAGAGTGAGAGAGAATGGCAGAAGGAGACGACGCGTTGAGAGGGTGGAACAGACCAAGTGACGTGGCCCCCACTCCGCAAAGGGCCGGCGTGAGGAGAGAAGATCTCTGGTAAATACAAAATAAAAAAATCCAGACAAATAGTGTCCGGACACCGTTACGTTTCGTGTTTGTCCTCACGATAAACACGGCGTCATTATGAAGATCAAATTATAAAAATTCCCGTTGCATTAAAACATTATCTCTTTTTCGCTTAACATCAGTGTCTACTACCACATTCCACCTGCAATGATAATATCAACAACACGTGACCGCCAACATATTCTATGTCGTTGCCAACTAGTTCATAAGTTTGAACACTGTACTAACATTGATGTTTATTTTACCATTGATATAAGTAGTTGACCTTAATCCTCTCGTTCAATTGCGATTCTGCTATATGTAAGTAATTTTGTACATACGTTTACATATGATTTTTTTTATTCTTCTCAACTTTAAAACAGGTAAACATGGTATTCGGAGTGTGTACATCCGCATCCAAAGGGTGTCCGCAAAATGTTCAATCAATCAATCAATATGAGTTTATTTGGTTACTCATTTACAATGTTGTTACAGGTATGGTCATAAATAATTTGATGATGTTCGAATCGTAACTGGTGTACTTCCATTTAACTACTTTAATGCGATACAAAAGGCATGGTTTGGAGGCTAAAGAAATAATCACTAACTAAGCTAACCACGTGCAACAAAAATCAAGAATATCACGCCAGTGGTTTACTCAAAATGTGAGTGGGAGATTCCAGTCATTTCTCCAAATGACCAATAGCTGACATGTTAACCAGCGCGACCAATAAACGCGTGAGCAGTTCTGTTAAGTCGGGGTGACCTAGACTAAAGTGACGTGTTATTTTGCCAGAAAGAAGACTAATTGGGTAAACAAAGGCCAAAATGTATTACATAAGTTGAGTTTGGACACAAACAGTGTGGCCATATCCTATTGGCAAGAATAGAAACAGGTGTATATGTTTTCATTTGGCGAGCGAATATTGCCGGAATAGGTTTTCCTAGTAAGCCACTGGCGTGATATTCTCAATTGTAGTTACAAATGGTTACGTTTTAGCAACTCTTATAGGTGCATAGGCCGAAAACGGTGACTTTTGTTTCGCTTTAAAGCTCCATCCTCAATTAACTGAGCACATCGATAATCAGATAGATAATCGATGTGTATGGTAGGGTGTGACAACCCACCCACCCCCACCCCCAGGGCAAGTGGCTACAGTTATTCATCAACGTGTGATGTTGAGGTGTCTATACCGGCATGTGATTGTTGTGTGGTTGTAGTATGTAATACCAACCTATTGGTGACGATTGACACCAAATAATGTTATTTAATTTTCGATTTGAATGCTTTGTAAATTCTTGCGATATCTTAAATCGTGTCAGTGTGGATTTAGAGAAGGTATGTCAACTTCGCATGCGCTGGTAGAATTACTTGACGATATTACAAAATCGCTAGAACATAAAAATATATGCGCTATGTGTATTCATAGACCTCAAGAAGGCTTTCGACACGGTCAACCATCAACTACTTTGTAGAAAACTAGGACTGTACATTCGTGGAATTGCTCATAACTGGATTACAAATTACTTGGATAATCGTAGCCAATTTGTTAGCATTGACGGCTACAGCTCAGATATCCAAGCAATAAAGTGTGGAGTCCCACAAGGCTCAATACTTGGTCCTAAACTGTTTATTCTCTATGTCAATGACATCTGCAATGTGTCAATACTTGGTCCTAAACTGTTTATTCTCTATGTCAATGACATATGCAATGTGTCAAAACTGGAAAAGTTAATTTTCTTTGCCGATGACACGAATATGTTTTGTTCAGCCAATGATGTAGAACAGCTTGAAAATATTGTGTGCTCTGTAAATTGCAGTTGTGGTTGTCAATTAACAAGTTGTCTTTTAATGTAGCCAAAACCAATTACATGTTATTTTCTAGCCGAACGCGAGTTCCTGGTATAAATATGAGGATAAAATATATTCAGATATCAAGAGTACGTGTTACGAAATGTCTTGGTGTTATTATTAATGAGTCGTTAAACTGGAAAGACCACACCAGTCGATTTATGTCTAAGCTGTCAGTAAGTGTTGGTATCATGTATAGATGCAGCAAACTACTTGAATACCATAGTATGTATATGTTGTACTCAACATAGTATGTATATATTATACTCAACATAGTATGTAGATGTTGTATTCAACCCCGGTATTGCCGTATCCACTGTATTGTGTTGAAACATATTCCACACATTTACTTTGTATAATTATGTTGCAAAAGAGAGTAATCCGGCTAATGCACAACGCACAACGATCACAAAACTATATTGTCTTATAAATCACACATTTTGAAGTTTGTAGACTTGACAAAGTTTAGAACAATATTATTTATGTTCAAAACTCATATAAATGAATTGTCGTCAAATTTTCAAAGGCTGTTTGTAAAGCATACGAATAAACACTGCACACGAAGGAAAAATCTATTTACTCGGACCTGTGCATCAATTAATAGAATGGCTATGTCACTGATTATGTATGGGACAAAACTGTTGAATTCGCTGAATGTCAACATGGCTCATGTTAGATCGTTCAACTATTTTAAAGCACATTTTAGGAGATAGTTGTTAGATATTAATTTATGCAACGCAAATGTACTGATATCGTATCTTGGTTATTTCTGTAAGTAACAGTATAATAAATTAGTTATGTTATCATATGTGTTTGTACCTATTATGAAGATATATTTAGTTGTTTTGAATGTTGTATACACTGGAGCAGATCTGCACTAGAGTAACACAACCTTATCAGTATTTCTACTTCTGTGTTTCTCCTTTCAAATTTTTCATTTACATGCTTTGTCTATCTACATTTGTATTACAATCTGACTTGCTTGAATAAACGTTTTATTGATTGATTGATTGATTGATTGATTGATTGACTGGTTGGTTGGTTGGTTGATTGATTGATTGATTGATTGATTGATCGTTAGTTAAATATATTGTCCAGGGGGCATCTTGCCCCACCCCTGGGGGCAAGATGGCCCTTCCAATGGGGCAATAAAATTACCGGGGCGTCGTGGCCTAAACAGTAACATTCTTTCTTCAGTGTATGAAATACGAATACTGAAATGAAACAAACTATTGCTAAATATAAAAAACATTGTATTTTATGTTATCCAGACATGTATCAAAAATAATTTAGTTGCTCTAGGATTAGCTGTTAGGGCAGATAAAACAACGTACTCCTGGTGTGTAATCATCGTACAACTGATACAGTGCCCACACCTCCCGAGGTCTGCGGTTCATGAAGGGTTCGCCGCATATGACACACGGCCATGCTTACTCTTCGTTGCTGATGCTGAAGCGTTTTCTCTTTTGCTTCTTCATTGCGTCTTTGGTTCCGTTCTGTCTCGAGGGAACATTACACGCGACGTGAAAATCGTCCTCGCAGATTTTGGTTAGTGCAAGCGATATGTGTGCGTGTGTGTGTGTGTGTTTGTGTGTGTGTGTGCGTGCGTGCGTGCGTGCGTGCGTGCGTGCGTGCGTGCGTGCGTGTGAACACTGTGCGTGTGTACGCGTTTAAGTGCTTAAAATAGTGGATATCCGAAACGGTAAATACGTTATAGGGTGAAGGCTGCTCATGGATGTAAGTTGCATCCTCTCGCCGATAGCATGACCCAGTTATGAAATTTCACCAAGGGCGAAATTCGTAAGTTATTAGCATTTCCCTCGACAGGTCATATCTTGGCGCCAGTAACCTTCCATTTCGCTTCCCTTTTCTCGCTTGCTGACTCACGATCAACGAGTTCAACTTGTGTGTGATGAATTCTAGTTTATTAGGAAACAATAAGAACTTAAATGGATGTAGTGTTTACGGTGTGGTACCTTTATAACAGAAGATAAAGCATATTGCGTAATATGCTCTTATTAATTAAGTAATGTACCCCGAATTATTATTATTATCATCTTTATTCGGACTCAAGATCCACAAACACGTACATGTTAAACAAATTATAAGTTAGAAATAGCAGCTAGAAAACAAATTATATTGCGCTGAGAAAAAAATAATAGCATTACATTGTTCTTTGTTTGAGACATTGCATTGTTACAATCTTTCATTTCCATCAATTCACAAATCATTTTTGCATTGTCATAGTATGTAGCATTTACACTGATATTCCACATACATTTACATTTATACTTAATAGCACTCATATGCGTATACAACAGTTCATGCTGGGTCATGCGATATATGGACATAATATGTGTCTTACATTCTTGCCCATAATGAACCCATAAGCAAATGCCATTGTATTTGGTACATAATTAACAACTAAGTTGTCTGGCAACTGTTTTGTAAAAGTATATAAACCTGTAGACCAAAGCAACGTCTAAAGGTGTACATTCAGCAATTAATGGTATTAAATCTCTGTGCGAAACATTTGGTAGCTTCCATGCCCTGCGCAAAGCATTACGCTACATAGTGACCATAGTTGAGATCTGTACAGTGCACAACAATACTGATGAAACAATTTGTTTGAAGTGAACCAAACTCAAACAAAATCTATTTACACTACAGTTAAATTTATTGACACCATCGAACACCATACTTATCGGTTGTACTAAGTACATTTCCCAGATGTATTGTTTTTTCTCATAATTATGTAGATACATCCGTACCATTTATTTCAAAATGTGGATCAGCATACTTCTTGTTGTACACCAATAGTTTGCTTTTTGACCCATTAAACAACACATCGTGTAGTTTGGCATATTTTTCACACACCTCAATAGTTTTTTGCAACCCAGAACTAGTAGGACATAGTAGTTCAAAGTCATCTGCATAGCCATAATATTATATACGAAATGATAGATCGTACTTTTGAAAATACGTAGTTTTTTTATCAAAATAAAAACATGTTTCACTTCCTAATAACGACTGTTAATTAATAAAATCGTATATGGCAAGATGCCCCCGGGGCGTTTTCACCCAAACTGTAATGGCCGTCTTGCCCCCAGTAGACATAATGTAGACATGTCTTAATTCCCGCGCTAGTACTAATTAGTGCATATATTTTGTAACTATAAACGGAACTGTATAGACCTACACTAATGACGAATATAAACCAGGTTACTCGATGTTAAAAGTGGCATGTGTTTTTCAGCACAACATTGAACATATACAATTTTTACACTAGCCATGCAGAAAAATTGTAAATGCAATTTTTTTCCTAACTGTCTATGTTATCTGCATGTGCTTTTTGGCAGAATAGACACTAGGTAGCAGCACTGCATTCACCCACCAGAGACAGACAGCAAACGCGTATAATGTTGGAAATATACGAGGAGCGCGTCTTACCCCACGGGGGCTCCTTGCCCCACCCTACCATATTAGTTTATGTTATAATCGTACAGCATAGCTATTAGCTACTGCATAAATGCATTTAAGAACAAAACCCAGACAATGCATTAGCCCAGATTGCAGAGTAAAAAATAAATGTTCTGCCCATATTTGACTTTCTTTCGCGTTACTTGTTTTAACAAAGGTATTATTGCAGTTTATATATTAGTTAAATAGTTCCTGTTCGCCCAGCAGGTCGCTTGTATCCTCAGTACGTTAATACTAGGTGGAGTAAAAGAAGAAGAAGAAGGAGGAGGTGGAGGAGGAGGAGGAGGAGGAGGAGGAGGAGGAGGAGGATGAGGAGGAGGAGGAGGAGGAGGAAGTCCAGAACGTATGTTCTTCCTACGATTATGTACTTTCAGTTGGTTCATCTCGTAGTCTTCAACTACGGCGTTAAAAATAACCCGACTCAAACGAGTATCCCACATTGGCGTGCATTTTTGCGACGTTCTGACGCTATCCCCGAGGTCACGTGGCAGGCGACGTAAAACGTGGTGACGTCACTGCGACTGTTTGAAACAGTTCAATGCGTTAACCAATCAAATGCGGTGACATCATCGTGTGATAGCAACCATGTTGGAGTCGTCGGAAATGTTTCTTATATGGCATATGTATAATATGTAATTGTATATCTGGCGGCTGCAGCTGAAAACGAGATTAAAAATACGATTTTGCTTATTTTTCCTGAGACTTGTGCTGATACCAAAACCGCTGATCACCAGTCATTGCAAATATTTCTCAGGCACATAGCTAACCAATGCACCGTTGACTGTGAATACATACAATGTTTTAAAAGTAATTAATGTTATGTTCCAAATGTCAATGAGAGGCTTAAAAAATTAGTTGGCTTGTGTGCAGATCGCGTAATCACATTCACATCCAATTACCACAGAGACGACATTAGAGCCTACCTGCACGAATGGGATCCAGCTAGATATAGTGGCGGCACCTGACGGAGTCTACTATAGTGAGGTTACACAGCGGGTTCTTGGTCCATGTGAAACGTTTTGTAGTAATGGGGAAATAAATATGGCTTTTGTGGAAGTGTTTACTGAAGATTTTATGGTAGGTTAATAACGTTTCCAGCAGCGTGATTTCGTGAAATATGCAGTGGCCGTTAAAGTCTGATCAAACGTGCATCTCTTCGTCAGGAAAATGAACTGTTTTATTTGTTTGAGCGATATTGGAGGATGTTAAACAATTCCATCTTTGCGTGGGCGTGCCCTGCTATGTTTTATTGACAGATAAAGTCACGAGAAAGAAATGTTACAATTTAGGATATCTGCCACTACCTCCTAGTTGGGAAAGTTAGTGTATATGCTAACTTATTAGTTTTAATTGTATTGTTTCTCAGCCTCAGGCATAACTAGTACTAGTAGTATTGTTGACGTGTTGCCTGATACAGTGGAGTGGTGGTGGTGCTCTTCTCTTCGTCCATGAAGCACTGAAGGCTGAACTTGGAAGTCCTGGGTGGTGCTGGCATCCCTTCTGGTCCTTGATGATCTATATCAACTAATTACGTTTCTTGCCATATCCACCACACATCTCTCGTCTTCCTGTTCTGCCAAATCCCCCTTTACGCTGTGCTCCCATCTAAAAAAAGTAAGTTCTTCTACCCTCTACTCTGAACTCATCCGCTCTCTTCCTTAGCCAATCACTTTCCATTCTTTCCACATACCCAGTTCACTTTAATACTGTTACACTATATAGTTTCACTCTATGATGTTTGTTGTAGATTGAGCAGATACATAAAGACTGCCACAGCATACAGAGAGTGCCATAAAATGAGTAATGAAGATGCCCAACTGGTGAATATGTTGCGTAGTTGAAGTTTTGAGGGGCTAAAAATCCTAAAATATGTTTTTGATGTAGCATTGTCAAAAATGTGCTTATTGGCTGATTGTTTTTCATTTTGACATCAGAAACATTTAGATGAGTTAATTTTTTGCAATGTGATGTGATCTCAATTGCACGTGCATCACATGGCAGGAAACCTCTGAGCATCTGACATTTTAAATAATACAGTGCTGTACTGAGTCTTTATTTTATAGGACAGATTGTAAGAATTAGTTATAATTAAATGTTAATATGCAGGCCTAAATATATTTGTTGCAGTGAAGATGCTAATTGGAAATCTAGTAATACTATAAACTTGCATTTATAATTTGTTATTTGTTTCTCACATCTCACATCGCAAAGTCTGACAGATGACAACATACAATATGTCTGTTTTGTAAGGGACATTTGTGATATGATGTGCGTTTGACAATAGCTGAGCCTGAAAATAATATGGTCGAACACCATTGATGCAAGTGCAGTCATGTCTGTTATTGACCTCTTCCTGTACCTGTCATTTCAGGAAGAGCTGGAGGTACTGCAATCAATCTATGATGGTGATTCAGCCTTCAAGGAAATCTCAAAGCAGGACTTCCAGTACAAGGTATGCAGCAAGTATCACAGCCAAGGTATTGTTAAGGCCACACACGGCAGGTGAAATTACGTATTTTGAAAAAATATGCTCAAAATGTGTTTCGTCCTTTTTCTGATAGCTTTGTATGTTAATTATCAATAAAGTAAATTTTTATAACGATCACATATCTCTAAATCACTTTTATTCGTGAATAAAGTGTACCCTATCAAGTAATAATCCAGTTTTGATTCTCAAAAGTTTGAAAATATGCGATGTTTAGACCTTAGCAACACTGCCGTAAATTCACTGTACGCCATCTTGTTTGGTACGGATAGATTCCCATTTCCGTTCTCTAACCACCTGTCTAGACGGCATCCCCACCCTTTGACCCATATCCGCTGGACATCGTCATATATGCAAGCAGTATTCTACTGACTATCTCCATATTTGGTATTCGGCATCATCAGCTGTACTTGCGACCCGCATTGACCCGGATATTTCCATACATGGCGCGGACATTTGCATATATGATGCGTGATCTCCCACAATGCACGATGTTGCTATTTCCGAGTATACACAAGGATGGCGTCTAACGAAAGTAATCATCGAGTCAGAACAAATAAGTTTTCCACAAAGCATGCTTTTGGGCAGAGAAAGTGAGAACACAGCAACTGCGGGATGCACGTGCAAATAGGACATTTTCGGCGGCGAAACAGCTGGATACGGCAGAAATGCAGCCATGCATTGTCACTGCAGACGACGAGTAACGACACCGCGGACACCAGCAACGGTTCCCGGGACCAACGGCGGAGTTGGGAGTAGAACAGTGGCACAGGTCAAGCGCCAAGGAGGAAGAAGGGCCAGCATACAAGACTGGCGGATTTGACTGAATGTTGTGGAACCTTGTTTGTCTTGTGGACTCTGTTACTGTCTAGTTGTTTCTTAGTTGTTCCTGAGGTTAACAAATTTAGTTAATATTTTTTTTATGTATATAGGCGTTATAGCCTGTCCGCGAGTGATCTGAGAACAAGTTACACATTTGGAAACAGCTTTCTATTTGTTGAATAAATCCTGATTGATGTTATCAGATACATGACACTTCAACACCTTCAAGTCGTGCATCAAGTCATTATTTGAGTAAATACACAACCCTATGAAATACCTACCACAGAAATTTGTTAAAATCAAGTACTCAAATCAACAGAAGTTGTAGAAAACTGCTAATAAAGGAGCTTATACATGCCAGATGGCCTCCTGCCCCATCAACCATACTGGTAAAAATACTGATAAGAAACTTCTGTTGTATTAATAATGACACACAAAAATTCCAAAATGGTGGTCATTTTGTTTGGTTCATATATCACATTTGCAGGAAGCATATCTCTGGAAGTACTTATGCCAGCAACATAATATTTATATTGTTACATTCAGTATAATAATTTATATAAGCATGTGTAGCAGGGTGACACCATGTCAATCGATAGGCGTCACCACCAGCTAATTAGTATTTTGAACAGGACGTACCAGCCTCGTCCTGGGGTAACGCGAAAGCCGATTTCGACAGCCACCTAGCTCAGTTGGAGCAAGTGCTACATTTTGATGTATTTGACTATCAACTGATAGACGTTCGACACTCTGCCGCCTCGCCTTTAGCCTCGCTCGTATTAGTCTCTGTTTGTCGTATTGTAATAAAATATTACAATCGTACCCGGGTCGTGTGGTGCAACTGAGGGACATGAGACGCCCTACCACAAATGGTATCAGAAGTGGGATTTGATAACGCGACGAGACCACGAAGACGAGGCGAGGTGGCGGAGACGTAGAGTCGAGTAAGGAGCCTGGACCCTGATGACAACCTCGAGCGACATCCTGACGTCCTCGACATCCGGTCTGACGTTTGACCGAGAGTAAGGCGACTTCCGGTCCGGCCCTGTTCGAGTGAGGACCGTGGACACTGATGACGACATCGGCGACTCAAGAGTGACATTTCGGTTTAACACTATTCGGCCGCGACGATGACTAGCCCGACATGCGACGATCGAGCCACGTGACGTGCCGTGACGCTAAGTGACTTAGATCCTGACTGCATTGACAAACGATTGAATTTTGAATTGATACCCGTTCACTGTATAATTAGGAACTGTATTGTGTATCCTGTCTGTGTAGCTATAGCAGCATTATAGAGATAGCCAGTATCAGAATATTTTTTAGAGGGACTTTTTGACATTTGCGTGTTAGTTAGGCATGTTTTCTGAGTAAGATGTATCTGTAGTTGTGAGGGTGCAGAGTAGTCCTGTAGATACGAATGTTATTCATGGGTATAACGGGTATATAACTTTTGTTCCGTACTGGGAATTTGGCATACATCTGGGTTAATACTTACTAGGGCAGTCGCAACTAGCAAGCAGACATGAGTATTGACGGGGCCGCTGGAATTGTGCCACCAGACTCGGTTCAGGGTGACTTGCAGGACCAACTGGTCACACTGCGAGAGGAGCTGTTACAGCTGCGGCTTGCAACCAATGACCGTCCACGCGTTGCGTATGTACCGCGCGAGCGGAAGGTGAAACCTTTCAGTGGACGTGGTGAGGTGACAGTGCAGGATTTTCTTGCAGATGTCGAGAGTCTATTTAGGGCACGAGCGATGTCTGATGAGGAGCAGTGTGACTTCATGACGTCACACCTCGAAGGTGATGCCAGACAGGAAATCCGGTTCCGGCCTGTGGAGGAGGTGCGTACCGCCACGTGTATCAAGCGGATTCTGCTGGAAGTGTTTGGCGAGAAGAGGTCGGTATCGCAGTTGCAGGAACTCTTCTATCTTCGTAAACAGGCTAACGGGAGGGATCCGTAGTTTTGCAGGTGCTCTGCAGCAACTGATGGAAGCGCTTTTGCGCAGGACGGACATGCCGTCAACCAGCCTGACCGTGTGATCGCCGAACACTTCGCAGAGGGCCTGAAAGACCGCGTACTACGGCGTGAGGTGAAGCAACAGCACCGGCTGCGACCGCAGATGAGCTTCGTGGAACTGAGGGAAGAGGCTATTCAGTGGTCTGAGGAGGAAGAGAGGCCGCCGCAATCCAGTCGACGACAGACTGCTGGTGCATTTGAGCTGGTCGCCGACGCAGGGGAAGCAGGTAACGTTACAGATCTGCAACGAGTGCTCTCAGAGTTAGAGAAACAGCAGCACGTCATCGAGGCACTGACTGAGCGTGTGGAGAGGATGGAACGTGTTGCGACAGGTAGGACGGGTGGACGACGGTCCAACACTCCACAGAGGCCCTGGTCGGACCAGCGACCCGCATCTGCGCCGCAGAACTTGCAGACACGACGGCCATTTCAGGAGCGACGCGCATTTCAGGGACCCTCGATGCAGTATACACCAGACGGGCAGCCAATTTGTTACCGTTGTGGTGGAGTTGGCCACCTGGGCAGGCAGTGTCGCAATGAGGCGAGCACTGGACCACGCCGGCCCCAGACGGAGGCTTGTCCACCGGGTGTGCAGACGACGGCCCCTACGGCACACAGATGAGAGCACCCAGACGATGTTAGAGAGAACACACATCCTTTAAACTGACGCCGCTCGTTACCAAGAGTCGGGTAGACGAGCTAGTGCGTACAGGCTCACACGCTACCGCGCCAACTGACGCGACCGTTGGTACTTGCCCTACGGCAACTGTCTTGATGGGAGGTGTGGAGGTCAATTGCTTACTTGACACAGGTTCCCAAGTAAGTACTATCACTGAGTCTTTCTTTCGTAAGTACATTGCTTGAAACGACCGAGAGCTGGCGTCTTGCAGTTGGTTGAAGCTCACCGCTGCAAACGGTTTAGATATACCGTATGTTGGGTACGTCGAGTTGGACGTGACGACCATGGGTCAGACCATACCTGGCAGAGGTATACTGGTTGTCTGCGATTCCCCTGATACAGATCAGTGCGCGCATAAGAAGAGGTGTCCTGGCATTCTGGGAATGAATGTCATGGGAGAGCTTGACCTTGCTCTATGGAAACGATCCCTGAACACAGGTAGTTACAGAGCAGAGTCGGTGATGGCGTCGGTCATAGACGCGAAGCAACGGGACCGGAGAGGATTTACTCGTGTGGCAGGGTGGAGCGCAGTGCGAATCCCAGCGCAGTCTTGTGCCACGTTGATGGTTTCCGGTTTGCAGAGACAGGCTGATGCGACATGGGTCGTTGTAGAACCCATTGTGGGGGCACTTCCGGTGGAGGTGTCATTGTGTAGTACTTTAACTAGAGTACACCAGGGTGCTGCACCTGTGCAGGTAGTCAACACCAGCAGAGAAGACGTCTGGCTGAAGCCGAGGATGCGAATAGCTATCTATCAGACCATCGCGCACGTCAGTGAAGAAGACAGAATATGTTTTGAGCGAGTCAGAGTGTCTGAGGAGTACGTGAGCAGGACTGAGGACCGACCGTCAGGTGTAGTCGACACGCGTGAGGTACTAACCAGTACACTCGATGTCGGGCCACACGTCACCGCGGAGCAGGTTGCTCAACTGAGAGATCTCATCTCGCGGAACGAACGAGCATTCGCCCGAGATGATGACGACCTTGGCTATACAGACTTAGCCACGCACACGATAAGGACCACGACTGAGGTACCCGTACGACAACCTTTCAGAAGGATTCCGCCTACACAGTATCAAGAGGTGAAAGAGCACATCAAGGATCTTCTGAACAGAGGTGTTATCAGAGAGAGCCATTCGGCATGGGCTTCGCCGATCGTCCTGGTCAGGAAGAAAGACGATTCGCTGCGCATGTGCGTGGACTATCGGCTGCTCAATGCAAAGACCCACCGAGACGCAGTACGACAAGAATTCCAGGTTGAAGTAAAGGAGATAGAGGTACAGTCAACCCAGTCACCTGCCTTCCCAGCGTTGTCACCTGAAGAACTTGCAGAGTTGCAGAGGAAAGACCCAGACATCAGCAGGTTCCTGATGTACTGGAGGGTCGGCGAGAAGCCGAAGAAGTGTGCACAGAAGGGTGTGACACAACTGCTGAGACAGTGGCACAAGATGAGGGAAGAGAATGGGGTTTTGTACCGCAAAGTGAGAGATCCACAGGGTGGAGAGGTTAAGCAGCTAGTTCTACCGAGTGTGCTGAAGCACCGACTTCTAGAAGCGGTGCACGACAAGATGGGTCACCAGGGTGGTGATAGGACGAGCAGCCTGGCGTGGCACCGTTGTTACTGGCCAGGTATGCACAGAGAGATTGATGACTACGTGAAGAACTGTGCGAGGTGCACACTAGCGAAGATGCCGTGACAGAAGACACGCGCGCCGATGGGACACCTTCTAGCATCGCGTCCCTTAGAGGTCTTGGCGGTGGATTACACACAGTTGGAGAAGGCAGCAGATGGACGTGAAAGTGTTCTGGTACTGACAGACGTGTTCACCAAATTCGCTTGGGCTGTACCAGCACGTGACCAGAAGGCGAACACGACGGCGCGACTATTGGTGAGAGAGTGGTTTCAGCGTTACGGAGTTCCACAGAGGATCCATTCTGACAGAGGCCGGAATTTCGAGAGTGCGATTATTGGAGAACTGTGCAAGCTGTACGGCATCGAGAAGTCAAGGACTACGGCATACCATCCAGAGGGGAACGGGCAGTGTGAAAGGTTTAACCGGACTTTACACGACTTGTTAAGGACCCTTCCGCCGGCACAGAAGCGAAGATGGACAGAGCATCTGCCCGAGCTTTGCAACGCCTACAATGCGACGCCACATGCGTCGACGGGATACTCGCCACACTACTTGTTGTTTGGGCGCGATCCCTGGCTGCCGATAGACGCATTCCTAGGGCAGGAGTTGAGGGAGGACGATTGTGACAGCTCGATCGACGGATGGCTTGCCACACATCAGAAAAGACTGCAAGACGCGTATTCTCACGCAGCGAACGACTCGGTGCTGCAGCAGAAAGTCGTAACCTGCTTCACGAGAGATTGAAGATGAGTGAGCCGCTGACACTTGGTTGCAGGGTTTACCAACGCAACAGACTACCAGGACGCAACAAAATGCAGGATGCATGGAGCCGGAGGTGTACAAGGTAGTACGGATACCCACGGAGCCTGGTGGACCTTACCACATCGAGAGGGCAGACGGGGTTCGGCCGACCTCAGACAGTCTGCAGGAAGAACATCCAGCCAGCGGGTCCAGGAGCGATTGTTCCGACTCCAGTGGCAGTCACTCCAGAGGTCAAAGACGACGAACGCTCTGATGAGAGCTCTGACGAAGAGGAGGAGGAAGAGGATTACCTTGTCGCGATCGTTCCAGTGGTTCGTCCGACGATAGCTCCAGCTTCAGTGGTCCAGCCGATTGCTGAGGAGGTTTTGACGGGAGAGGAGATTCACGATGAGCCTGCCGTGATACCGGTATCGATACCAGTACCCGCACCTAGGAGATCGGGCAGGATGCGGAAGAAGGTGGTACGCTTCGAAGAAGTCGACACGCAAGTACCTACACCGGCCCCGCGGCGATGCAACGTCATTCCTGAACCGTGTGTGGGGGACCAATTGACCCCCATCATGACTAGTTTGTTTGTAGCGATGGCTCGCAGTGGTGTGGTCTTTTCGGGAAGCATTAACCGGGACAGTTAAGAGTTAGTTGGGGAGGACCCAGGAGGAATTTTTAGAATTTAGATACGCAGGAATTTGGGAGAACCCTAGAGTTCCAGCGGGATGTTCTTTTTTTATATAGTAACCGGGACGGTTAAGATTTAGTTGGGGAGGATGTAGCAGGGTGACACCATGTCAATCGATAGGCGTCACCACCAGCTAATTAGTATTTTGAACAGGACGTACCAGCCTCGTCCTGGGGTAACGCGAAAGCCGATTTCGACAGCCACCTAGCTCAGTTGGAGCAAGTGCTACATTTTGATGTATTTGACTATCAACTGATAGACGTTCGACACTCTGCCGCCTCGCCTTTAGCCTCGCTCGTATTAGTCTCTGTTTGTCGTATTGTAATAAAATATTACAATCGTACCCGGGTCGTGTGGTGCAACTGAGGGACGTGAGACGCCCTACCACACATGCCAAAGGAAATATCTATGTGACACATAGTTTGAAAGTATTAGAAGTATTGATGGTAAACAAATCTTTGACGGCCGTTTTCTCAAAAACGTGTTTTCTGCATTTGGAAAAAGGATATCTCCGTGAGTAATTATGCTATCCAAATAAGGTTTTGAATGTTGCATTCAGCATACTTTACTTTGTACAATGACTAGAGACATTTTAGAAATCATCAATAGTTTGAAAGATAAACACGTATTTGTTGCCAAAAAGTTTTTTTTTTCACACTTTACCAAAAAAATATTTAAAAAATAAAAACACAACATTTTAACAAATGCTCTGGTCATTGTATAGTAGAATGTGTACTAAACATGGATTTGCAAGAATTATAATCATATGTGTTCAATAAAGAATGGCAGTGTTTCCCAATTTGCCAATGTTTGCTCAAAATGTCAGACATTTTGTTTGTTACTATGGAAACGGGGGTCTGGCTGACAAAAGTTCAATATATTTTTTACTCAGTAAGACCCATTCTATACTTTTGGCTGAAAAAATTGCAAGATTTCTTTCTTTTTCCTATTTACCTGCTGTGTGAGGCCTTAAGCAATAGTTTGCATCCTTGAAAGAAAATACGCCTTCCAGATGCTGCATTTATAATATATCTTAGAGACCATTTTTCTATCTTATTGTGTAATGCTGAAAGTCTGTATGTTTTTCAACATGCATATATGGTACGTCAGACAACCATATTATAAGATTTTTTACCCAAACAACTAAAACAAATTTTTCATTTCCAGTGACCCGGTCCAGGGGGCTTAATTAAGAGTTTGTTTCAGGTATATGAATTGACACAGTTATTGTGCCAATAGGAGGGATTGTGAAATGTTAGCAAATGTGTATCCACAGGTCGATGTAACTCAAAATTGTTGTGACATTTAATAACTCATTGTACCACCAGGTGGGAGAAGACCAGCATCACAAGTCATTCGTGGTCCAGGTGACATGGGGAGAAGGCTACCCAGACGAACTGCCAGACATCCACCTAGATGCGTTCTACAACAAACACATGTGAGTAATGTGTGAGTGCAACAACACACCTCGTGCTAGAAACCAAGAAAATGGACACAATCTGCTGGGGTTGGCAAATATACGAAACCTATGGAAAAGAAAATTTAGGGCTAGAGAAGTCTGAGGGCAGATCAAATTGAAATTGGTCAAGTTTATCTTGATTTTACTTAAAATATATTCAGCCTGAACTGAGATGAATATTAACTTGATATTGTTAAAATACAATGTTATATAAAAAGAAAGCTGACTCAGTTGTATTTTTCATAAATAAGGCATGCAATGTTTTCACTTGTTCAGTATTCCCTAGCAACACAGCTGTGTATTAAGTATATTTTGTATACTACTACATATACTGTAGACGAGTTGTTTGCATTCTTGGGTTTAATGGGTTAATGTACAGGTGCAGTGTGAGCATGCACATTCACGTAACAGGCATGCAGATGTAATAAATATGTAATAAATTTTGACTTTCTTTCGTAGATCGTCAGGTGTGAAAAGCAACATAGTAAATCGTCTGAAGGACGAGGTGGGTGTCTTAGTTTTTCACCTTCAGGTTACATTTAGTTAAAATTAAGTAGTAGGTCCATTTTTAAAACATTTAAAGAGCACTTTGATATTATCTTTGTTCTTGGGGCTATTAAGCTCTTTGGCTGTGGCGACACCTGAACAAAGCAATTCTGTAGATTTAATCTGCTTATTATATACTGTATATGACCTATTAATCCTACATACCAAAGCGCCGACAGAAACCCACATGCTTTAGCAGACTTTGCACTTGTCCCCAATTTAAGTTGAAATAATTTTGTTGAATCGATTGCCAAATAGTTAGCATTCAGTTGTCGACCTTTACAAAATGGACGTTATGTGTGAATAAAATGGTCAGCCCTTAAATTCTTTCTCAAAAATCATCACAAATTTGAGTTAATTCCACAGAATTCGTCCAATAATGGGAGAGGGAAAGTGCTTTGTTACTGACTCTGTTGTCATAACTGCCAATAGACCATTTGCTTTTTACCAACACCAAAATGGTGTACTATGATCAAGGCTGTAACAAGTAGACAATTTTTTTACTTCAGTAAAAGTAGAAGTAGATCCTGAAAAATCTACTCAAGTAGAAGTAAAAGTACCCAAAAAAAATCTACTTGAGTAAAAGTAGAAAGTTAAAATTTCTACTTGAAGTAGAAACAAAAATAGGCCACAACTCATGAGCCCACAAGCATAAGAACAAAAATAGTACTTTTTAAGTTTAACACATGCAGACAAATGCACACTTCCACACACTGGTAATTCAGCAAAAGATTGTAAGGCACACTAGGATACACGAACGCTTTGTTCAGCCTGAGCAGCAACTGCTGCTCAAATTCTTTATCCCCGATGCACGCACGCAGTGCAGACTTTATGCGAAATACCGACAACAAATAAGGTCACGGCGCCATCATGATTATTGTATAGAACGCACTCGCAAACGAAACAGTGTAGAAAAACAGGTCGTGCAAACGGAAAGTCAAAAGAGAAATGGCTGGCGACTGTCAGCTACACTCGATTTATATAGGTCAGCGATCCTGCTCCGCTGTCAGTTTTGAATTGGTGAATCAGAAGACAGGTTACGTATTTACGCGTGGTGATTCCGCGCACAGTGGTTGTTCCATTTCTGTATGCAGTAGAACAATTATGCAGCAGGAAAAAATAAATGTCAGTACTTTGTTACATTTACAAAAGTAACACGTAATTCTACTACTTTACAAGTAGAACTAGATCGATAAAAAATCTACTTTGTTACAAGTAGAAAGTAAAAAAACTACTCAAGTAAAGTAACGAAGTAGATCTACTTCATTACTTACCTGCTCTGATTATGATGGAACTTACAGGTTCGAGTAACTCTGAGAACATCCCAATGCTTAATGTATATGCCTCTGGCTCATTGACCTGAATCTTTGCGTTCCATTATAGTCCACCAGGTAGTGTGGTGGTATAAAGGGAAAGGTCTGTTGAAGATTGTCATTTGTAGAACTTGTGTCTTCTTGAATGTTGCTAATTGCTTGCATGTAACAAACATGTTGCTATAGTCAACAAGTTATTTAGTTGCTATGGTTTCCAATCAACAAACTTTTATGTTGCTGTGGTTTCAGGCCAGTCAACTGCTGGGGTCAGCCATGACATACACCCTGTTTGAGTATGTGAAGGAGAATGCGGATGAGCTGACCGCTGACCAACAAGATGTCACACAGGTGGGCATGGTAGAGTTGTGCGACAGAGGGTTCGGATCGATTGAGTGCTGAAAAGCCATTTTTCACCCGTAGAACATATAAACATTACCGAAATAGGCAGTGGATAATATGCAGTGTAATAACTTTTATTAGGCTTTGTACTTATCAATTACAATTTAGCCCAGCCCATGCATGAATTCACTTATAAGCTAGAAAAAACTCTAAAAATGAGCAGTAATGGCACATGTAATCTTCTTTTTTATAAAACAATGCAGTTGTACTCAACCTATGAACTATTGTAATTGACCCTTGGCGAAACATTGTAATAGATTTTTTTAGGCATTGTAATTGATTTTTGAAGCACTGTAATTCATATTTTTGAAGCAATATAATTTACGATATTGTAATTGATCACCGTTATTGAACCAACTCCTGGACTGCCACACCATCCAGTGTAAAATTCTCTACATACACTACAAAAAACTATTTTGGATACACTAATTTAGATCGTTCAGTGTATGTCTCTCCTTAAAGCGGCCCCTCAATTTGATTTTTCTTTTTTAAATTCCATAATTGTTGGGTATTTACAATGTTCACTGAACTGGGGCAATAGTGTTTCGAATCATAAATTAACAGAATGTCTGTCGGTGAGTAACGTAATATTTCCTGTTCTAGATACCTCGAATATCAATGTCAATGTCAAAAATTACTGAAGTAATAAACCCTGTTATTCAATCTTTGATATCCATTTTCTTAATTTCTTTGCAACATTTTCCCATGGTACAGTCGCATTTTGGATTGAACTATCCTTCCATTATATATCAGTAGCTACTGTCCTTAGATGATCCAATTTTTTTATGCAATTACACCATTCAACACCAGCAAAAACTTTTAAAAAATTTTCTCAAACTTCTGTGGTTAAAAAAGTATTTTTTCTCTGAAAAAATTGGGGTTTTACATATACTAATTTACATAATAATGTTCAGGGTATCCAACAGTAATTGATTTATGCATAAACCGTTTGTGATTCAAGGGTGATTGTAGCTGAATTCCCCATTGCAGGCGTCCCATTCAGAAACGGCCCCCGTTGACGTGAAGTCTGCCGGGGATGAGGGGAGGACTGGCAAACCAAAGAAGGAGCAACTGAGTAAACAGCAGAAGCGGAAGTTGTACGACCGGATGGGAAACATGAACACCCAGGAGCTGGTGCGGGGTTGGAACTGGGTGGACGTTGTCAAACACTTGAGTCAGCGTGGCAAGGCCGATGAACAATCCTGATGGCCCTCGACCGATACGAAAATCCTGTTGGCCCTGGACAGAATGAACATCCTGACGGGCCAACACGAACACCATGATGGCTTCATTCTGATGGCCCCAGTCCAACATGAACTTCCTGGTGGCCCTGGGCCAGCACAAACTTCCTGATGGCCCTGGGTCAACACGAACATTCCGATGACTTTGACATGATGGCCCCCCCGGCCAACACGGACACCTGATAGCTTTGTCCTGATGGCTCCAGGCCAACACAAACATCTTGATGGCTTTGTGCTGATGACCCCGGGTCAACATGAATATCCTGATGGCCTCAGGCCAACACAAACATCCTGATGACTTTGTACTGATGGCCCAGGCCAACTCAAACATCCTGATGGCTTTGTGCTGATGACCCCGGGTCAACATGAATATCCTGATGGCCTCGGGCCAACACAAACATCCTGATGACTTTGTACTGATGGCCCAGGCCAACACAAACATCCTGATGGCTTTGTGCTGATGATCCCGGGTCAACATGAATATCCTGATGGCCTCGGGCCAACTCAAACATCCTGATGACTTTGTACTGATGGCCCGGGCCAACTCAAACATCCTGATGACTTTGTACTGATGGCCCAGGCCAACACAAACATCCTGATGGCTTTGTGCTGATGACCCCGGGTCAACATGAATATCCTGATGGCCTCGGACCAACTCAAACATCCTGATGACTTTGTACTGATGGCCCAGGCCAACTCAAACATCCTTAAGGCTGTTTCCTGATGACCTCGGGCCAATGCAAATATCCTGTTGGCCTGCACGAACATTTTGAAGGCTCCTGGTTGGCAACATATCCTTATGACCCTGGGATGTATTGATTGCCGTAAAATAATATATAAGGGCATCAGGATGGCTTCTGGTGGACATCCTGATGGTTCTTGGCCAAAAGGCACATCCGATGGTGCCTTGCCAACAACACATCTAGGCTATTATAGTAATACTGTTGTCTTATTTTTCAGGGTCAGCAGGACTAAAATTCTTAAACAATGAAACCAACCAGTGTAATAAATGGCGATACGCTATACAACTACTTTTTGCACTAATACTAGCAGACACGGGGTCAATTCCATTCCAGAATTGGAATTGATTTTCGAAAGTCAGTTGGAATTGATTTTGTTGGAATTGGAATTGATTTTGTTGGAATTATTGACTTGATACTGTTAATCTTTACCCCTTAAATTGACTATTAAAATCATATTTGTCTGTTATTAGTACGTCGGCCTGAATCTGGTAATCAGGAAGCTGTCAACATTATAGCATATACACAATGTCTACTCTGTTATTGAAACATTGTGAAGAAGAACAATATAATCAACATTTGCATCAAAAACATATACTAAGTTACTGTAACAGACAGTACAACCAAAGTCAGACCATTCAGACCTTATCTCATTTTCTTTCTCAGTGGACAAGGTTTATTTCCCTATGGAGAATACATGTTGGTAATTAGGATGTTGAAAACTCAAAGTTTACAGTAAATTTGATGAAATATCAATGATACCACAACTGATATAAACAAGGGGAAACTGTTAAAAACTCAGATTAACGACCCAACTGTCCAGGGCTGTCCAAAATGTCTGGTTAGCAAAAATCCAGGAGAGGTGTCGCAGCAGAAAGTACATATCTAATGGCTGAATGCCATTTTTAAGTTTTATAGCAAACATGATATATATTTCAAGTACAAATAAAACTGTTAAAAAGAATTGGATTCGAATTTTTCCTTTGCCTAGGATTTAAAAAGTGGGAATTGGAATTAACAATTTGGAATTGGAATATACATTTTTGCAAGGCGGAATTGGAATAATTTTTGGAAATTGACAAAATGGAATTGACCCCATGTCTGAATCCTAATGAACTGATTAGATTGGTGGCTGCACCAGTTTGTCTTAATCCATGTTGTCAAGAAATCATCACATTGTTAGTACTGCCTACAATTTACTGTTACGCTTGGTTGAATTTGTTTTGCGTTAATGCAAATTTTTTATTGACTACATGTACAAGAGATATTAAAATCTGTTTTGTTTGGTCAAAATAAGCATTTATGTTATGGATATCGAGAGGTGCTTTGTGTTGATTACATAAGTTTTTTTAAGGTGCAAAACTAATATATATGTGTGTGTGTGTTATGAAAAAGGAGGTGATGAACTCTACAGGTGTGCAAGCAGTATTACAGATTGAACATCCCTTTGTCAAGCCTACAGGATGTTGGTAAAAGAATACTAAACAAAGTATGAATGTAAACAGTTGTGTAATTAGGTGAATGGATTTTATGGTTTTGTTTATCGTTGAGTTGCTATAAAATTAAAGGGGTGGACCAATGTGCTGGGAGGGTATACTAATATGTTTTATGTTTGTGTAAATACATCTGCCAAACTCGTAACATTTAATAAGCATATTCATTATTGATTATGACAATACTGAATGTGAATAAACTATTCAACGATGAGTTCACATGTAGTCAAGTGTTGATATATCTTTGGAAGTGTTTACATTAACAAAGAGCAAGATGAAATCTCTAAATTTTACTGTTTCACGTTGGTTTCATTATATGGGTTCTGTATTTCACAGAAATATACAAAAAGCAAGGCTATAAGAGACCAAATGATGAACCATTTTTAAAGGATTCGTGTAGTTATGCCCGAATGCCCCCCTTAAAAAACGAAATTCCTATGCTTAATGCTACAATTAATGTATGTTAGACACAGTAATGGGGGAAAATTTAAAAAAACCTGTCCATAAATAAAAAGAAAATGGAAAACATGGTAAAAGAAAATGTTTACTCCTACATTGGGATTGTTCATTAGACATGGGCACGCATGCACCCACAAACACACACACAAACTGCCTATAGATACAAATATAGTGAGGCGGAGAAGAGGCAGATCAAGAAGAAGAGAGAAGAAAAATAAATAAATAATTTAAGCCAAGGGGGCATATGGCCCAATGCCCCACCCCTAAATACGCTACTGCACTTCATTGTAATATGAACGGACAACCTTTGTCATTGATTCAGATTTGAGGTCGCCGGGAAGAAAACAGTGGATACTAAAAGACAGATCTGGGGGCCGAAGTACTCGATACTGGTGTACTCGAGTACATTTTTGAAATACTCGTATTTGTAGAAATTATGGTAAAGTACTCGTACTTATGTTCATGTTCAATGTATTCATCTTTTATGAGTACATCTGCGTACTTTTTCAATATGATATTGTGAAAATTATGTTATCTCTTATTTTATCAAATCGTTAACAACTACAATGATAATTTCAAAAAGTATGGTAGCAAATAATATTAGCTGCATATAAATCAAATAAAAAAATGTTTGTTCTTGCATCTCAGCTAAGTTATATGTTTTCTAATACAGGATAATTAAAAAACTTTTGTTATGTCAATTCAGTTGCAATAACCATGAATTTAATTGCAATGTAATAGCCCCTGATTTGTCATTTATCAATGTTACAGTTTGTAGATGTGGTTTAATTTTTACTTGGTATTGATGAGTTTTCACAAATTCACACTGTGGATCATTTTTCTGCACATTGGATGCACTGAAGCCACAAAAGCTTCACTTCAAGAGGCAGCATCTTTTGATTCTTTTCCCTGTCAGAAACGAGTTCATATCCATAGTTGTACTAGTTACCAGTCCAGGCCATAATCCTTGTGTTTGTTTAATTAAGCCAGGAAGTCCAGCAAGCCTATAATGAAAGGGTCATTCATCAGTTAGCCATAAAATGCCTTTGTTGCTTGCACAAGTGGCAGAGCTAAGTACTGCTAACTGAGCCTTCTTCTGATGAAGTTTGGTGACTTAAGTCAGAGAACCTGCACCAGTATTGTCTGGTGCCAATTTTTAGTGTGGTTAAAGTACAAAGGGGATATTGAGCCCTGGACATTTGTAGGTGCTAATCCACCCTCTCAGCAAACATTAGTTGTGGACACAGTTGTGGACACAACATGCCTAACAGTGTCCATTGATTCATATATCATACATATTTAATGGTTATATATATTTTTTTCTATAAAATGTATTTTGACAAGTATTTTCAATCTAAATACATTTAACCCATATTTGAATGCATACCCTGAACATTTGTGTGTGAATGCGAATCACACCTTTGAATGGAATGCAACCTCCAGTTTGGTCCCAATCATAAATTGTTTAGTTTTTTTACAGTTTTCCTCATAAAAAGTGTGATCAACTGCCATTGCATAGTCAATTCTTCCTGTATTATATAAATTAATTCCCACTGTTTATTTTTATAATATGTTATTATTAGTATATAGAGTTACTATGATGTCATACAAGATGTACTCGTACTTGTAATCGTACTCAGCTTTGAGCAGTGTACTCGTACTCAGCCACCACCAATGTACTCGTACTCAGCCATCACCAATGTACTCGTACTCAGCCATAACCAATGTACTCGTACTCATCCATCACCAATGTACTCGTACTCATCCATCACCAATGTACTCGTACTCAGCCATCACCAATGTACTCGTACTCATCCACCCCCAATGTACTCGTACTCAGCCATCACCAATGTACTCGTACTCAGCCATCACCAATGTACTCGTACTCATCCATCACCAATGTACTCGTACTCATCCATCACCAATGTACTCATACTCAGCCATCACCAATGTACTCGTACTCATCCACCCCCAATGTACTCGTACTCAGCCATCACCAATGTACTCGTACTCAGCCATCACCAATGTACTCGTACTCAGCCATCACCAATGTACTCGTACTCATCCATCACCAATGTACTCATACTCAGCCATCACCAATGTACTCGTACTCAGCCACCCCCAATGTACTCGTACTCAGCCATAACCAATGTACTCGTACTCAGCCATCACCAATGTACTCGTACTCATCCATCACCAATGTACTCATACTCATCCATCACCAATGTACTCGTACTCAGCCACCCCCAATGTACTCGTACTCAGCCATCACCAATGTACTCGTACTCAGCCATCACCAATGTACTCGTACTCAGCCATAACCAATGTACTCGTACTCAGCCATAACCAATGTACTCGTACTCAGCCATCACCAATGTACTCGTACTCAGCCACCACCAATGTACTCGTACTCAGCCATCATTAATGTACTCGTACTCAGCCATCACCAATGTACTCGTACTCAGCCATCATCAATGTACTCGTACTCAGCCATCACCAATGTACTCATACTCAGCCATCATAATGTACTCCTACTCAGCCACCACCAATGTACTCGTACTCAGCCATCATCAATGTACTCGTACTCAGCCATCACCAATGTACTCGTACTCAGCCATCACCAATGTACTCGTACTCAGCCATCACCAATGTACTCGTACTCGTAATTTACTCATGAAAATGCACTCAGCCCCAGCTAAAAGACATGGTATATTAACTAATTAGGCGGCGCCGGGTGAATTGTAGTAGGACATATTAACAATTAGGCCCTATGTCACTAGCATAGGCTATAAGTAGTGGTCAAATTAAACTTAATTGTATACTTTAATTAAAATATCCTAGCTATATATTTTATATTCTGCTAAGGAATTTAAATGCATATGCGTGCCCTGCAATCTCGTCAGCCTAGACACATGAACTCATTCGTGCGTGATAATTTAACTAGCCTGATTAAAGCTGTGCGCTATAATTATTGATTACAAAGTGTAGCATCTGTTGTAATCCGCGCCACGTGTTGTATTTGTTATGATGTGACGATCTCGGTGACACGCCGCCGCCGATTGGCTGTTGTCGGTCATGTGATTCGAAACCATGTACACAAAGTTTTCGAAGTGTCAAAATGGCGCGTAGCAGGTGCCCGGAATAGGTTTCGGGGAGTGTCCATACGGAATATATCACCAACAGTGCCTTATTGTACAGATAAATCGTCGTGTATGTTGGATATACTGATGATCGGGCGCTTCATCGGTTGTTGGCCTTTGCAGACGCTTCTGAAGACCGTGAAAACTCGGCATTGACAAGCTTGAATCTCTCAAACTAACATGTCATGGCCGCTGACGCTGACAGTAACATGGAAACTTTTCACACGGACAAATAAGTTCGCGGATTGCAATTGTTGGATGCGACAACTGTGCGACAGTACGCATATGACCATTAACAGTGGATGTGTACTTCTGAAGGATATGTGTGCCAATTCAGGACAAAACTGCTCTTTATAACGTATTTCTGACATGTTCCAACATGTTTACGACAAATTACGTCTTCTAAGTCATTCCGATACCACGCTTCCCTACTTGCAGCTGCAAGTATTGAGCAACACAACACGCGTGAGCAGTGATTCAACTTTAAAGTGGTGCATCAGCAAAATACAGGCAATATCAAGGAACTCAAACTTATTCCATGATATAGTGGGCTAGTACTATCAGTATTAATTATATAAAAAACAAGACGTGATAGTTTTCATGGTGCTATATTATACAGATGGTATACAAATACAGTGTATTTATAAGTGCTCATTTATTATATGTTCAATACGAACAATTAATTGTGAGCTTCCAGGTAAACATAAATTGTCATAATGTTTACATCATAGTGACATAGATTTTTTACTTTTATATACATTTGTACAAATATTGATACATATCTTAGAATTTATACACATTATGCCTTTACCAAACAATACGATGGAGAACACAGTGAATGGAAGTGCGACCACACATGTGTCAACGAAGATGATTAGCCTGCGAACATCAAGTAATCCTCTTGATGCGAATCGTCGGACCGTAGATGAAATGCGACAACATATCGCAAAATTGAAATCAGACCTTGAAGCAGAACGGGCTAAAAATAAGCAGGCACATCGTGATAAGGTTTGTCCGGTTTATTCTTCTTCTTCATAAGTAAACTGAGATAGCACTAAAACTTTTCATATATACATAGTGATTTAAAATAACATGAAAAGCATTATTGTTATAAACAATATAATACCAAGTGTGCCAAATAACATGACTGGTCATACAATTGGCAGTTCTGATAAATATGTAAAGGCGCCATTACTAATGATATTGACAGACACAAATTCCTTGTTTGGCAGATTTGTTTATCTAATTGCTTTTCACGTTCTTTTTTGGTAAAAAATCTGGAAATGTGACATGAGAGGTAAATAAATGGTTAACAACTGTTGATGTTTTCTTTTTATTTATATTTATCCAATAATACGCCCTTGTTACCAGGCTCCCTAAAAACTCTCCCTCCTTGACATAACCAAATTATGTCAAGATGTTCTAAGTACTAATTTCTAGATTAAATAGTACTTATATATTATGATATGACTATGATAAACAACTTTTTTTCTAAATTGTACAAACAAGTGATGGAGATATAATTTTTGTGTTGAAGGTGAGCGAACTGCGACAGGTGCGTGAATCTTCCGAGAAGGAGAAAGAGTATGCGTTGGCAAGTCTCAAGGATCGTCTGGCCGAACAGAAGGACAACGAGCTACACAAGTTACGAGACTCACTCTACAAGGAACGCGACCAGGAAATCCGTGTTCTGAACAAACACAACGAAGAACTGGTATCTCAGCTGAAAGCTGAGGTCACCAGGGAGAAAGACGATGCTGTGAAGGTCGCACTCGAACTGCAAAAAAAAGCACTTAGTGAACAGCGCAACCTGGTGGCCAGTCCCAGCAGCACAAGTTCGGCACTTGTCGTTCGACTGCAGCGCGAGAATAAACAGTTGAAGGAAACAAATAAATTGTTGGAAAGTTCAAATGTCGATGGTGGAAATTTTGATGTCGAGGAATTGAATCGAAAACATGCAGATGAAATAAAACGGATTATCATTGAGAAAGGACAAGAGATAGAAGAGAATTTGGAGCAGAAATACGATGTTGCGCTCCATCAGAAAGAGCAGGAGATCAGAGATATGGTTGCCTTGGCTGAACAAATGGCTGAGGAGAAGATCCAACTTGAATGTCGTTTGTCGAACGTTGGACGTTCTCCTGTGTCGCCATCTGGCAGTGTTGTGGACGATAACCGAACATTCCATCTTGATATATCTGCAAATGGAGACGACTACATGGTGAGTTTCATTCAGCTACTTTGAATACTAATTTGTTGTGAACTGATTATTTCAGGCACATTCAATGATGTGAACATTTCGTGTCTTGGAAAGGTTTACATATAAATAATATATAATATTACATATAATGTATGGGGAACAGTAGGTCAGTAGTATATTAGTTAGAACACTGGACAATGTAATTGCCCCCTAATTCTGTTAGCAATGGCTTTCTATTCTCTTGGCACTAATCAGTTTATTGAATTCTCATGATATCATCTGCATAGCCTTGAAGTATTACCAAAATAATTATGAAATACCTGCACTGCGTCATACTCATGGGTCATATATATATATATATATATATATATATATATATATATATGTAATATGATAAGGATCATAAGATAATAAACTTCTGTTGTGATCAGCACTGCTGCTTAATACTAAGTGTGCCAAATAACTCAACCGTATTTATATCAATTGGCAGTTCTGATCAATATGCATTGGTGTCATTGTTATTTACAGACAAATGATCATTGTTTGGCAGATTTGTAAACTGAGTTTACTGCTTAGAGAATTATGACACGCCCTTTGTCAGATCAAGTGTGTTTGGAACAGCTTAACCGTATATAATGCAATTCTCAGTTGTTAGTGGAAATAAAATCCCAAACATTCGTAAACAAATGTCTCAGATACTTCCTCAAATTAAAATGCAAAACAAGACAGCCAGCAGAGACCTCATGAAGAGGACTGACCAACACAACGTCAGGGAGGAGATTAAAAAGGGAAGTGGACACGGATAGGACATAGCACTCTAGAAATGACCAATGTCATGAGGCAGGCTCTAGAATGTAATCCTCAGGTTTTCAATTGGGTGTTTTCTTATATTTGGTACAATACGGTAGCCGGTTGGTTCGTCTGTTGCCCTCCAGGTGGTCTGATGGTAGGGTAAAGCCAAATGGCAAGATAAACTTGCCATTAATAAATGATCCATGGAAAATAATTAATTAGGCACCATGTGTAAAAACCCTTATTTGCAACTGGTCATCCACAAACTATGACTTCTCTTCTCCAGCACTAAAAAGTCATGTTGTTGATGTTTGGTGTCGGTGTGAACTAAATCAGGACCTGCCAACACTGTGAATCAGCTGGCACAAATACTGTCTCTTAATGACATATTTTAGTATCCAAAGGTAGAATGTTAAAAGAATAAAAAGCTGCCACAATTTACTTACCTCGCGTCACAAGGCCTGGGGGGAACTAACCTCGTTTTCCAAAGCAGGTCTGTGCATTTAACGAGCGAACTGCTACCTTGGTCACGCTTCACTGATTCCGAATGACATCACCAGCTTGGAGGAATGCAGGCATTTGTGAGCGTACAGCGTCGTACACGACCCGGCTATTTATAAGGCCGACCACCCCATTCGGTCACTTTGCGTGATGGTGGCTAAGATTTGAGGAAGTGGGAGGGGGGAGTAAACATGCAGGTCGAACGGGAGAGGGAACGACGTCCGAGTCTCCAGGTCAGCGGTTGGGGCGTCTCTCCTGAGCAGTCAGCGACTAGGGTGGAACAGAAACCCCTCTGGTCAAGAACGAGGTCATCCGAGGGTACTTGTACTAGAGTAAGTGAGGGTGCTTTTCATACCTTGGTATTGAGTAGTATTCATGACCAAAAGGGGTGTAGTAGGATTTGGCTGTGTTGCACTTGAAGGGTTGGGTAATTACCCCTGTGCTGTTTGTGTGTATGACTGAGTTAGATTTTGCCCACCATCTTCGTGCCCAGGTGTGGCGCATAAGGCTTGCACATCTCCCCAGTTCCTTTAGCAGGGTTACTTGTGTGAGTTTCTGTAAATATTTTTTACGAGGTGGGTTGTTGACCTGCCCCCAACCCACGATCTTGAAAACCACTGGAAGATCAATTTTAGTGTGATCTCTACCCAGGCCCTTAGCCAGGATTGTGAAATTTACCAGTTATAATTTTTTATTTACCAGTTATGCAAAAAATTACCAGTTACACATGCATCAAGGGTTAAATGGTTAAGTGTCCAAATAAATGTTCGAGATATATGCATTTATAAATATTAGTACTGTCAAAATCTGTGAAGAAATTATACCATCATACATGTACATAATATATTACTTTCAAAACACAAAAATCCTGTAATTTGAAGAAAAAAATCCCATTACTTTAAGAAAAAACAGAAAACCCATTATGATTTTCCAAAAACCTGTTCCAATACCGGGGCAACAGGTTCCTGAATAAGGGTCTGTCTTTACCCCTTAGCCAACCCTGTTTGGTGACAGGGAGTACAATACAGGACTCCCACCAGCTTAGCTTGTAGGGCTGCAGAGGCACACAAGGTAACCGTGATGACCACAGGTAATTGACCATGTTGGTCAGTGGCAGTAATAGATAGACCTGTGACTTAGTCACACGTTTGTTTACAATGTTTGGATTTGTTGCCTGTGTTAATACCTGAAAGGTGTGCTTATTAAAAGTTACCAGATTACAATACATTTACTAAAAAGTTGAAATACATTTTGGAAGCAGATCTGACAAAGAGTAAGGTTTCACATCTCATGTAGACACGACACTTGAAGTTTATTTTTTCATTTGCATTGCACTAATTCTAATACCTATAGTGGCGTGTGGGGGGTGCGACATTGTGCGATGGCCCCCTTGGCTTACATTTTAACTTTTTTATGTAACTTGTTAATGGCAGCATGGTAAAAAAACGACGACACATTGTACCTTTATATGCTACCTGTTATGGTAGCATGGAAAATCCTTGATCTCCTCCTCTGGCCTCCCCCTCTGGCCTCCCCCCTCTGGCCTCCCCCTCTGGCCTCCCCCTCTGGCCTCCCCCCTCTGGCCTCCCCCCTCTGGCCTCCCCCTCTGGCCTCCCCCTCTGGCCTCCTCCTCTGGCCTCCCCCTCTGGCCTCCCCCCTCTGGCCTCCCCCCTCTGGCCTCCCCCTCTGGTCTTCTCCTCTGGCCTCCCCCTCTGGCCTCCCCCCTCTGGCCTCCCCCCTCTGGCCTCCCCCTCTGGCCTCCCCCTCTGGCCTCCCCCCTCTGGCCTCCCCATTGGTATGCATGGGGTAATATGCCACTACTTACCTTAGAATACGCTAGGATTGTTCTAATCGTAAGATCCAATAATTTGATTCCTTATACAGTGTTCAGACTTTCTTCAGACTCTAGATGAATATTTTTTATGATGTGCCTATCATGTGATCTCTGAATGTGTGACCCCGACAGACTTTGTCCACAAATATTGGAAATTGTCAGCAGCTGTTTGTAAATGTACTTAACGGTGCGGTCGATATTCACGTAAACAGATAAGTGTCTTGTGGTTCATTGAAACACATTTGGGAGGTCAAGATGTTACAGTAGACATAGTTTACTCTATGTAGCATGATTTAAAAAAAATGATGGTATATACCTTTAAAGAAGCTGTCAATAATGTCGTACAATACATACAGAAATTACAGTTTTGTTTGCCCCAAATTTGACAGATCTAGCAATGTTTTTGACCGTAATTATTATGTGAACCAAAGGTCAACAAGTCTCTTGATTCCATCAACTATGGAGCTACCTTCACCTGCATCGGGTGTGATCTAGATATGTTATTACAATGCTGCAACTGTTTTCTTTTGCGATTGAATTACTGTCTCCTCTTCATGTCTGATTCACAGAGACATAATTAAGTGATATAGATCAACACTTATACATCTGGCACATGGGCAATTTGTATACAGCATATTTGATAGGATATAGTTGTGACTTCCTAACATTGTAGAAGAACAGTTAACTGCCACTTAATTTCATACATGGAGGGCTGGATATATTATATTATACAGGTCATGTTTTGACCTGGAAAACTACCTCCGTGTTATTATCAATAACACTTCAATAACTAGGTTTTATTTGTACAATTTGATTTGTACATTTGTACTGAAATAATTATATATATATATATATATATATATATTATGTGTGTGCATTAGGGCTACAATGATACACTAAGCCACAGTACGATACATGTCACGATATTTGTGTCATGATATGATACGTATCGCGATACATAACAATACAGAAGTTTAACAGAACATATTTATTCAGTGCACATTTTACAGCTCAGCTTGTCTACTGAAAACATACTTTTCATGAACAAATTACAGTAACTAAAATGTCAAGACCCTTGACTTGGGCAAATATGATGAAACATCGCTTGTGAAATTACATTAAAACTATGAGCAGTACTGTGAACTGCTGTCTGATGATTACAAATAATATAATACTGTTAACTAAATATACCTACTAGCCATTAGCTAAATCTGTGTTGTATGTACATGCATTATGCATGCACGCACGCACACACAATTGAAAACCCCTTTTCCAGGGTTTTTTGATTTAAATCATGATTTAAATCACTCCAAAAAAATCATTGATTTATGATATTTTTGACTTCCGGTTTTTTTAATCGCTGATTTATATGAATAACACAAATAATTGTTTACAAGCATCGAGATCAACAAAGTTTTGTATGTTTTTTAATACAAAACTCAAAGTGCACATACTTGTGTAGCTGTATTGTCACCAGATAACCTGATAGTTAAATATTTTATGACATTGTGTATGTTTGAGCTATTCCCTTTCTGAATGCAGTGAAGCCACACAAACTTGTCTTCCAGAGGAAGTATCTTTTCAACACAGAAACCCTGAGTTAAAGTCCACTTATAGCTTGTGCTAGTTGTTACCAATTCAGTATGTTAACTCAGTTGTTTAATACTGTACCAGTTTGTATTCTGGTTAGATACCCTTAGAGTACACAGAGCCCTGGACAGGTGCTAATCCACCCTATAGGCAAACAATAATTACCACTGCTACAGCCACAGACACACAGCATGCTTTCCTTTCCAAGACAGATTATGCAACTACAGGGGGTGAGGCCTTGTGGACATTGTCTAATGTCTTTATATAAGTAAAAATCATGTACCCTCTGTTAAGACAAGAACCCAAATCGATGTGAATAGAACATGTTTGAAAGAGTTTACAAATTTAAACATCTATATAAATATCTATATACCAGATTTTAAAAAAATAAAAAAATAAAATAAATCCGATTTAAATAAAAAATCCGATTTTTTTATTTTATTTTATAAAAATGAACAATCCACAAACATGTGCGCAGCAAATGCTACCCGTCGATCTTGGGTGATCTCGTCGCGTTTACTCGTCTATGTATTTATTATAAACTGCTTATCCAGCTCTCAGTAATTGATACATATATTTGATATATATATATGTATATTTAGTGCAATATTTTAATGATATACTGTGACATAGCCGTAGTTAATGATTAAGACTAACGAGTGAACTTTTATCGCACAATATGGCGCTATATTTGATAATTTTCATGTTGAGCCTCGGGCTACAATGAATTATTACGCACGTTACAGGATTACGTCATGCGGTTATATATTAATAGTAGTCTCAAAACACTTTCTAAGGGTGTTTAGAACTTTTCCAGCAAGATGATACTTGGAATGAACATGTTCATGTATTGTACACGTGTTGCGATTCTTGTAAAATATATCGGGTATCAAATCGTTAAAAAAATATCGCAATGAATTGTTGCAGCTCTAGTGTGTATATACACACATACATATCAACATTATCTTCGTTATTGCAGTGACAATGTTGACTTTTTGTCTAAGCAGTGATCGTCTATAGTCTTAGCCCATTAGCTTTCAAGTTGGTGTTAGCCATCCAACTCATGTTTGCAAAAGAAAATAAAAGAAAGTCCTTGTGGTGACGTGCAGTGCAATTGAACCTCACTAATAAAGGCACTCTCAGGACTGGGCGAAAGCAAAGTGACCTGAATAATGAGGTCAAGTTGACCATAGTAGTGGGACTTAATGTCTTATATACTTTGCTGTTATGGAAATAATTTGGGACAGACCATAATGGCGAGGTGTCTGTGCATATTACCGAGGTGTCTGTGCATATTACCGAGGTGTCTGTAAAGTGAGGTTTGACTAGAATACGTTCTTGTATATAATATAGCACCGTATCCAGTCTGTAGGTATTTCAGAGCGCTTCACCCCCTGACCTGTTCATTCCATTACCAAGTAGACTTCACTGGGAAGCATTCAGCCATTCTGCAATTACTGCACAAACACTATTCACATATCCACTACTGTCTATAGCCAAGTACTCATTTATACGGCTGAGTGAACTGGAGAAACATGGAGAGAACAGTGCAGATGCCAGGTTTGGTTACAGTGAGGGTGTTAAAATTGCAAATTACCAGGGCTCGAGTCTGAAGGAATATTGGGTATTACTGATGTTTTCTTTCATGATTCGTTGTGTTGCATTTTTTTAATGAGTTCTTAGTTGGCGGTCAACTATCATCGTAGGCATTTAAAACGTTCCTCGGGCATCATTTTTTACAACAATTCTTGGAAATTGTTACAATTAGGGAGAGAGAGTGTTTCAAGAAGAAAGTCAACATCTTTCTTGGTGCCTTTTGTCAGTACCCGCCCCCAGAATGGAACAAGAAGCCCATGTAGAAAAAATATGTGGCACCAATATGTAGGTCAATTCCAGCATGGTCACCATAATTTAGTGGTCCAGTTTTTGTTAGCATATTTCTCTTTATGATATAAATGTGTTATGTCAAATGTGTTGTAGAATGATGAAACATGTTACATGTCAAATTGATCCAACGATGGTAACACCTGAGCAATGTCACTGCATGTTTAAAACTAAGTTATTTCACCAATTTCAAACTTCCTCACTGCCAGCTATATCAGTAGCCCTTGCAGATTGACCTGTTGAAACATTCGGTTGGTATGTTAACCAGTAATATTGCCCGCTCAGATTCTCAGGGCTTGAATACAGGAACTTAACTTGGTATTGGACCCTGTTTTCGCTGGGTGGACGGGTAATTATGGGTTTTTCATAGGAACGCTCTTTGAAGTTTGGGCACAGGCGCACCTAGCTGTATATTCACTGAAACTGGAAGTGAGACAAAGTAAAAATTATTCAGCGTACATCTGCACAAGTCAATCTGCCAGGAGTACTGTACCACCAGTGGCTATAGCGACGGTTTTTTTCATGCAGTTTATGCCAGTGCTCACACACATTTGAAGGATAAATTTCAGGTAGAGTAGTGTGCAATAAACGCCTCTTTTAAGGATAAATTTCAGGTAGAGTAGTGTGCAATAAACGACTCTTTGTAGTTAGCAGTAGATGAATGTCTACTTTGTTATTGTTTCCATTACCAGGTACTGATATATGATCTTTGCCGACTTGGGGGTATGTGGCCAGGGGGCATGCTGAATTGACTATACTAGACATTTGCTATTTTATATGTGCATATGATTAGCATATAGACAACATGATATGGCATTCTCATTAATCTTTTTGGGGCTTTGGTTTTCAACAGAAGCTTCAAAACAAGTACAACTTTATTATATCATGTGTGTGTTATTTCACATCTAGATGTGTAAATAACTAGTAATTGTAATCGTATTACCTCAATAACTTAAATTAATAATATCTTGATAATGTAATCATAATTATTCAAATTATGTATTACTGTTGAAAGAGCAATTATGTAAAATAGCTACACAGAAGATTTTGGTTAACTCTAATTGTTTGTATTGTGCCAGACAATAATTAAATTACAGTTGCCAACTCACTTTTTTCAGCTAAATTAACAAGAGGTCTTCCATGTTTGTTTAGTCAAACTTAATTTTTTTAGCCATTGGTGAACAGTTAGCATGAAACTAGAATTTCTATTCTTTTGTCACATCTGGAGCCATTGATTGGTTCTGTTTCTGGAGGCAAAATACTATTAATTCCAATGGAAACCAATTTGATGCTAACAGTTATTATGGCAATTCCACAATGTGCAAAAAAATACAGTGTGATTTTTACAAGAATTGTATACTTCGCTAAATAAATTGTCCTTTCACTGTTCAACAACGACCAGTGCTTTGTCAAATCTGACTTTGATTCCAAACTTTCATTACAGATAGAGATCATAAAAGCTCAGTGACACTTACAATTACAACCCTTAAAACTATTATGATTAGATAAAACAATTATGATTAGATCACTTCAGAAATTCAATTAAATGCTTCATAAAGGGCTTGTTGTAATAGTTAATAGGTTGACTGCAACGGCGTTGTTTTCTGAAAAAACATTACTAGTTCCACTACTGCTCATTTTGTAACAGGGTTTTGTTAACTTTTAGGTGAATTTGTATGCATTTTTGCTTAAAGGTGCTTAATGAGTTAAATTTTTTGCTAGTCTCATTTCAAATTAAATTTGTGAAAAACCAAACCTACCTAGTATCCACTGCAACATGCTAGCTTGTTTGTGCAACTTTTGTATGTAGTTTTTTTGTGAAATCATCAGACAAACTATTAAATTAGTTAATGCTTGTTCAAGCATTAACTGAAGTGAAAATCGAAATGCTGAAAAATCACGATTTTCTTCATTGGTGAAATTTCGTAACTTTGTCATGTGATCGGCGAGAGGATGGAGGTCACGCCCATGACCAGTGTTGGCCCACACTGTGTTTACCATTTTAGATATCCACTATCTAATGACTAATGTCAATTCTTTCAATGATTTGAACAGAAATATGCATTTTTCATTAAAGAGACTGCACACATTACTTAAAGTAGTCGCACACTACAAATGACATCTTGACATAAGGGAACCGGATTCGTGATGGGCTAAAATATCATGTTTTTGATTGCTAGACGGTGGCATCACAGGAACGACTGTTGACTGATGCACAAATTAGAGAATCAAAACAATTACTGTTTCAGCAAAGGATACATCACATCAACAGTGACGCTTACTGGTATTAAAGAGAAATCACAACGCTAGCATCGGAACTTAAAAATCAACAGATCTGACACTTGAATAAGCGATTGCACATGTGTTGACTAGATACGTGATAGTTTCAGCGCATGGCAAAAGATTCGTGCGAATTACATGTACTTCCGTCGAAAATCTCACATGATTTCACCTTTATATTAGTCTTATATTTATGCAACAGGGGTGCCACTGCTCATTCCGGATACTATCTATTGCCATTGTCAATTACAGTGGTCAGTTACACAATTTTACACAGTGTCATCAAAGTTCTATTAACAATTACAAATGTAATTATAAATAATTACAAGCTATGCATTTACATTTGAACCCAAACCGGTGAAAACCAACGCTGGAAATGTTTCCAAATGAAAACATCAGTTCATGTCATCTGTCTTTCCAGCATGAACGACTGCACGAAAACAGGGATCGGGAGAAGGAGAGACAACTCCACAGGAGGGTAGGTGACCTCACGACCCAGGTGAACACCCTTGAGAAGAGGGTGGGACTATTCAAACATGAGAACCAGTCTTTGGTGAGTTGGGTGTCGTCAATAGTTCCTTCTAGAAATTGAAACTGAAAGTGCTGCATTTAGTATTTATATTTTGTTTTAATCATCTAATCTTTATGCATGTCTCTTAGAACTTGAGGAAAATTGTAGGATTACATTTTGATAATTTTTTAGTATTTGTTTGGTAATTATATAGTATTATTATTTTTTTATTTGTTAGTAATTATTTAGCAATTTTTGTATAGTTTTTGACTATTTTTGTTGTTGTACTAATTTAGTATTGATACAGTCAGGAACTGCTGTTTTATTAATAACCTTTTTATGTAATATCTTTACCAGTATGCTTGACATCTTCACACAATGTATATATTTGTGACCAATACTTATATTGAAGTTAATGTATTGCAATTCACATTTTTGTTGTGACTGAACAGAAGAGAAAATTAGAGGAAGAGAGGACCTCCGAGGAGAAGGTTAAGAGGTTGAAGAGACGCAATGCGGAGCTCGCATCTATCGCCAGGAGACTGGAAGAGAAAGTGAAACTGCTGCAACAGGACAGTCTCAAGGTCAGTGGGTAGTTTCTGATTTCTACATTTTTGTGCAAATGTGTTGTTTAGTCTTGATGAAATTATTGGAGTAAATAATTTTTGACTGGCTCCTGTAAAAAATCTGTCCGGGTCTATATACGATGAAAGTCAATTCAATGATTTTGACAAAAGTATGCAGTTTTACTGACTGTGCATATTATTAAACCAATTCATGCACTACAGATTTGAACATCGTTGAACCTGATTCTTGATGGGCTAAATCAGTGGAGGATGGACGCTTAATGGGCCATTCACAATTGTAGAAATTTGTCTATTGGTGCAAAGCGTATTAAAGGGGGGAGGTGGGGTCAAGGCCTGCATAAAAAATTTAAATGTTGGTCACGGGTGAAACATGACCACCGTTGCGTGATGCAGCGCCATGTGGTGAACTGTTCATGACACAGCACTGTAATACAGTATGAAATTCATAACTTCGTTGAAAACAATTATTAATATGACACCATGAAGTTGTTAGAAAAACAAAAAGCTTATTAAAACCACTATTGGAGATAAATATTTGTAAACATATTCTGATGGTTACTACTGTATGTCTTGTGTAATATTATGCCTGTGTCATAACATTGTTACATTGATATATTTTTTATTATTAAAATTATCAATATTTTACCGTATTAATTTAGGGAGGGGGTGTGAGAATTAGTCAGCTTTGTATGAATAAATAAATGTAGACAGTTGGGAACGGTCCCTAAATAAGGAGCTACACCAACTACTACTTGGTGGATAGATTGGCTGTTTGTCTTTGACCTATAGCCAGTTATGTTTATTGATCTCCTAGTGTGTTTCACATGACACATTCCAACAGCTGTGACCAGTTATGTCATGAGGCTGGGCTTGATTAATTGCTTGTTTCTCATTGGCTCCTGATAGTGTAGAATTGTATGACACCTGTTGTTATTTATTGAGCTCTGGGCAGGAATACTGTCTATTCCACTTGGTGCTCCCATTTGTTCAATTGTGTCTTCATCTAAAGGATAGTTGACAGAATCGATTGAGTGCGTCATGGACACTTGTGTGGTGATTTGTGTGGTTGAGAGATGGAGTCCACAGCAGGTTACAGGTTTACCTCATTTGCATACATATTTTTTATATTTAATCAATCGTACAATTCTTTGTTACAATTATACAGGTGGCTCTCATGTTAGCGATCAATTGTTGGTCTTAGGGAGAGTCTCCCGTATAGACATACATATTTATGTAATTTAGCATTAATTTTTATTCATTTGAAATTGATGCATTTTACATTCATTTGCAGTATTTAATTTTATGTATTCTGCCGAATAAACATATTCCTATCTCCTCTATGTGAGATCGTTTAGCTCCCCTGGCATAGACACCAGGTGGAAGGGGCCAACGGCTTTTAGTGTCTCTTCCGAAAGACACAGACACGATCTAGGGGCCAGTGAATCCACAGATGTATATGTCACTGACTATCAACTGGATATGTTACTTACATGAGAGAATATTGATTTTGTTGTTGCGAACATTGGCGGATGTTTCCCTGCAGGCAAATTGGTAGTGGGTGTAAATTGAGGCTTGGCACTGTGCGTAGACATGTTTTAAGGCTGTGAAAACATTGTAAAAAAACACTGCCTCTGGCATTAATGTATCAGTGGCACAGGTGTAGTGTCAATGTCCAAGCTCCCCAGCAGTGATGCCACTCAGTGTATCACCACTGCCACAACATGATTAATCATTTTAAAATACATTGTTGGGTAGAAGTAAAAACACTGGTTGGCTGAACAGCACCATTGTTCTTTACGATTTGTTACATCATTGCAACCATGCACTTGAGTATATATAACAGTATCAAACAAAAACGTTATTTTGTTTCTATATAGACTTTCAATGCAAACGCTATCCACAACTGTATGCAATTAAAATAGTGAGATTTTTAACGACAATCAGGAGTTTATCAAATGAAATAAAGACGTGCAGAATCTGCACATCAAATGTAAGTTGTGGCAGTGGTGAAGTCGGGAGTGACGTCCCTCAGGGCAGTTTGGTCATGGTCCTGTTGACATTTAATGGCAGAATAACGTTAAACCAGTAGTTGTTATTGTAATAAATTATAAATGACATATTAAATCCTGTTATTATAATAATAATGCTACAAAAACAAACAATCAGTTATGGTATAAATTTATTTATAAAGGCTATAAGCAGATTTTCCTTAGAAGAATGAGAAACTGAAATTAAGTTTTTTACCTGTCAAGCAGGTGATATTGTTATATCATGTTAATCACCAGGTGGTGCCACCAGCATCACATTTCCCTATATGTTCTTTGGAAGGCAGAATATTTAATGTTTTATTTGTTCGCCACTGAAACGATGTGGCGATGTATTAAAGATGCAACATAACGTAATAGGACATACACTTAGTCCATCAAATCAAAACCAATCTGTTTTGTGACATGATATATATGTTTTATTTTATAACTGCATAACAGCTGTGTATATTTGTGTATTAAAATATATTTTCAGTTCTTTCTACGTGTACTTCTAATGCACAACATGTTTGTTCATTTATATATACAGTAAAACCTGCCTTAGTTGACACCTGTCCATAACGGACACCCGTCCATAACGGACACCCGTCCATAACGGACACCCGTCCATAACGGACACCCGTCCACAACGGACACCTATCCACAACGGACACCTGTCCATAACGGACACATGTCCCCAACGGACACCTGTCCACAACGGACACCTATCCATAACGGACACCTGTCCATAACGGACACCTGTCCATTATAGACACCTGTCCGTAACAGACACCTGTCCATAACAGACACTTTTGAAAGTCCTGAATTACTTGCTATTAGCTCGTGCTGTCTGCCAACTGCCCATAGTGGCCACTGGACAACGTACAGCGAATTTGGACCCAAACATTCATAGTCACCCTGTCTTTGTGGACAGGTCAAAGTGCACAGACAATTGTGAGTCAGTTTACCTGAGCCACAGCTGATATCCACTAACTTTGCTAAGTATGTATTCTGTGTCAGACAATCTGCATAATGTCATCAAAAAGTATAAGAAATGTGCTCCAAATAAGGCAAGCCTCTTGCCTAGCCCTAGCCTAGACCACCACCAACTGTGTAGACTTTCGCCCCTTGGAGTCTTTTCACCCCCTTGACATCAAAGCTGTTTCAGCTCGCCATTTGGTAACCATAACCCTGCTTTGTTTTGGCAAAGACCCAAGTTTAACTCTCAGAAGCTATGCTCCAACCAAAGTGAAAATATAGGGAGAAATTTGTCAATGTCACTATCTATCCTCCCATGACAGTGGACTGTGTACAATATGTTTAAATTATGTCACTTGGGCGGATTAATCATTTGTTTGTAGAGGGTCAAAACAAATGATGGTTACATGGGACTGATCACAGGCCCCACACATGCCACCTGGTTTCCATGCAGTGGAATGCAGTAACGCTGTGTGATTAATGACATTTTCACCAACTAAGTCTATGGCCCACATATGTTGTATATACATGTGTTTTTTTATTAACAGTAAATGTGTTCCTTTCACAATAGCACCAACTAGGGGCCATAGCAAACTGTAGTGGCACCACCTAGTGAGTGTCCACTTAATCAAATTCTACACAACGGGCACCTCTCCATAATGGGCATAACGCATAGTCCCGATGGTGTCCGCTATGGACAGGTTTCACTGTACCTATTGTATACATATATATATATATATATATATATATATATATATATGTGTGTGTGTGTGTGTGTGTGTGGACTTTTTTGTCTGAAATAAACATTTATATAATAAAAAAACATTGATAAATATAAAAAAAACTGTGCAAACCGTTAGAGCCTGTGATCTGTGGCAGTCGTGCCGGACAGATGATTAACTGGCCCGCAGTTATGGCAAAAGCTATTACTAGATTTAATTGCAGTGGTAAGCGCGGCGTACTCAAGAAAACATTGTTTATTTACAATTACAGAAAGCTCGGATGCAATCAACCGAAGCTATAAAACAGACATTTGCCAAGCAACGGGCCCGGCTGCTGGCGGAACATGCCAAGGCAATGCTGGTCAGAGACAAGGAGATAGAGTCACTGCAGGAGAAATGTTGCAGTCTTACGGAACAACTCAAGGCAGCTCTAGATGCTCAAGTCTTGGTACGTATCATCATCATATGGTAATGGTGTCATAGAATATGGACCCATGGAAAATGCTTTTTTCCTATGGAATTTGGACACAGTGGGTCAATATTCTATTATAGAATATTGATCCCCATATAGGTGGGTCCATATTCTATTAAAGAATATGGATCCCAGTATAATGGAATTTGGACACCCCTTAAAGTAATAAATACCCCCGGGTCCAATTTTTATGACGATCTTTAGAAAAAATGGACCGCACAGAAAATGAACCCCATTGGGGATTTGACAACCATGCATTTAGCCGAGAAGTAATTTTTGACAGTGTGCAAAGTTATGAATATCCATTCCTAGAAATGTTGCTCTCATTCTGTGTATTGATTGATAAAGCATAGGTACTGCATTTAGGAAACATGTATTTAACTGAGAAGACCCGACCTCTTAGAAGGTCGGCCATCTTGGATTGCCATTACTGTCTGCATTGAACCATTCTGACCAGATCATGTTCTTCATTCGTGCCTTGATGTTACCTGTCCATGTGGCTCTTGGTCTTCCCTGCATCATCTACCCCCCTCCCCTGCCCCATTCCCTGCAGGATTTCCCATTGAATTTCTTCCGTGTAGCATCACAGAAATCGACATTATTCAGAAATGTTAACGATACAGTCTGATTATTTTTATCGTAAAATTGTGTTATGAAACATACCCTTGACCTGTTCCAACATCGTTAATGTGTTTTAAAGGTGCTTAATTAACTCAATTTTTTTTGCTAGTCTCATTTCACTTAATTTTACGAAAAACCAAATCTACCTAGTATCCACTGCAACATGCTAGCTCATTTGTGCAACTTTTATATGTAGTTTTTGTGAAATCATCCGACAAACTATTAAATGCTTGTTCATGCATTAACTGAAGTGAAAATCGAAATGCTGAATAATCACGATTTTCTTTCTTGGTGAAATTTTTTCACTTTGTCATGTGATTGGCGAGAGGATGGAGGTCACGCCCATGATCTGCATTGACCCACACAGTGTTTACCATTTTGGATATCCAGTATTTTGATCTTCGCCAGTGCTAATGACTAAAGTAAATTCTTTCGATGATTTGAAAAAAATAGGCTTTTTTTATTAAATCGACTGCAGATGTTACAAAAACTAGGCTAATTCAGTTGAGGTATAGCAGTTTTAATTAACTGTACATTGTATACTGAATGGCAAAGTCAATATTCATAAGCAGATGACGCTCAGATTACATATAAAAATTGCAGTTCTTATTGAACACATTTGTGCTGTGATGGTGTTAGAATAGGTGTGCATTTTATTAGATAACATGCATGATTTTCCAATAAAAAACAAAATGGTAATTAGAATGGGGTTTTGTTAGTAGAATAACTTGTGTCTGGTGTTAATTGTTATTATACATATGTAACGCGACTTGTCCGGGTTGAAAACCTGCTCAAAAATCACGATAACTAAAATTTTATAATGTGTAACAGTAAATGAGCACAATTTATGACAGAACAACACAAACACATTGGTAGGAAATGAGCAGTATTTATTATAAACTTGGCGAAAAGGGGCAGCCCGGTCGATTTTCTCTGGGGCCAGCTGTGACACCGAGAGGGCTGGATGCGAGGCCTGGATGTTCACGTGACCGGACATGGTCCTGGGCCAGCTACTCGATCGTGATCACATGACTGTGGCCAGACAATCCTGGAGCCTGCATCCCTCTGGGTGTCTAGCCCTCCCCAAGAAAAAATGCCGAACTATCCTTACTGCAGGTGTTGCACGGGGTTGGTGGGTGGGTTTGCGTGTGTCTCTGTCGAGCGTGGATGCTGATTGGTCCCTTTTACTAGCCTGTGGGGTGTTACAGGTTTGAATCTGATTGGCTAGGAATGTTGATCAGTTATCCTATCATAAACCACGCACAGTGAATAACACTGCTTCAATATAATTAATAGTATTTATTATTGCAAATGTGCATGATATAATAATTTATGGAATGTGTGGTAGCAATTATCATAACATTATAATAAATGCAATTATTTAAGTAGTTGCTACTGAGTATAAATGAACAAATGTAAATGCAATTTTGTTGCGTCAGCGGATCTCCTAAATTGCTTTTTGGAGATGTGTTTTTACAAAAAGCGGTTATTGATTGGAAATATTAATGTCAGAGACAACAAAGGTCAGACTGGTGTCACATGCTCCATCATTTAAAATCGTTGTTTATAATAACAGCACAGCATTTATTTTCGTGCAGAACTCGGAGATCTATGAAGATAAGGTCGAGCTGGAGAATATCATAAAACTGTCTGCGAAGGAGAAGCTTCAGTTGGAGAGACAACTGGTGCAGCAGCCACAGGTAAACATTGTCATCAGTCAGCCTCACTTTCACTGTGACCTTCACCTTGCGCCGCCATATCAGAACCCATCAGTTTATTAAAAAATATTCCATCACCCAACCGGTTAAAATGAAATGGTGACCCATTCAATAAACAGTAACACTTCTATAATATTATTATTTGATTTTAGTGGTATTGTCTTGTGTGCTTTGCCTCCTGCTAATATGGCATTATTATTAACTGGTTTGCAGTGTTTCTAGTTACGTTATCTGTCGCATCCAGTCGCACAAAGGGCTGATGTAGGAATAATCATATCCAAGGCTCGACTTGATCTGTTATTCCGAGCATACTAGGGTTTGCAACGGATTACTAGACCTGTCGGCAAGACTTGGGGCAGTTACGTGGTATTTGGAATTGAAACGTCAATTCTTGGGAGCATTCAGCCACCCTGCAAGTGAACTGAGGCAACGGTGACTGAATGAAATTGCCCAAGCTTTGAAGTGGATTTAAAGTCACTCTTGGTTAAGAGTCCGATGTTCTACCACTGAGCCACCGCGTTCGCGTCATGTTATCGTTTTTTTTTCAGTTTACATCAACCCATGTATCCTAAAAAATGTGCGTATTTTAAATCATTATCCAGCAGAGCGCAGGAAGATCTACTTAAATGCAACTAGTGTTGTTGAATGGGGTTTACCGTTTTTCGTAAAATAAAAGGACATCTAATCGGATATGCGTAATGATATTCGGTGGATTCCACTTGATTAACATAATCGCTGATAACAAAATCAATCATTTAGTATTTCTGGGACAGAATCATTCCCTATTTCTACTGTATAAATGAATCAGTTGCTTAATGGAATCAAATTATTGCTCAGGCGCGAATTTTATTAAGCAGAGTTCACTGCATTACAACCACGTTACACAAAAAATCCACTATTTTATAGCACAGTGTGTGCTGACACGTTGTGACCAGTTAAAATTAACATCACCATGTGCTGACACCTAGTGAATGTACTGATCACTTTTCACCTGTCACGTCCCTTGTTAGACTATTGAACCAGTGATGTAGAATATCCACAGCAATTGACATTTTGTCATGAACAGGAAATAAACATGACATAACCCACTGTCAACCCCCTTGGGGCTTTGGTGTCACAATGTAGAGTGTCCTACACGTGACAGCTTTCATGTGACAAGCTTCCTGCATTAGTGATTAATGACCATAGCACACGTGTAGATAATGTGGCATCAACGCTTAAAGCAGGGCTGCTGAAGCTTGCCACTTGTCTGTGTGGCTATTACCGGTGCCGCGTCAACGACGTCAGTGGTAGCGTCATTCTCTAGTGTTGGCAGTGCTGCCGCGGAGAAGTTGGCGGCAGCAGCATCATCAGCGGCGGGAGAAAAACCCCCATCTCAGGTGTCACAATATGTCGGTGAAAATCACAGACATCTTCCAGGTTGGTTGTTGGTTTCGTAGCATCTGTCCTGATTGCTGGCTTCGTTTACTGTCGGTAAACAGGAGAGTGGGCTTAGGTTCCGTGTACATGATCCGTCAGTGTGGTTGACTTTTCCACATGTTGCCGCATAATTGGTGTGTCATAAATACTGCATGTAACCTGGCCTGTCGGACACTTTCGTTATTTTGTCTCGCAAAGATTGTTTAAGATTTTCCACAAGTGTGTGTGCGGTGTGGTGGTGTGGTGTGTGTGGTGTGGTGTGTGTGGTGTATGTGTATTTAGCAACAACCAGTTCTGTTATGAGACTTCATATAAAAACAATAGCAGCAATTTATATAGTGCTTGAATCCACTTAAGATAAAATGCTGTCAGGCGCTTTACACATAAAATTGTGTAAATCATTTATGTATTTAGTTAAAAGGTAAACATTATAAAATATAAGATCTTATTAAAATAAAAAAATCTGTAAAAAGTATGAAGCAGTACAATTATGATTACCGGGTATATCACAGGTCATGAGAAACAGGGAAATTAGTACGTTCATGTTGTTCATCATACACTATTTTAAATAGATGTTTCTTTAAATGTGTTTTAAATAGGCAGAGTCTTGTGCGTTTTAGTGTTCTCTGGCAGGTCGATCCAAGCATCACTTGTACAGGGCCTAGTTGGCGTGATCGGTTCCAAGAAATCGTCTTATAAAAATCATCTGACAACAACAAAGCTGTGCCAGGAAGAAAAACAGAGGCGTATTTAGGATCTCGTAAAGGAGGTCCAGATGGGGGTCAAGCTTAGTTACCCTTTAGTTTTCCATGCTACCATGTAATATTTTTGGTACACCTCAACATGTCAGTAGTGATACAAAAGGTTTTTCTAAAAAAATTCAATGACCCAATCCCCCCTTAGGTACACCTCTAATCCAGCTACTTTGATATAAAAATTTGACAGAAATTGAGCTGCAACATGAAAATCCACACGGTCAGGTAATGAAATTTGTGCATAGGTACCTAGAAAATCTCTTTCAAGCAGAGGAATATTTCTTGGTATGCCTCAATCTTGATCTATCACCTTCATTGGCGATTAGCTTGATTTTCTTCCCAAGGGAAGTGTTTAGGACGAAATTGATGAAATTTCTACAACGTGAAAATCCAGATGTCGTATAATAAAACTGGAGTATATTTACCTGGATGTCTGCATCACAGACAAGCAGATTTTTGTGCCGAGATATATCTTGGGACGCCTCAACAAGTCAGCGTTGGAATATCGCTGTCATTACCTTGCTTTTTTCCTCAAGGGAAGCATTTTCAGCCTGGTGCACATGACTCAGACAATCAAATAATAAAATTGTTGTATAGTTACTAGGAATCTTTACAGATGAGCAGAATTTCAAGCTGAGACATATTTCTTACTACACCTGAACATGCCAGTCTTGGGCTATCATTGTTATTGTTGATTGGTTCGACTCTCTCACCAATCGAAACCTGTAGGACCAAATAGATGAAATTAATATGAAAATGACAACCTAAACAGTTATATAATAAAACTGGAGTATAATTACACGTACCTGGAAATCTCAATCACGGATGAGCAGATTGTCAGTCTTTAACTAGACAAGCCATTCTTGGACTATCAGTGTCATTGGCTTGCTTTTCTCCCCTGGGAACCCTTTAGAACCAGGTGTATGAAACAAATCAGCATTATTTATCACATGGAATCTGTGTACGGATACTGACGGGATGCTAGTAAAGGTCAGGATTAATCATTACACTGGTTTAATCTATAGCACTCGCTCGCATCAAAAGCAATCAACGTGGTCTGCTGTTATCACGTGAAGTGCATTTAATGCGTCCTCGCCGACCGATTCATGACGGAGTTTGCGCAGTGGCCGGAAATGAAGAAACGCACTAACTGCTTTCTAGCCAGGCTGCCCAATTTCTTTGAGTGGACTCCTGGAATTAAATTCTTCAATATGAATTCATATTTGAATAACGTGTATGATTAAGCATATCTTTGTACGTGTAACAAATGCGTCCGTTTGTTAATCTGTGAAGTGGCTGTTTGGTTAGACATTTGTAGCAATAGTTAGTCCATCAAGACTCACGTTTATCAAATCTTTCACAAGATTTGAAGTACTTTTGTTTGCATATTTTTTAGTTTTATGTATGTGGGTATGTGATTATTGGACTATTGTACAATAGTTGCATGGATTTAACAATTTATGTACACTTTAGTGATAGTTAGTCACATTTATGTCAGAGCTTGGAAAATCCTTCAACAAATGTGACTAGAATGCAATGAAAACTTGCTGTGTGAACATGACTGGTGCAGGACTAAACCATTCACTCTAGCGATTTCAAACAAACTGTTTGTTGGTATCTCTATAGTTTGGTGATTTGATTTCAGTGTTTTTTCTCATAAGTTTATAAATGTATGTATTTTGTTAACTATATGCAACATGTTGGGTATTTATCTCATGCAAACGCCAAGGAAACCTCCATAAAATTAAAGTTGGTCGTATGCACGAACCAACACTTATATCAAATATTGAATGCAATGGTAAATGCAAGTGATTCTGTTAGCATCGTGCAGCATTTTTGACATTACCCCTTAGATGAAAGAACTAGTTTAGAATTAATGTTCCTGTAAATGGATCATTTCCTGGTAATACAATTCTGCAACGTAGCCATTGTATACCTGTTTTTGAGCAGCTCGCCCATTGTATGTGTAATTCCAGGATTCTTAGAAATGACGGTCATTACAGGAAGTAGACTCTCGAATGTTCATAGTCGTGAAACTTGTTGTGTTGTTGCCGTTGACAACAAGGAGGGCGACAGAGTGGAAAATAAACGACGCAGACATTTTGTTTGTCAATTGTTATACTATTACATAACCATTCGAAGGCGTTTTTGTTATTTCCTGTAACGTCATTGTTTAGTTTAAGTTATCAATGTTTGGTCTTGTTGCACTGGTCACTGGTGCTACACAATAAGTGTGAATATATATATATATAGGCCTATAAATTTATACTTTGATAATTACTAAATGAAACCTTCTAACCCAGACGGTTGGCCCCTGGATTTTATTGTTGGCCACTGATTTAAAAAGTTCAGCTGGCCCCTAATTTTTCAAGCAAATGTTAAGCCTTGTGTGGGGTAGTTTAGTTGAGAGGTTAATTGTTCAAATAAACTTGCTGCCAATCGAAGTATGGGCAATTTTGTCTGCTGCATTTTGTCCCAGTTCTCTTGGCTGTATAAATGAGTGCGTCGTTATGGATTAACATGCGATGCATTGGCGTCATTCTCAGGAAATGTCATTTCTCATTTGCTTGTGCGTAGGAAACTGTGTTTAAAAACGGCTGGCTGCAAGAAAAAATACTGCGTTTATTGTGTTTTCTAGGACACCTTAATAATGAAATCCCCTTTTGAGGATTTTAGTTGATATACATATAAATAAATAATACATTTGATGCATCACATTATGTCTTTAAAAAATTTCCAATATAGGAGTGCCATAGAGCAGTAAACTGGCTGACGTATTAATGTCAATGTATTCCCATCAGTATAATACGGAATATGATTCATTACACATATTTGTCATCAAACGTTCTATGACATGCCACGCAGCGATCTCTAAAAATATCAGTGCCAGAAGTAATTTTTATGCAAACACTTGATTTAGAGGTAAGCACAATTTCTCTTTTTCATATCCTTTATTTTATTGCTGTGACAAGTGCATTAATTAGAATCAATCACGTGATTAACTTTGGTCACAGATATCATTCAGTTATTTGTTCAGTGCTTGTGGTGGTCAGAACACCAGACCCGATAGAGAGAACCCAGGCTCAAATTCTCTTGCTGCCATTATGACGTTTGGGCAATTTCAATCATTCCACGTTGCCTCAGTTCACTGAGCTGCATATATGAGTACCTGGCTACAGACAGCAGTGGATATGTGAAAGAGAAGACTTTGTGCAGTAATTGCAGCATGGCTGAATGCTTCCCAGAGAAATCGAGGTGACGTTGGAATGAACAGGTCTGTCAGACGGTGAAGTGTAAAGCGATTTGAACAGTCCCAAGGACTGGATATCTCACTATATAAGAACGCACCTTTACTTTTTTAATTGAACCTACTGATATGCATTTTTTTCATCTAAGTTGTTTAAGGTGTAATTTTTACAGCGAACAATTAAATTAAAATTGTTTAGTTGACCGCTTGTCTCAAAATTGACCACTTGTTAAAATTCCTGACTGTCCTGGTGACCTAGTGTCCAACTGTCCAGCATCTGACCATTGTGGTTTAACTGGACATGACCCGGCAGTTATTTATATCTCATATCATTATTTTTATATCTGGTTAATTTTGTGGGCAACCATTTTCGTGACTGCTCGTATCAGGTTACGATAATGCCAAGACTGCGGAGGTACTGAACGACTCCTCCTCATTCAGTTCCGATAGGTCAGCTTCAGTAACTGCAGTAGATGAAACAGATAATGTCAGAAATATTGCAATCAGGACTGGTAGATAGGAATACACCTGCATTTATGGTTACACCAGGTGCTTGGTTCATTTCATGACATCTATCTGATGCCAATGATGGCTGTTGCTATGGTTACAGTAACATTGGTAGTAGATTTACAACAATCAACCGATAAATTTAAATATATTCTTTCCAATATGAATTTCGAAAGCGTACTAACGTTTACGTAGTAAACATGGTATCATGTAAATGCTAGTATGGTAGAAGGAAATTCTATATATGGAAACTTTTCTGACTTTGTAGTATAATTAAATTAATTTAATGTTTTTAATTTTAGGTTAGTGTATATATAATATTAATTTGTTATTTTACTATATTTATTTTACCATATGATATATAATGACAAGTAAAGTCAAACCTGTCTGTTGAGACCGCTCAGTGGATGGTCAAAAAGTGGTGTCTTAACACAGGGGGTCGTTTAATGCAGGTTATTTAACATGTGAAACTCTTATGAAAGCAGGAATTAACTGTGGTCGTTAATGACAAGTGGTGTCTTAATGCAGGTGGACGTGAGCAGATTTGACTGTATTTTACAACACAGATTAATTAAATCAGAAATATGTATATTTAAAATTTTATATAAATTACATACTCAGAATTAATTATTATATAATTGTTATCTGCTCATTAATAATATATCTGATACCAGCACTTTTGACATTATTAATAGAACAATGGCGTTACAGCCATAGGCATTGTTCAGATGTGTAATTTGTTGGGTATTATGCCCAATTTCCCCAGGCGCTCACTGATTCTGTAAAGTGCTGTGTAACTAGGCCCGATAAACAGACATTAAGGACACCTAAATAAATCTACATTCCATTTATCACCAGTGTCATTCCGATTTGCTGCTATCTTCACTAATTTCAGAAATCTAATTACAAACCAGATCAATGTCTGCCCACATTCAATCACCAAAATTGTTAACAGTTTGGTCCTACTCTCATGGCTATTGTAGAGACACAATTAGCCAGCAATTATCACCCTCACAATTATGCAACAGCTGTCAATCTAGCACCTGTCACCATGTCACCTGTCAGTGCTGACAACAATTACCAGCCACTGAGATCTAAATTGTGACAGTTGCTTGCTGGTCTACCAAGAGCTGTCGTTCAGTGTTCAGTATTTTATCTGTGAGCGACTTGTATCAATTTATGCGTGAGAATTCCCTGGCAACGAGGGTTAGTTGCCTCATAGTTACTAATCGTTTCGACTGACAGATCCAAGTGTTGATCATTTGTTAGATACATTTGCAAAGGTCACGTTTAAGGCATCTGTCGGTGAGAAAATCACTTGATCACCTAGTTAAGGTGGTGTGCCGTCTGTAGGCCTGGATATGATCTTATCATCTGATAGATCTGATCTGACTATATCCTCAGTGGCAACCGTCAGTGACATCACATGACCAGTATTTTCACCTGCTGATTGGTTAAAATGTTTTATGTTTTTCTTTTTTATAAAGTTAGAGGAGTAATAATGGTAAATGTAGTTAGCATATACCAAGATTGTTTTATTTGTTCTTTTAATGCATGATGTGGGTGTATATTTGTATTTTTACTAGTACTTTTAACGACTACCATTATGTATATTTATGACCTGTTGTTTATTTATTTTATTTATATACAGTACATTTCTTTTTTATACAGAATCCATTTATATATGTGGACTCGTTTAAAAAAACAAATGTACTGTATATAGTTATTATAATATTATATCGTCACTCAGCTTCGTCTAATCTGTGTGGCGCCCTCTGTTTCCAGTTCGAGGCAGACTTAAAACGTCTGCAAGAATTGCACCAGACGAACCAGTCTCTAGAAGTGGAGATAGAAAAGCTCATGAAGACAGTTCGCCATGCCGAGAAACTGGTATGTTTTTAGTCCGATTAGATAACTGTTTACTTTTGTAATGTGTTTGTTGATTGGGCAGAATGTTATACCCGATTTAATTAGTCAGAATTTCATACAATACGATATGAAACAGTTCTATTGTGCCAAAACGATTGGGAAACCCAAGCTCGGCAGTGCACCAAAACAAAAGGGTTTAAGCAGTTTCTAATTGATTAGCAATTTCAGTTGTAATCAGTTGGATTGGTACGCTGAGGAGCTGTGGGGGATAAGCGAGTTTAAACAGGTGGGTTTTTAGCTTACTGTGAAATGTTAACAGGTAGTAAGTTCCACAGAGTTGGTGCAGCAACTGAGAAAGCTCTAGTTCCGAAATCACAAGAGAAAGTTGCGGAAAAAATCACAGGAAATAAAGTCATTAAATGTCTCATTATGTAGTTCTTTATATTTATAACATAAGTTGAAATACAAAACAAACTATATATCAACACACGATTACAGATCACAGAATGTTTGGCCACCATTGCCTTTTTGTTAGTGACACTTGCAAAGCCACTTTCAAAGCTGACTCTGTTGTAGGCAACTAAACCCCCTGTCTAAGTCAGAGTGTGCATGTCTAAGTCAGAGTGTGCATGTCTCCAGTCTAAGTCAGAGTGTGCATGTCTAAGTCAGAGTGTGGATGTCAAGTCAGAGTGTGGATGTCTAAGTCAGAGTGTGGATGGCTCCAGTCTAAGTCAGAGTGTGGATGACTCCAGCCTAAGTCAGAGTGTATGGATGGCTCCAGTCTAAGTCAGAGTGTGGTTGGCTCCAGTCTAAGTCAGAGTATGTGGATGGCTCCAGTCTAAGCCAGAGTGTGGACGGCTCCACTCTAAGCCAGAGTGTGGACGGCTCCAGTCTAAGCCTGAGGGTGGACGGCTCCAGTCTAAGCCAGAGTATGGACGGGTCCAGTCTAAGCCAGAGTGTGGATGGCTCCAGTCTAAGCCAGAGTGTGGACGGCTCCAGTCTAAGCCAGAGTGTGGACGGCTCCAGTCTAAGCCAGAGGGTGGACGGCTCCAGTCTAAGCCAGAGTGTGGATGGCTCCAGTCTAAGCCAGAGTGTGGACGGCTCCAGTCTAAGCCAGAGTGTGGACGGCTCAAGTCTAAGCCAGAGTATGGACGGCTCCAGTCTAAGCCAGAGTGTGGACGGCTCCAGTCTAAGCCAGAGTATGGACGGGTCCAGTCTAAGCCAGAGTGTGGATGGCTCCAGTCCTATGTTTATTTAATAAAACAACTTTACAATGTAAAATCTGCCAGATCTTGGAATAGGTCCATAGGCTTGTTCAACTGTTTTGGTCTAAAATGGCTTGACTGTCATTGATCTGAATTTAATGTATACATGTCATGTGGTTATGACTCACATAAGAGAAAGTAGACAATAGATAAAGGTTCATGATGTTATCTTTTACATTATTCATCATGTTTTGTATTATTTATTGTGTTGTCTCTTATGATATTATTTATTTTTACATAAATCTGGCGAAACATTCAGTAGAACTGTAGCAGCTGCAGCTATGTTTGAATGCGATGGCGATAATTTCAGGTTTATCATTTTCAAATATCAACACAAAATCGTAGAAAGCCTTCTAAATTATGCAACAGACACAGGATTACATTAAGCTATATCTAAACATAGTGATTATTGATGAAATGCATGTAAGACGTCAGGAGATGAGTTGTGAATTGTTTGCTGCTTTAGGGGTCGTCTCATAAGTTCTCAAAGTCCAAAACCGTATAACATTACATATTGGTACGTTGTGGTTTCGTCGTCTCCATGTTTCGCGGGAGAAAAGGCTATTGGCTGTGCTTTTTGACTGGCAATATGCGCGTAATCGTATATCCCACAACACGTATTAGGTGTGGGCTGGTGGACTGAACCTATACAAAATACTACGTTTTTTTTTTAGAACAATATTTGTTTGCATGACTATGTCTTCTCTGCATGCACGCACACATGCATGCACGCAGACATGCATGCACACACACATGCACAGATGTGTGTTTTATAAAGCAAACATCTTGGCAAGACATTGCTGAAAATGGTCACCGATTTGAGAGAAAAAATGTATAAAGACTATTTTATTTTGAACACAATAAGTTAAGTTTACCCATGTTTTAGTAAGTGAACTGTAATAATTGTATTCAGATTCAGAAGAAAATCTATATAAATTTGTTGGCAAGACAATTTTTATGCAATTACTCGTTATGTTTTAGTCAGCGGAATGTTGCAACGGAGCTATAAGAATGGTCATCGCAGTACCACTTACTTCGACAACAACTGTTTTATTTAATTCCAGTCCATTTTCATCACATTTGCCACCAGCGATGTAATGAAATCACCTCCGTTGACACGCACTTTCTATAATCATGTTTGCGAGTCTCATTGACGAGAAACTGACATTACTTGAGACAGATACCATTATTTCAGATGCTGTTTCCTTGGTAATATTGTCGGATTTAACGTTGCCATAATGTTTGGTCACAGATTAATGTTAGTCACAATTGGTAATGAATCTGGTCATGTATATTTTGAACAACTTTGACCTTATATCTCGCTGCAAGGTTAACGAAATATACAAATTTGATTGATTAACAGATACACAACTAGTTGGGGGTTTCATATATTCGACCTATTAAGCGTACAGGCCCTAATTAGTATACACCCCCTTTTTTAATCACCAGGACCCATAATTTTGTAATTTGACTAGGGTGGAACAACTGAAAATTGTCGCCATCTGGTGTTAAACAGTTGGCACCACTTTTAGTTGTTTACATTAATCAACAAATTACACCACTAGCGTTAACTTATTGTCTAGAGAACAGAATTTGGCGTACGCTTATAACAACAGATTCCTTGGCATTTTTCTATGGCCAAATTTTTTTTCAAGCATATTGTACGCTTATTAGGTTGAATACGGTAATCAAAATGCTCCAAATTCTCTGAATTTGCAATCTCAAAGTTAATCTAAATTAACACTGTTCTACTTCATAATTAAATTTTTTTATTGCTGTTGCACACTTCAGACAGAAATTAGATCAAACGTGAATTTGAAAATAAAATTATAAATAAACCATAAATCATTTCAGTTTCAAAGATGACGCAGTTTTGACAATATTTACCTGGAGCTGCAATTCTTTTTTTTTGCGGTAATAATGCCTTGGAAATGACCTGGAGGCAGTAATTTGTTGTATGCTCCAATTTTCTTCATATGTGACACTTGATATTTTCTTTTCTAACTTGAGCCGTCTTGTCAAGGTGATTTTGCCTCCAGGAACTAGGAGGGCATGCCAGGAAACCACCATCTGAGTTCCTAGCAGGTTGCTTGGCAACATTTGTAGGAGCAGGAGAAATATCGATGGTTAGACACAAATTTTGACGTTAATGATTTACAAGGCGACATCAGTAACCTTTGCTGAACGTTGTGGTTTTGGTTAGAAAGTGATTCATCTCCTTGGAGAGAAATATTCTATTGTATATTTGTGTTTCCCCATAAAGGATATATTTATCCCCTCCCAAATTCTGGTGCTTTTTACATTCCTGGAACAGAGACAGCGTTGATAAATCATCTAATCTCACAATAATGGATTCCTTTTTCTTATTTTTATTATGTGTTATTAAAGACAACATATTTATTTATTCCTATACATCCTCAGTGAAGATATAACATTTATTTTCCACTTTATTAGTTAATGTTCCCAGTTACATAGTTACTACACAGGTTCAAATCCATCTTGAATTGTTAGAAAATATGTGTCTTAATTTTGGGGGAAAAAAGAATTTTTTATTGGATATTTGTTATGTTGAATTTACTGATGATTAGCATAGTACCTCTAAAAGGCATGCATGTGCGTGTGTTTGCGTGCGTGCATGTGCATGTATTCATGTTCATTGTATTGTTAGGGAGACATTTGTTCTTAGATCACGTTTGATTTGATTGTTATCTAATCAATGCCAGACCGTTACTTTATACATGTCTGCTATAAAATGATACATGGGTATTGTTAAACAGAACAGCACCAACCATCTATGATGGTGATCTATAGTGCTGCAAACTGGCAGTGTTAAGTATTATCACGAATAAAACTGCTTGACCTTTTCACTGGCCACTGTAGTGACCACTTGCTCCATCTAGTGATCAAGGAATGCAAAACATTGTGGGTGTCCAGTGCTGGCAACTGGTCATGTGACATGGTCATGTGATATGGTCAGTGGTCATGTGACTTGCATGGCGGCTGCAATGTTAAGTCTCATTAATAAGTCGTCTAATTTCCTTTGATTAGATTAAAAAAAGTTGTTCTGCATTGCATTGGAGCTGTTGTTGATCTATCGCAAAGAAGCATCCGTTGAATCTGACATCTGTGGATGACAAAATAGTATAACAAATATTAGTTGATAACTTAGAAATCCAGGGTTGTATACAATGGAAATGCCCTAAAATCCTAAAAATGCTTACATGTCCCTATGTAATGCTGGTCAAATTTTGCTTGAAGGATCAATGTTTGCATGAAGTATCAACGTTTAATCTAACTGTGGGGGCACTAGCATTTTTATGTGATCTTGTTGGACGCCATCTTGGATGATTTTGCTAACTGCCTTGTCAAACTTCCTATCCCAGCATTCCTTCTTTCAGGAAGTGGAACTGGGGAAAAAACAAGTGGAATGCGAAACACTGAACTGCACTATAGAGGATGCGACCAAAGAATATACACAGCTGGTTAGTATCTGGCTCTTTAGTGATGCCACCTCACTGTTAATTAATTAGATTACATATTTGATATATCAGTCAACTGAAAAGTTCATTATTGCATCTGGTGTAATTGTTTTTACCAATTTATTGTTTTCTTAATAATGCAAACTGTTATAGCTATTTGTTATTGTGTTTATTTATGTAACATTTATGTTTAAGTTATCAATACATATTATTTTATGTAGTACTTTATTTTACTATCTGGTGCCTCATGGTAAATTCTGGTCCAAAATTGTTGTATTTATTATTATTATTATTTATTATTATTATTATTTACAAATTTTACATATTTTCTTGTGTTCCTCGCATATAAAATAAAATGACAAACTCGGCAGTTGAAGAATGAATATTTTTGATGCTAGACAGATTTACGGTATATCTCGTAGCCTGATAGGTGGCGACACTCGCTCGGATTGGGTTAACTAATGAAAATGTTATACAGCTTTAGCAGAATTTCTAGTCAAAAATACAGATTTCTACCTAAACAGGGTGGCATGTCTCAAATACAATGTATTTGAATTATTTGTCGTTCCACTGATGTAAGATTTTGTTCATAAGGAAAGCGTACTGGATTGTGTAACGGAAAAGAACGTGCAACTGACCGCACTTAACTCCAACCTCCAAAACCAGCTGGCGCAACTGAGCAAGGTGAGTGTCATGTAACTAGGTGGCAGGTCATGTAACTAAAGATGTTCGTTATAGCAAGGTGTCATTTTGATGATACAGGTGGTATTAATCATGAGGTTGATGCCTTGTACAGTAATTTAATTGCGCTATTTTCATTGTAATAAAAACTTAATTGTAATTTTAATTGTTCGGCTGTGCATTTGGGGACAGACCACAAATATTCTTTCCATTCCATTTCAGGAAACTGTGGTGGCTAAAACTTAGCTGATTTCAGGGATTTTATTTGACAGGAAATAATTTTTGTCAGCTGGAAAGAAAATGCAGTGGACATTAGAAACCCGTGTTTGCCCCCCACAAACAAGAAAATTACATTTCCTGCCAGGCCGCTACACAAGTACAGTTTTTTCTACACCTGTACTGCAATACCCCGTCAGTACTTGCACCCATCCATACCCGCACAAACCTGCCGCCCACACCTGCCAATTACACAGAGCCCACATTGTGTAGGGGATGTTGAATGTTCATGTGTTGGAAATCATTGTATGGTTGTATGAACACCTTATATAGCAGCAGCTAGCAGGCACCTAGACACAGCTATTTGCTGTGAAGTGACACCACTAATTATAGGGTAAAAACCCAGTAATTTGTTTCAATAAAAAGCCTGAGACGTGCTTTAAAAAATCAAATTCAGTGTACGATTACGCCTCTCATGGTTAGTGTACGGTTACACCTCTCGTGGTTAATGGCAGAAAGATAAAAACATCCTGTTGACACATGAGACGTATTTCACTGTTTGCCAGCATCTGAGGCAGTCTAACATTACAACAGAAGTAATAATTATTTATATTTACATGTGTCGATTTGATGGCGTGTTTGTGTTATTTATTATTTAGGTTTTTTATATAAGCTGTGCATACACTGCACAGCTTGGTTGTAGTTGTTTTATAAACATTATAAAAACTATGGCTCAGCAGAATACTCTGATTAATTATACAATAAATTGTAAATTTATGTTAAGTTTGATTTATTAACCTTCAAACAATATCACATGCAGACAGTAGCGCATTCATTATTTCCACATGCGTCATTATGACTATCAGATAACCAATACCTTTCCACAGTTTCCAATAAATGTTCAGAATGTTTAATTTCACTTTGACATGGGAGAATCATTGATCAGTCAGTTCTGGTTTTAATATCTTGATAAGTCTGTGTTATTGCTCAGCTGTACTTGAGTGATGGAGGTTACCAGTGACGGATGCTATAGTTTTGTGTGTGGAACATCTGAATCTTTTGTGTGTGGAACATGTGATTCTTTTGTGTGTGGAACATCTGAATCTTTTGTGTTTGGAGCATCTGAATCGTTTGTGTGTGGAACATCTGAATCTTTTGTGTGTGGAACATCTTAATCTTTTGTGTGTGGAACATCTGATTCTTTTGTGTTTGGAACATCTGAATTGTTTGTGTGTGGAACATCTGAATCTTTTGTGTGTGGGACATCTGAATCTTTTGTGTGTGGAACATCTGATTCTTTTGAGTGTGGAACATCTGATTCTTTTGAGTGTGGAACATCTGAATCTTTTGTGTGTGGAACATCTGAATCTTATTGGTGCCAGATTAACCATGGTACTGTGAGAACGAGTACGTCCTGATATCCAATCTATACTGATCCTGTACTAATTTTACCTCATGTCCTCTAGTTCTGCTATCTTTCTTGAGTGAGAAAAACATTTCTATAAATATTTTCATACCCATTCAATATCTTAAAAACTTCAATCTGATTTCCTCTTAACCTCCTTGTCTTTAGAGTTGTTAAACCACATTCTTTCAGGCGTTCTTCATAACTAAGGTTTCTCAGTTCTGGAATAATTTTAGTTGCTCTCCTCTGTATGCGTTCAAGCGTATCTATATCAGCTTAGAGTCTGTCTGCGCATCCCTTGAAATGAGATTGGACCAGTGAATGTGACACCTCCTGAAAGTGGTGTAGGGGAACAGAACTTGGGTGAGATTTCAAGTTTGACAGAACTTTTAGTAAATAACAGATACTGATGTCATGTAGAATATGGACTCTAGACCATTTTCTATTGGGGGGTCCATTTTGTATGGCGTAGAATATGGACCCCCATAGAAAATGGACCTGGAGTTCATTTTCCATGGGAGTTCATATTCCATATGACAGATCTATAAAAAAACCCATTGAAGTGTACCTGGGGGGTTTATATTCAATTACAGAATATGGACCGCATTGGGGGTATGGAAAATGCGTTTAAGTGAGAAGTGAATTTTTTTCTGTAGGAGTTTGACTCCTTGCATTTCCCAGTCAGGTTTCGTAGGGCAATGTCAACTTCATACCCAACTGCCGGTTTCAGCATTTATACCTAATGAAGGAACTTATGTGGAAGGTTGATGTAAATCACGTACATTGGAACAGTCGTAGAAAACATGCATGGCCTTGCTAGCAATTGCATGTGACTACGAACTAGTATTGTTCTCAGTTACATAATCGGCATCAAATGTCCATATTCGTAATATCTCCACCCCAGGAGGAATTTTAGAATTTGTTAATGTATGAACAGTCTTCATGGGCCCCCGGGCAAGCCTACATCTTTTGTGTTCCAGACACTCTTTGCCAAGTTCTCCTTTTACGTTGCCATATCCGTCCACTCCTTCCTGTTCATTTGTTTCTCCTGTAACATCTTCTAGTTTATTTATGATTACTTTATTGATGCCACACCATAGCAGTCATTGATATAGTTACCCAATGACAGGCGACATCTTTGATTGCGCTGCATCTAATGAGACAGAGTTTAGTAAACATATGATTTCTCTCTTGTAGAGTGCTTCAGGTCGAACAATATAAATTAGTTATTACCAATTACTGTTAACAACAAAAGTAGGGTGCCCGATTAGTCAGGATTACTCTCAGAGTCAGTATATGCTAGTCTTGGTAATTATTACATAACAGTTATGACATAAATTATATAAAAAAAATAGTAGTAGTAGTAATAATAATATATTAAAACCATAAAAAAATGATGCTAAAAACATGAAAGGTTGTTTACATTATAATGAAACAGTCCTTGAAAAAAGTTACTAAATATAATTTTTATAGGCTTACAATAAATAATATGTATTAAATTTAAGCAAAACAGTAATAAAATAATAATGCATGCACATAAAAAATTATTATTAATAATAATATACCCTCCATGCACAATACTTGCACATACAGATGTTCGTGTCACATCTACATGTGCCAACAAAGGATGTAGCGTTTCCATTAGCAGAACAGACAGACATAATGGTCTCCAGGCATGTAATTGTGCCGTCAGCAGAGGCCGCTAACGTGTTTTGATCTATGTGGTTTTAAACCTCAGTCAGTGTGCGTAGCTGTGTATAGGTCGGGTGGCATTTAGTGGTAATAGCTAGTGAGAGGTCGTGTAAAAAACCTGGATTACTAATGGGGTTGCCAACTCCAGGGGCCGCTAATGCACTGAATTTTTTTACTTTCCTTTTAGGCATTAATTATACGAAAAAATCTCAGATCGTAATTTTTTCATAGCGCAACTCTTCTGCTATATTTTGTGAAAGGAGATTTCAAAGGGAATCATTATTTGATTGAAAGGTTTTATAAATCTGAACAAACAATCATGCAGTCATGCTTGCATGTAAGCGTGGGTGAATGTAATTGTTTATGTTAATCGGTTTATTTATTCAAAGCATTTCATTTGTGTTACTTAATTGCATAAATCCTTACGAATAAACTAATGAATATTCATGAGATGCAAACATGTGCTCACCCTTATAAATGAATTATTGAATTGAATCCATAAGTAGCATTATATATTAAAACTGTTGAATTTTATCTGAATTGTACTGTACAATTTACCTTGGTTTGATTACTCATTTTTGAACATTTTCTGTTTTTGTATTTCATGAATATTCATCAGTGTGTTACTCACTGTTCTAAGCTAGTCACATCCAAACCATTTTATTGGCAAATTCTGAGCTCAGCACTTTGTATATTTTTGTAAAGTTTGTTTTAATTACATATTAATTTCTGAGGCGGACATAAAGATGCCAGTCTAGTTTGCAACTTTCAATATAGATAAACAAAAGTTAGAAATGACCAGGAAGCTATTGTTATTGGCTATTTATATATATATGTAAAAAAGTTAAGTGATTAAAATAAAGTATCTAGTCAAAATAATTTATTACAGAGACAATTAATATTGGAAATATTGACTAATAGGTTCAGATTAGGCTTTGGTATATTTCTTCATTTTACATTTATCCTGTTCAGGGCGCATGATCGATATGCAAAATCGATGTCTTTCTCCAGCCATTCTGTCAGCCCCAGTCGCCATTCCGAAGATATCTGAGATGTCCTTCCATCTTTGTCGTGACTTGCTTCTGTGTCTCTTCCCTGCCGCTATCCCTCCAGTATTGTCTTTTTTCCTATCCATTGTTCCTCTTAATGTGGGCAAAAAATAAAGGTTTTTGCGCTTGATAAAATTACTCAGTATTGCAGGATTTCTAGTTCGCTCAATACCGATATGTTGACACGGCGCGCTATCCAGGGTTTGCGCAGTATCTTGTGATAACATTTCATCTCAAAGGCACTTATTATCACATATATACTTGAGGCATTTGTGTGTTAAAATAGTGAGTAATATTCATGTTTGGTGACGACACCCATTGGAGCCAGAGTTACATGTCTCGTGTGCTTTGGTGCACCGACTCCGACATCGGTAATGCATCAGTGTAATAACAGCTGCTGTTGGTGAGTGACAGACACACACACGTGGGACACTGTTCTCCACACCTGTCGTCAGCAGGCCCTGCTTGACAATCTGTCACTGTCTACCTTGTGGCAACGTTCTCGCAGCTCCGTTTGCGTATTTGAAACGCCGCATTTAACACCGGTGATGTCGAAGATTTACTCATAACGACACTGATGTATGATGATGAAGATGAGAGGCACTGTCAATGAAATGACCATTGAATTGTTTTTGAGTAGTCTCATCTTCATAGCAGCTTCCGTATCTAACTGATGTGGCACGTGTTCACCTGTGACAATTAGAAGGATGCCAAAGACTTACTTATAACTACAGTGAATTATAGTGACGATTCACCTGGAGTGATACCATAGATGACAACATCATTGAAGTTGTGAGTAGTCTCATCTTCAAAGCCTCCTCTGTATCTAACTGATGTGGAGTTGTACGGTGGTGTCAACTGGATATTTGGCGTTTGTTCACTTGTGACAATATAGTGATGCCAAACATTTTCTCAACTATGATGCGTGACATGAATAATAACATGGACAAACTGCCCATGGAAGTTGTTACATCTTTGCAGCAGCCTCCGTATCTCAATGATGTGGAAGTGTGCAGATTGGATGTTTGACATTTGCTTATCGTCTTGAAGATGCTTCAACTGTGACAGTGGGCAATGTTTAACAAGATTTAACAAGATGTTATAGGAACTGTTGTTGGATTAGATGAATTTGTATTTTTATGTCCAGTTGTTATGTGAGCAGTGCCGCTGATCTTGAAGCGATGTATAAACGTGATACGAAGAGAACCAAAGCATTGTAGTAAAAGCACAAACGCACATCAATTAATGATGGTTGTAGACTCGAGGCAGTTTCGCCTCCATTTGACACTGTCCAGCACCGTCCACTTAGAGATTGATAGATGGTGTCAGCTGTCACATTAGTACCAACATTGTTTCCTGTCTTGCTGTTATTGTTCTTCATGACAAGCCAGACTCACACGTCTTTCGTTTGTGTTGTCTAGGACACGATGGGAGCTACGCCGCAGAAATCAGTGTCAATGTGATTATGTACCATAGCTTGCAGGGTTGACAGACTGGAAATGCACCAGACATGTGATTTTATGTTTTACCCAAGATAAATGCAAGGAAGGTGATAGAAATTCACTCTTGTGGACTGTATTGGTGCTTAATTTTCATCAGAAGCACCATTGGGTGAAAGTGGTGATACTGATACGAGTTTTACCAGAAATGCCTATCACTGCCGATGTACAGTGTTGTGTTTCCTGGACAAGCTACATTTGTTGCACCAACGCTTTATTTGTTTTTTGCCAATTTAGAAAGTGGCATCAAAAGACATGGCTCTTCGTTTGGACGGTGCATGACGAAAATAACGAAGACAGCATGTCTTTGAAAGTCTGTCTATGATTAATATGCATCAAGAATTACTTGAGCAGATGCTGTGGTCCAACAAATGTCAGGGTGAGACTGTGTATACAAGGTGGATGTAGCTTCTGCTACGCAACATCTTTGGTCTGTTTAGGTATCTTTGGTCTGCTCAAGAATTGCGAAAACCTGAAGTGATGGTTTTGTGAACAATTTAAGCATCATCATTCCATTGAATGGGTTCATTGTGATACAAAGATTTGTATCATTGGATTTTGTGATATCTTAATACAACCACCATTGTTGGTGACATTAGAGATACTCACCACACCTGGATGACCAAACGGTAGACCTGTTGTCTGAATGTCATCATGTCTCAGCTGTGTGACCTGATGACAAAAATGTGAAGCGTTATTTGATGGATAGTGTCACGTATCATATTAGTGCATGACACGTGTCGCGAGCCACAGGCGGCAGCTACGTAACAGTGTCACGTCACTACATTGGTGACATCCATGTGATGGAAGTAGAGCCACAGTTCTATAGATGCTGTATTTGGTGACACAGTTATGACCAGTGGTGCATCAATGCAGTAGTGTTGGACAACATGTTTACACAACACCGAACTGGACAGTTATTAATTTTATATTGGAAGGTAGGATCACAGATTTGTACAACTGCCTTTTTCGGTGGTCTTGATTCTGGCTGATGCCATCATATGGGAATAACTTTGTTTTGTTCATGGTTTGGTTTGGACAGGACAAAATTGTGATTCATTGTAATTAATGGTAAATATTTAACGAAGCACATCATTGACTGTTTCTGATTGGCCACTGAAGATCTTGTTTTGTGAACAGAAATGAGGAACGTTTAATTGGGACGCACTGGAATGCTTTTTTGTGTTAAAATATAATATATTTTTGGTGAAATACATTTTACACCCGGTTAGATGAAAAAGAAGACAATTTTTCCACTTAAGTAGATAACATTTGGCTCCACGAAATAGGATTATTGTTGTCTGCTGTTTCCGTCGAAGTCGGTGATCTACAAGGCTTCGTTCTGTCGGGTGACTATACGTACAGTAACTAATATTCAATATAGGATATAAAAAGACTTGTTTGTTATGCATGGGCTAGAATCAATGGACAGCGACCTTTACCGGTGATTGTCGTTGTGTAATGGGTCGAGTTTAAATCACGAATTGAGGACAGCTGAAATCGTTAAGAAGTCATCACTTGAACAATTCTACTGTCTTGGCATGGTACGGAAGCTACTTCCTGAATGGAAATTATGGCAATGAGGGTGTCAAGTCACGTTTGTGGATGACATAACTAGTGACGCGTCATATGTATGACACCAACATTGACGATGACACAACAGTGTCAGACCACTGATGTCATTTGTGAAATGGGAATGTCGTTTGGTGAACTTTGGACCTATTACGCATACATGGAGGTATGTTTACACAACTGTGTCACCTGAAATTTTACTGACAAAATGTTCGATTGTCACTTTTTTAAATGGCATAGGGCATTGACCAACTGACCTTTCAGTGAACTATTACGTGACAAACAAATTCAAGACATGTTAAATTTTCTCAACTTGTTGGATGTGGATAGTGTGAGTGCAGCTCACTAGATGGAGGTACCGAGTCACAGTGCTATCACACCAAACGCCTTGTATTTACATATGGAAGTATTGAAGATCGTACACTATTTCTGGTGCCAGTTCCTTGACTTCAAATACAAGGTAAGTGGGTATATTCGACTCTAGGCATTTGGGGGGAGATTCGCTCTTGATCATCAATGGTTGTTGTAATATGGTAACTTAGTTACAAATCAACAAATTTATTCATATTGAACATGATATTTTGCTTAAAGAATTTGCTTTGGAAATTCTAACTAATCTGTTCTATACGCAGCAGTCATTATGTCACTAAAGTATGCTTTATTTCACTTACCATGTTTGACCAATTAAGGGTACATGCCCTAATTAGCATATACCCCCTTTTTAATCAGCAGGATCCACAATTATTGTAATTTGACTAGTGACACCAATTGACACCACTAGCGTTAAACAGTTACCTTATTGTCTAGAGAAACAAATTTTGGTGTATACTTATAAGAACAGATTCCTTGACATTTTTCCACGTCCCAATTTTATTTTCAAGCATATTGTATGCTTATTGGGCCGAATGTGGTATGCTTTTTTATTTCGCTTAAATGATTTTTACATGACGTAATTCTATATTAGAATACTGATGTTTGGAAAATGTACGGTTGTCTTGCACTTGCACTTAGGCAAATCTGTATCTAAATGCTTGGCAATTCCTGCTCATCCTTTCAAGCATCAAGGGGCCTTTCAATGTGTGTTATCTGGCCATTATTTTCTTGCTATTTTACTAGTTTTTCATTGCTTCTAATCAGCCTCTAATGTAGTAGCATGCATAATTAACTCCCAGGAAATGCGCAGTGTGTACCATTGCTTGTATTGCTCAAGCAGGAAACCGGGGTAGGAAATTGCTTTAATTATCACTTGCCTGTTTCTTGTGTGTGTCACGAAAGTGCCACTGTTGACATGCGCATCCTGTTTACGCAGGGATCACCTGTCATATTGAGCAGCTAATAAGGTGATATCCCTGGCTCGTTTCCTGTGTTCCTCTTGGGACGTTCTTGTCTTCTTGACATTCTATCTCTTCTCAGCTACTGGATTCTGCAGCTGTTGTAGTAGGAACACATTTACAGCTATAATCAGTCCTTATTCATTTTATGCTGTTGACAAATACCTCAAGATAAACTTCACCTTTGACCACTGCATTGACCACTATATCTTGACCTCAGTCACCGTCCTCAGCTCTTTAAGGTTTTCCTTGATCTGATTGTAAATGGTCCTACTTCTCTGCAGCACACGTAACAGGTTAAATTTGTCCAGTGATGTCATTTCTGAGCTCAATATTGGTCAGTACCTAGTTCAGCGAATTCCAGGGCTCTCTGTGCAGGAGTGCCTTCTGACATCTCTAAGATAGACATGGACCATCTGTGTAGAGCCACTTTCACAGACAGCAGAACTGTATTGTACATGTTGTGTAATGTATCATTGTTGATGAATCAGATTATCAGGGCTCAGGTCATGGAAAAATGTCAACGAATCTGTTCGTATTAGCGTACACCAAAATGTGTTTCTCTAGACAACAAGGTAACTATTTAACACTAGTAGTGTCAGTTGGTGAATAGTGTAGAACAACTGAAAAGTGGTACCAACTGTTTAACACCAGATGGTGACACTTTTCAGTTGTTCCATACTAGTCAAATTACAATAGGTATGGATCCTGCTGATTAAAAAAGGGTGTGTACGCTAATTAGGGCATGTACACTTAATAGGACGAATACGGTACTCCATTTTTTCCAGAGCTATTGCATGAGTTTATTTGCTGGGGCGTTTAGAGATGTGCACTTCCGCTAAACTTGGAAACAGAACAAAGATGAGTTCACTAAGAAATCCAACTCTGAAATGCAAAAAAAAATGTGCTGAATTACATAAGTTACATGATGTCCACGGAGTCTCTGTCACACAATAAATACATTTCCTGTTGACATGAATTTTGCTTCAGTTCAGTCAGCTGTAATTGAGTAGCTGGCTGTAGACAGTGGTGGATGTATGAACATATAGTCTTCATGTGTGTAGTACAGGCAGCATGGCTGAATGCTTCCCAGAGAAATCGAGTTGGCGTAGGAATAAACAGATCTGCCAGGGGGTGAAGTGTAAAGCGCTTTGAGCGGTCCCAATGACTGGATGCAAAAGAACAGACAAGAAAAGACCTTTTTATTTAATTGTGCGCTTTGTGGAACATCCTTGTTTGATATAGAGCATATATAAATTGGCATTGAAATGAAGATGGTCTATGGCTGAAACAGACAAGCAGACGGAATTAGCGACAGACGACCTCAGCTGCGACAGATCGCTTGCCCACACAACAGAAAACAGATTTACAGTAAATTGCGTCAGTAAATGAATCTGTCAAAATAACCCATGCACAATCAAATTTCGTGCTTGTGCTTTGCTAAGTCTCGTGTCAGTCAGGAGTGACTGAATCGACAGTCTCTGTCTTGTCAGTTTGCTGATGGAATCCAACGATCTTATTCTAATAAGACGATCCATTCATAGAACTTCCCACTAGTTTTCGATGCTGGTCTTTTTGTAGTACACTTGCAATGACTGTAATGCACATATTTAATTTTTTCCTTTTTTTTGCTTCATTTAGTTCAAAAGTAGGCTGCCCTAGTCACCTAATATGGGATTCCTCGAATCTTTTTAGAGGTATCCTTTTAGAGGTATCCACATGAAGACAAACCTGATAAAATCTACTAAGATTCTCATCAACATAACATATGGCGTATTCAAGGGAAAATGTTGGTGTTGACAATAACAATGACATGTTGAAAGAAGGTGATGCTATATTTAGATGTTGACGTCTTAACTTTGAGATTTCCCCCAATTAGTGAAGACATCAACATACAATAAGAACATGGTAGTTATATAGGCAAATATAGTAATTAATCCTTCCAAGAGTGTGGGCTTGTAAGAGTCCGGCTTACCATATTGAAATATCATTGTATTTGGCACTTGTGTAACTTATATTAACACTTTGTTAATTTATTTTATTAATTTATTTATTTATTTATTGCAGAACAAATTAGCTACATGGCGTATAAATGTGGCAGAACAGGCAAAATGTAAAACAAAATAATTAGCATATAAAAATATCTTTAATAGAATGAAACATGGTTTTTCAGATAAATGTTTTCTAAAGACGGAGACATGTAAATACCTGTCAAATTTATACTGTGGGAAATTCCTAAATGTACAGTGTGACGGCATTGTAAATACAGGCTACAAACAAGTAAGCCGTTAATGTGCACTCGATGCTTGGGAGAAATGTAAATAACTGGTGTAGTGACAGCAACATTGGACCCTTAGTCGAGAGAAACCGGGTTCAAATCCTATTGCTGCTGTTTCAAATCTTGGCCAATTTACTACTCATTTCAATGTGTAAATGAGCAATTGGCTATAGACAGTGGTGGATATGTGAACAGTCTTTGAGCAGTAATTGCAGTGTGGCTGAATGCTTCCCCGGGAACTCGAGTTGGTATTGGAACGAACAAGTCTGCCAGGGGGTGAAGTGTAAAATGCTTTCAGCAGTCCCAAACACTGGATACAGCGCTATATAAGAACATACCTTTGCCTTTGTAGAAATCTGTATGTTAATAGTAGTGACTCAATGGTTCTATGGTCTCCTCCTGTCCAGGAAGTATTGGTTTCCAGTCATTTTGTAAAAGTTGCGTACAGCTTGCTGACTTGCCCAGCACTTGGCATAAAGGAAGGAAGTACCATATTCGACCTATTAAGCGTACAGGCCCTAATTAACGTACACCCCCTTCTTTAATCAGCGTGATTCATAATTGTAATTTGACTAGCGTGGAACAACCAAAAAGTGTCGCCATCTGGTGTTATGTAGTTGGCGCCCCTTTTCAGTTCTACTCTAGTCAGCAAATAACACCACTAGTGTTAGACAATTACCTTATTGTCTAAATAAAAATATTTTGGTGTACGCTTTTAAGAACAGATTCCTTGACATTTTTCTGTGGCTCAATTTTCAAACGCACTGTATGCTTACTAGGTCGAATACAGTATGTGTCTTTCAGTTGAGAAACTAAAAGAAGTATGTCCCTTCTATCTAGTGACTTTGCCAGGGAAGGTTAAAGTTTCCTTTTCCATGCAGGGGATAAACGTATAACCTGTCTTGGACCCACAAAACTGGAGGTCTCTATCTGTAAAACCCATTAACATAAAACATGCCACCACTAGCCCTGGAAAAGAGCTGCTTGCATTAAGATTTCATTGTGGAATGTTATGTAAAACTATCCACTAGATGGCACCACAAGTATTACTTGGCACTGGTGTTGCTTTAGTTGAGGTAGTTTTGTTTGTGGATGTTTGTAATGCATCTATAGTTACTTCTAGAGCGAATCCATAGATTGTGTGTTATACATGAATTCTGTGAGGGTCTTCTGTGTTGATGCGGGTTTTGACTACTAGAAATTCATTGATGATTGAGGTAAAAAAAAAAAAGTTAAAAAAAAGTTGGAAAATGTTTCCAAAGAAACATAACAATGGCCACCAATGGAAAAGTAATTGTGGTGTGTATACTGTTCATTTGGGATCTGAAAAATGGCTTATTTTTTAACGATGTAAGGATCAAACAAATTGTTAGTGTAACAGTATAAACGTACACACCATTACAGTAACTATAAACGTATTGTTTTAGTAACAATATACACATATACTGTTACAGTAACAATATCATCATGTATTGTTTTAGTAACAATACACACATATACTGTTACAGTAACAATATCAACATGTATTGTTTTAGTAACAATATACACATACATACTCTTACAGTAACTATATAAACATAGATACTGTTACAGTAGGTATGTAAACATACATACTCTTACAGTAACACTATAAACATACACACTGTTGCAGTTACAGTATAAACATACCTACTGTTACAGTAACACTAAACATTCACACTGTTACAGTTACTATATAAACATATATATATATATATATATACATATATATATAACCGTACCTTGAAAAATGTCAAGGAATCTGTTCTTATTACACCAGCATTTGTTTCTTTAGACAATAAAGTAACTGTTTAACACTAGTCACGTCATTTGTTTCTTTAGACAATAAAGTAAATGTTTAACACTAGTCGTGTCATTTGTTTCTCTACACAATAAAGTAACTGTTTAACACTAGTCGCGTCATTTGTTTCTTTAGACAATAAAGTAACTGTTTAACACTAGTCGCGTCATTTGTTTCTTTAGACAATAAAGTAACTTTTTAACACTAGTCGTGTCATTTAGTGATTGAAACAACTGAAAAGTGGTGCCAACTGTTTAACACCAGATGGTGACACTTCCATTGTTCCACACTAGTCAAATTGCAGTAATTATGGATCCTGCTGATTAAAGGCAATGACAACAATGATTGCTTGAAATCATATTATATCTTGTATTATATTTCCATTTCCACAACACCAAAAAATTCATTAGAATTCCATTAATTAATAATACTCTGTTCTACCGTCCTGCCTTGATTATGCATATTTTTTCTGCACTTATCAGCTTCGATGTGACATCATTGATGATAAGGAAGTGATACGAGACTGGGACTTTCCATTCATTCACCGTACTGTTGACAGCGATAGCGGTTGTTTAGAAGCAAGTATCAAAATGGTTTATTGTGCTGCATTTTATTGTATTGCAAACAGTGGTAAAAATAAAGTACCATGTAGTTGGTCTAAGTCCATACGGAGCCAACTTTGTTTTAAAAAAGTAGACGTCAAGTCGTCGAAGCACAGCTGGCTTTGCTCGCTTCGAGAAAACGTGTTTCCACCATGGTCCATCTAGGATCGAAGCGAGCTGTCAGTGCGGATACAGGTAATGTCGGCTCACGGTGAATTTCGCCCAGTGAATTGGACAGCATTTTTTGGAGAGTTCGGCCCACAACTCTGGTAACTTCAGTCTCGGAGCACAATGGGCATAGCAATCTCGGCCCAAACGATTGTGTAGCGAGCACATGAAGTTTAGTGTTTTACTCTTTGTTTTACTGTGAATAAAGCATAGGGGAAAGTCAGGTATGTTGGACCATCCGCTATATTGGACCATGGCCACTAATGTACCGAAGGTAATTTGGCTCCATCTCCCGACCGACTTTGAAATAAAATGTGCATCAAGAGTAAAAAGTGGTGGAATCCGCAAAAACTTCGAAAAGCTAACCAAGGCACATGGGCGGTGAAATAAGTATTTAAACAATGAATGAAGAAGATTTGAAGAGCAACGTTTCACTGGCTTTGTAGATATCTATGTATGGGTTCATCACTGTGTGATTCGCTATATTGGACCACTGGTATTGCGAGTGGTGACACCCCATCTGTGGGCTAACAATAGAGGATGACAAGACACTTGACGGCTAATACTGATACCTTCATTGAATAAAGTCCTTTAAACTATCTGTAACCAAAACTTGTTTTTTCTATTAGCAGTTTAATTAATGAATCCATTGATTACGCATTTGTGGGAATTTCAGATCATCATACAATGTATAAATGCTTGCAGGCATAAAGACTTGTGACATTTGATTGTTGTTCCCGACGTCCCCATTTCCTAAACCAACCAGCAAAGAAAACAATATACACAATGAAGAGATCCATTGAATTGGCAACTCGGTCCAACATAATGTAAAAGGTGGTCAAATATAGACGAATGGTTGTCTATATTGGACTGGTATGCCATAATCCAAATTTATAATTTTCTCAAATTTGCCTGGTCGAATAGTTGCCCTATTGTGCCTATTGGTGCCTATCACTGATGAGTTTCAAATATTAAATAGTGGAAAGTGCAACATTTATAGTTTCCTTTGATATATCGGGCCATGTTCATAAGTGGTCCAATATACCTGACCTTTCCCTACTATTTATTCTCTCATTTATTAACTGATTTTGTTCCACATTAACCCAAAATTGTTACTTTGTAACTGTTTTTATAGCTTTTGCTTCCTTTCGCATAAAATACGATGCTATATTTTTTCCATTTTAACACACATTCAATGAGATGATCTTTAGAACTTATGCAGTTTGTTGTATCCTTAAAATTGAAATCATAATATATTGCACCAAAAACTATAATATTATATACAGTTGAATTATTTAAATAAAATAAATTACAATTATCATATCTTGTTTCTATGTTTCAAATTTTCAAACGTTTCCTTCATCAGGGGAAATTCTTCCCATATTTAAAAAAATCAAATACAGATCAATGGCAGTGATAAGCGACTATTGTGTTGTGAATACAACGGAGCCACCTGCATGTGGTCTTTGATCTATACGGTGTGTTTCGTCAGATCATTTTGAATGTGAAGCATGGTCTTTTATTCACACCTGCTCACTGTACGAAAACAGACAAAGCATTATATTTCAACAGTACCTAGTTAAACTTAGCATCTCTTTGAGGACAATTACAGGAATTACATTCCCTTAAAGTGACGGCTAATCCATTACCAGCTACAACTGAGTAGATCTTGCGGGTTACATCAGTCACCGAAAACGATAACAAATTACAAAGAAAAGGCTAGCTATATCTTCTACGCCTAGCTCCGCGATGCTAGGCATAGGAGATGACAAGTTTTTGTTTATTTTGATCTTTATTTGGAAGTAAGAGTAATGTTTGATCACGTCACATGTGACGTGATGTCACAAAAATCACTCATCTCGTTAACTTCAAATTTTACACACGCTTTGCGAGTTAGATGCATTAAACATCTATTTTAACCTATAAATAAAATGTTTCCTAATTTTTTTATTTTGCCATGTAGTACATACAATGTTAAACTTTGTGTACGCACCGAAAAAGCATTTTAGCTAGTGCCTTGTTGTTATTCCCTTAAAAAGGAGTGCATGCTAACCAGGGCGTGTACGCCAGTGTTAACCCCCCTGATCAGTGTTTGTTCAGCTTTTTACAAATTGAAATCATTATGTTTTTAGTGTATAACGACTACTATCTGCAACATTATTAAGCCGCCAAATACCATCAGATGCAGTCTCATGATATATTCGCAACTCAAAAAAATATGGCCAGACAAAATTATTACTTTGTTTATCATGGTGGCTGGGCAGTCCACAAAACCGCAATCTCATAGTCGGATGAATAGTGATAGATTCATCCAAAATACGACTTAGTGACTTCTGACGGCTGTGAGCCGGGTTGTGGGTTTATTGTCCCGTGTTACTTCCGTTTTGTTGAATGTTACAAATGCGAGTCGGTTTTTGTTTGATAAATATCCACTGCGGAATATTTTTTCCCTTATAAATCATGCTTTTGCATTGACAGTTAAAGTAATGCATGTGCGCATGCATGCACACAGAAACAATGGACAACCCTTATGGGGATTCTCATGTGTGGGGCGTAATCAATTAATAACACGTGTATTAATCCTGATAGGCATTCTTTATTTGCTCTAATTCCGACCACAAGCGTTACCATGTGTGAAAATCCCAACATCGGAACATTTATTTCAAATCGCTACCATGTCTAAATTAAAGGCTAACGTATTAAAATGAACATAATTTATGACATTTGAAAATATATTTCAAACTCTGTCTAAATTGATGGGTAATGCATTAAAACTAAAATGTACACACACTATATGACATCTGAACATTTGTTTCAAACTCTGTCTAAATTGATGGCTAATGTATTAAAATGAACACAAACTAATTAATGTGACATCTGAACATTTATTTCAAACCCTGTCTAAATTGATGGCTAATGCATTAAAATGAACACAAACTATGACATCTGGAAATTTATTTCAAACCCTGTCTAAATTGATGGCTATTGTATTAAAATGTGTACAGCCTATTAAAACAGCAACAGGAAATATAGATAACACCACCGCATACACGCACGCATGCACGCACGCACCAAGCAATCCTGCATTGACATATTATGCACACTGTACGTGTTGTCGTGCAGTTTTTGCAAACATTTCACCAATTTATTTCCCCATGAGCGTCCACCCCCTTCTCGCATAACTAACCCGTTCATTGGCTGTGTTTATCTCATTCACACGCGTCATCAGGCCACCATAGCATTTATGAATAATTACCGTACTGCCATGATGGCCGGCCACTGCCATCGTCATGGCAACCATTATGCCACAGTCAGGTCCACGCTTTAGCCACATCCCCTGCGGATCAATACTAACGAAGCTTCAGCCACTGGATGCTCACTGACTGAATGCATTCCACGCAAACATTCGCTTCGGTGTCGTAGGGCACACACACACGCACACACACATCTGGCCAGCGGTTTGTGGGTGCTACTTCGCGGGTCGGAGCACAAACTATATCGCTGGATTATCATTAGCGCGGTGTGTCGCTGTTAAGTGGATTAAACAGACAGGATGTGACTGCAGTTAGATGAGGCTGCTTGACTTGCTTACACGTCTGCGCATTAGGGATGATGCTGTCCTAACTTTTTCAGGTAAAATATTCTAAGTTTCTTTCTTGGAGATCATCGTTAAGCCGAACCCGGTTTAATGTCATGCCTTTTTCATAGCTCGTTGACTTGTTTCTACATTTCAGTACAAGAGAACTCCTAATGTGTGTTAACTCCCTGAAGTCTTGTCTAATCTTGTGCTGGACATGTGGTTAGTTTTTTGCTTTCTTATTTACCGCTCTGTGAAATAGTAATTTTTATTTCTCACAGCATGTGTTATGAGAGAGGGAGGGGGAGGGGGGAGAGGGAGGGAGGGAGGGAGGAAAGGGAAGGAGAGGGGACATTGATGTATTTGTTTCACCTGATTACCATATCTTTATCCAGCTATTGTTAAATCCTATTCATATACATTTCACTACTAGCTTCTAATCGCTAAGAGCTAGTACTGAGCTAGGAGCTAGTACTGAGCTAGGAGCTAGTACTGAGCTAAGAGCTAGTACTGAACTAGGAGCTAGTACTGAACTAGGAGCTAGTACTGAGTCTCTAGGAGGAATGCTCACACCTAATAGTACTTAATAATGTTCACATACATGGTTAGTAAATGCTTCTAGAAGCTAATAAAGAGTGTGGCCTGGCTCTTTCCTCCATCAAGTCTTGTCTGATGCAAGTATTTCAAGAAGGCTATCTTATATTATGGCATATTGTACCCAATGGGTGAGTGAATTTATTGATATTAAATTCTGTGTTTTGTTCCATAGCCTCTGAAACTCTTAAATGAACAGAAGGTCTACCATTATGTGGTAATAAAAGTGTTTTAAAACATATTGGATGAATATTGGACATTCATGTGATCAGTTATTGTGTATTGGACAGGTTTTAGAGAGTGATTGTATTTTGGACAGGTTTTTGACCACTTTCTCATTTCGAAATTTAGTTGCCTAGTGACTGTTTGAAAGGAATAAGGAAAGCCAGCAAGAAGTAACTGTTGACATTGTGAGAAACCTGTTGTACCGAACAATTTACTAGCGAACAGTAGCGATAATCAGCCTTGTAGTAAGGGTCGTTTTCTCGCTCGTACAGCTAAATATCTCATCACAGGACAGTTGAATTTACAGGAGGAGCTAAATCTATAACATTTAAAAAGCTTAATGCAAGAACTTGCCCCAGAGTTTCTACTTGGATTGGCAGCCACAGTTAAATGTTAGATTGTCGAGGTGGTTAATTATAAAGGTTATGGAATTGTTCATGTTTCTAATCATCCTGGAGTTGAATTGTTCGTGTGTCAAATTTTTAAGCAGATAATGATCAAATTATATTAAAGAAATTATGATTCGTTAAGACACGTTTAGTGGTGAGGGTATTAGAATAAATATAGTTTATGCAATGTAATATAATATCACAAGAAAAGGACAGTAGTAGCAGAGTAGATCAACAGAAAGAAACAAAACATCAGATTAAATAATTATGTAATACACTTTAAAAAATATCATTTATTTCACCTTCCCGTTTCCACTGCTCTCATTCTCCCCCTATCCCTTGCTCTCATTCTCCCCTATTCCTTGCTCTTATTCTCCCCCTATCCCTAGCTCCCATTCTCCCCCATCCCTCTCTCGTTCTCCCTCTATCCCTCCCTCTCGTTCTCCCCATCCCTATCTCATCCTCCCCCATCCCTCTGTCTTGTTCTCCCCCTATCCCTTGCTCTCGTTCTCCCCTATTCCTTGCTCTCATTCTCCTATCCCTAGCTCCCATTCTCCCCCATCCCTCTCTCGTTCTCCCTCTATCCCTCCCTCTCGTTCTTCCCATCCCTCACTCTCGTTCTCCCCGTATCCCTCGCTCTCGTTCTACCCCTATCTCTCACTTTCATTCTCCCTCCTATCCCTCGCACCCATTCTCCCCCATCCCTCGCTCTCGTTCTCCCCGTATCCCTCGCTGTCGTTCTACCCCTATCTCTCACTTTCATTCTCCCTCCTATCCCTCGCTCTCATTCTCCCACTATCCCTCGCTCTCGTTCTCCCCCGTCCCTCGCACCCATTCTCCCCCATCCCTCGCTCTCGTTCTCCACTCCCATTCCACTCCCGCAAAATCTCTCTTCACTTTTTAATGACACAGACCTTGTATTTAATTATTTAACACATTGAGCATATTCTAACTTATTATGTTAACATTGTTAGCACCCTTGAGCAGGTTTTAGCAGGATAAACAGCTTGTTGTTAATGTCTAATTTATTATTTTTATTTGTGCACATGGTGGTGGCTATGCGTTCTTTGACAACGTAGGCAAACATCCTTTTCTGATTATTTCTCTAGCTCGCATTGTGAATGTTGAATATCTGGGATTGTCTCATCTAATCAGCTGTAATCCGGGTATGAGGGCGGTTTACTGCTTTTGACCTTGGGCAATGATTGCAGATTTTTGTAGCCAATATGGCAGATTCCAGGAAGATTGCGTCGTTTGTTTAATCTCTCGTGACTCCGTCCATACTGCCTTGTGGTACAGGGCAGTCATTGGGTCATTTGTCTGGGTCACTCAAAGTTTCCAGGTATCGTCTCGTTAAAACTTTATAATAATAATTAATAATATCCGTCGGGTTTATAAAATAAAGAATAGGTTCTAATAGTTTTAAATTAAGCAGGCCACATATAGAGTTAGGAATGATTGACAGAGAGAGCATGAAAAACATAAGAGGGCGATAGAAGGAGAAGAGGAAGACTAAAATTATGATGGAGGAGTTAAGAGAAATCTCGAAAGGGCAGCGGTGAACAGCTGAGTGGCAGGAGATTGGGAGGGATGGAGATGACTGGTCGAGAGAGTGTAACAGATTGTGATGTGATGTGGTCCCCACCCACAAGGGACCAGCCGGGAAGAAGAAAAATTGTTTAAGATTAGATTTGTTTTGGCGAGTAATATGTGATCTGTGACTTTGACGAGTGATGACGGGTTGGAGTATGGAAAACAAGACTGTGGCAGGAGAAGAGGAAGATAAAATTCCTCAGGAACGCAAGCTCATAGCCGCAACAAACCAGAATTGTGAAGCACAATATCATGAACAGGGACACCTGAAAGTCACCATCAGAGAGAGAGTGACAGCCGAGTATTTATGGAAAAGTGCAATTTTGTACAAAAAATATGTCTTAACATTTTTGTGGAATGTAGCTGCAGTTTCAGAAGTTGCTATGGTGATGGGGGGTTTGTTCCAAATTTAATTAATGTTATTAATGAAACTTGATGTACGAACCGTCCCCACAGGCCCTCGGGCACGCCAGCAAAATGTCAGCCCCAAACATGCGAAATTGACAGAGATGTGTGGGAACTTACAGACAGTCACAGCCACTAAGTACTTTATAGTATGGATGCCATATTCCTTTGAGTAGGAGTAACATTTTGACATTTGCAGAAGCAAGCAGCCTCATGTATTGAATCTTAACCTTTGTCAACACACGAGGACGAGAGTGGCCAGTATTTCTGAGACTACACATGTTGATGTCAACTCTGATATTCTCATTTCCATCCACACAGCTAATCAACGTTGCCAGGTTTCGTTTTGTGCTAAAATAGCTATTTATTGCTCGTAAAAAATTCCCATATTCCATCTACTTGTTATATAGTGATTTCCCATATGGTTTTATATCTGTGGCGTGATTCAGGTGCCTTTATAGCACTTCATTGCTCGATGGTCTGGGTACAAATGGGAACATATTGCCTACTTTTGTGTTATCTTCCAGCGACTAAATTCTGTGCGTCGGCGCACTGACAACATCGTCTCATCGGACCAGACAACCAAAGCTGGTTTGTTTGATTGCAACAATGAATTTAGATTGATTTCATATCACGCAGACACCTCGGGTTATTCAGAATGAGAAATTGCCAGAGCCGAGTCGGAATTGAACGTTATTTATTTATGTGCGCTCTTGAGGAATTCCTGGGAGGTTTCATTGAACCGCATTGCTGTCAGATCTTGTTATGTTCAATTTTAATCGGTTCGTTTTTTACGTAGCCAAATATTGCTCACTATGGATCAGTCCGTTCTTATTTGTAACAAAGTAAACGGTTGGAATTAATGATGTGCTCCCTGGGGAATTTTGGTTGTTTTAACAGATCATTGATTTTAGAGGGGTGAAAATGTACTAATTGTCAACATTTTTGATTGTTTTCCCACCTTTCTCCCCATCCCATAGGATAGACTCGGATTTATGACACTGATGTATGTTTCTAATTCCCATAATGCTGTTTTTTGGCTATATAAATTTTCTGGTTAAATCATGTTTAAATTATAAACAACCGTGTTTCGGTATGTTGCGATATTGAACCATATCCCAGATAGGCTTTTCATCTTGATGCCATTTTATGGTATAACGAATTCCCATATGCTGAATAATTAAATATTGATTTGTTTGGCTAAATTTAGCAGTTCGCAGGTGGGCATGTCTGTATAATAATCATATCTGTATGTAAGAATAGATTGTTGTTTGTTTTTGTTATTAAGGCAAGAAAATGGGTTTTAACTGTTGAAGCTTGTGTTGTGTTGTATCTGGCAGAAGAGTTTTCACAGTTGCAAGAACGGTTTGTAAATCTTCCAGCAAATGTGATTAAGGCAAGAGATTGGGAGGCAGTTCAGTTTAACGGGATGGATTGTAAGAAGCCAGATGGTGTGGGCAGGTGACTTGGTGTTGATGGAGGTTGGCCGACTATCAACAGATGGTGTGGGCAGGTGACTTGGTGTTGATGGAGGTTGGCCGACTATCAACAGGAGGAGAAGAAGTGGTGAAACAGCGAGGTCATAGGAAAGGGGTTAGACCACAATTAAGATGGGAATGCTTTGTAAAGAGGGGTGCAAAAAAGGCGCAGGAGGACGACAAGTGGAAGGAGAAGGCTGCTGATAGGGAGATGTGGGAAGGGATAACAGCTGGGGTGGCGTGCGCTCTTATTAAACCAAGTGTGCGTATCATTTAGCTGTTCACACGCTACAGATTTGAACATCGCTGAACCTGATTTGTGATAGGCTCAATCAATCGAGGAGGGAGATTTAACCACAGCCTCTGTGTGTAGAGACACTATCGATGACCCCCCCTACCCCCAACCCCGCCCACAGTGATGACATGCCAGCTGAGTTCTGCGGTATTGATGGCCTCCCTTGGACAGATTCACCATTCCCCACACATTGTGACTGATCTTCTCTGTTCTACGCTTGAGGCAGACACTAAAAATATAGTTCTGACGGCTGCATTGCCTATCTGCCACGGACACATGCTCTCGGTTGTCAATTCATTTATTCCGACTGATTCCACTCAGCGTTATTAAGTGTCCAACCCGAAGGACTCGCCCTGGAGGCTTAGCGGCTGCCAAACTATTAATTCTGTTACAAGATATTTATTTGATGGATTCATCCGAGAATTGAGGCTGCACTGAAAGACTTGGCGTCCGGGTGCGTTGATATCAGACAGTAATTGTCGAGGGTGTCTCTGGTTTTTTGTCGTAGGCCAAAGGATTTCTGGAAACACACAAAAACCAGGATTTATCATTTTGTATTCAAGTCAGGGATGTTGGTATAATGGAAACTGTTCTGCTTGGTCACTGGGGAATGATAAGAGCATAATAACGTAATAATACACAGTCCTGCTGTACAGATTAATGCATTTTACAAAAAAATAATACATCAATAAAAATGCACTGCTGAGTTTGGATTTCGTGAGGATTTTAGGGCAATAGAAGTGTATGTATTATGTTGTGTTGTATTGCGTTGCGTTGCATTGTATTGTGTTGTATAGTCATGCATATAATCCAACACTTAAAATATATAACATTATATTTTACTAAATAAAAACTCATTTAAATCTAGTTAAACAATTATTAAAATAATGTAATAATTGTAGTTAATGTTGTTTAAATCGACACTGTGAAAACTGCAAATATGCCACATGTAACGTCAGCATATTTGTCCACGTCACACAGCCATGATTTACATGTCTGCGCCTCTGCATTCGTTCCCCGCGGAGGCCACAAGCCAGAAATGCAATAAATCTGGATCTTGGATGGAAGATGTCAAGTCCTTTGTATTCTACGAATGCTTTTTCGTTAGCACATCAGAAACTCAGACAGCTGTAAACCAGTAAATGACGAAGTTACGTTAAATTGATGCAATTGTAAAAAGGTCTCACATGTGGTTATTGGGGGGTGGGTATGTTGGAGACCTTTCTCAAAGGGTCTTAGCAAATTATACTATCGTTGCATCTACATGCAGTGTTTATTGTTTTTTTTTTAATAACAGAATTGTTTTAGCACATTTGATGCAGATTATATACCATATTCGACTTATTTTAGCATACGTGCAAAATTCTATTATTGTTAAACACAGCATAGGCAGTGTTTATTATTTTGCTTTAATAAATATGAATTTTAATACGTTTGTATCTTTAACACAGATTATATACCATATTCGACATATTAAACGTATGTGCCCTAATAAGTGTTCCCCTTTTTAATCAACGATACTAATCCTTTTTAAACATAGTTTTTTTCTATTTCAAACCATTCATTCCATCACGTCACATCGTATGAGGTGCACAACGGGCATATATTATTGTGTTTTAGGGCACTTTGTGGTCTGAATAGCGCTCTGAATTGCATCAGCCTCCGTTATTATCGCTCATTTCGGAAGTGCGGTACACAGTAAAAATGGCGGCTGATGTAATTCGGAGGGCTACTTGGACCATTAAAGGTGCCCTAGCACTACCTTGTGTCGGATGTTTGACTCGTAAGTGGTTTTGCATATGTGGTAGCCATGACTGGTTCACCGAAAAGTGTTTCTTTCCAGCTTTTAGGAAGTATTGTTATTATTAATCCATGAGGGAATAGACAGTATTCAAACGCCTGCGCATCAGCAGTAGATTTTATGGCGTTCTGCAACCCTGGTTTTGTTCTTAGCCAGTAGATGTTGTACATGTCATGAATATTGTCTGTTGTTTGACAGTAGATAATACAATTGACTACATATGCATTTACCTGAGTAAAATTATCCCTTTCAGAAATTATCATTTTAAATGATAAAATATTTGTATGATCAATTTCAAAATTTAGCAGTATCAGTTGCAAACATATTATAATGAAGTCACAAACATATTCCAAGACATCACAAACATATTACAATGACGTCACAAACATATTACAATGACTTCACAAACATATGACAATGACTCCACAAACATTACAATGACTTCATAAACATATTACAGTGATGTCACAAACATATTACAATGACTTCACAGACATATTACAATGACTTCACAAACATATTACAATGACGTCACAAACATATTACAATGACTTCATAAGCATATTACAATGATTCCACAAACATATTACAGTGACGTCACAAACATATTACAATGACGTCACAAATATATTACAATGACGTCACACACATATTACAACGATGTCACAAACATATTACAATGATGTCACAAACATCACAATGACATCACAAATATATCACAATGATGTCACAAATGTTTGCAGTATTCACCCGTATGCACGTCAGCAAGACTTAGCAGTAGGGTTCATGACAACCCGCTACCTTGGATTTATTATAAGCTGATACCTGTTGTGAATATTATCTCTTGGCACAGTGCCTAATTAAGGTTCAGTTGATAAGAGTGGCCTATTTAGGGGGAGGCCTTAGGGTCAGGCCCCCCTTTGGCAGAATTTTTGCCCCGTATTTTTCCATTGCACAGCTACATGGTAACATGGCCACAAACCCCTTGGCATCTGCCTTCGGCCTCCTACTTCGCCCTCCCCTATTGTCTCCCCTTTCACCTCCCCCTTTTTCACCTCCGCTTTTGCCCCCTTCGCCTCCCCTTTGCGAGATCCTAGATATCCAGTTAATAGATTCTCTCCTCACATTGTCAGGGATGAATTGAAACTCTGACAGTTATTCTCTGTTTCTTGGGAGGTTTCCCGTTCCCCTTTACCCATCCCGTGGGATGAGCCCTGATAGCTGTAAGACACTGATGTATGTTTGTAAATCCCACAATGCAATCTGTTTGGATATTGGGTTTCTCTGATGTTTTTTTGTAGAATCATATAATATCAACTGTATCTGTTCTAATACCTTGGCTGCCCAAATCATTTTAGTGAACCAGAAGGGTTTAAAATAATTCGACCATTATTTGTTTATGAATTTTGCCCTTACCATTCACCATGCAATACATATAAACTTGATATTCGAGTTAAAACATTCAAATTAAACAGATGATGGTAAAATCATATGAAAAATTCTGCTTCATTAAAACACATTTTCAGTCAAAATGTTTGAATAAATATATATATATATATATATATATATATATATATATATGTATATATAGTTTATGTAACATTATTTTGCTGTAAAAATGAGTTTGTCAGTGCAACACTGTATCCATGAACTGAGCCAAGCAGTTATATGTCAGGATGTTTTGTTCTGAAAACATATTGAGTGGAAAACAATGATCTAAAATGCTAATTGTGACGTAAGCGATGAGGTGGGGTCTATGCACACTAAAAGGCGGACGCATTTTGATAGGGAGGAGTAGAACGGAAATTTAGTACCGACTCAAGTTGTCATGAACGAAAGCAAAATGTCAGACGTTGGAATAATTGACAAATCACGCGATGGACTGACAGGGCAGATGGACTGAAAGAAAAACAGATGAAAGATTAGACGAACTGGTAATTGGGACCAACGAAATAATGACCGGATACAAATTAATGGATTGGCACGACCGGACGACCAGTCGTTATTCAGCCAACTATGCAAGTGGTCATTTATGTTGGCACTTTGATCAGCTACGTAAGTGACGGTCAGCATGGCAACATGCATTTATAATGCACCCCAGAAATGTTTATTTTCATGGTGATTAATCAAGATGAATTAGCTTCAGAAAGCTGGATAATATTGCAAATTTGGCGTTATGGATTAAGTGTTTTAAGAAATTTTGTATGGATTAAGGTCACAAAACCCAGCTGCGTGGTATGGGAAACTTGGGTTTGATAACAAAATGTTGTGTTGTTTTATTCTTTACCTGACTCTGTCTTTGCGTCCTTCAAGTTTTCATTATATCTATATATCCATAAAAACTGCAACTTCTTGTCCTGCTCTTTGTGTAGAACCTCTTTGTATAGAACCTCTTCATGTTTTATGTGCAAGAAATGTTTTCTATTCTCCTGAGGGACTGTAATTCTGTTTCTGCTGATTCATCTCCATATGTGTATTTATTGTCCAGATATAACAATGTAGAAACACACAATACCCTGTGGACACACAATACCCTGTGGACACAATACCCTGTGGACACACAATACCCTGTGGACACACAATACCCTGTGGACACACAATACCCTGTGGACACAATACCCTGTGGACACACAATACCCTGTGGACACACAATACCCTGTGGACACACAATACCCTGTGGACACAATACCCTGTGGACACACAATACCCTGTGGACACGCAGTACCCTGTGGACACACAGTAACCTGTGGACACACAGTACCCTGTGGACACACAGTACCCTGTGGACACACAATACCCTGTGGACACAATACCCTGTGGACACACAGTACCCTGTGGACACACAGTACCCTGTGGACACACAGTACCCTGTAGACACACAATACCCTGTGGACACACAATACCCTGTGGACACAATACCCTGTGGACACACAATACCCTGTGGACACACAGTACCCTGTGGACACACAGTACCCTGTGGACACACAGTACCCTGTGGACACACAGTACCCTGTGGACACACAGTACCCTGTGGACACACAATACCCTGTGGACACACAATACCCTGTGGACACAATACCCTGTGGACACACAATACCCTGTGGACACACAGTACCCTGTGGACACACAGTACCCTGTGGACACACAGTACCCTGTGGACACACAGTACCCTGTGGACACACAATACCCTGTGGACACACAGTACCCTGTGGACACACAGTACCCTGTGGACACACAGTACCCTGTGGACACACAGTACCCTGTTGACACACAGTACCCTGTGGACACACAGTACCCTGTGGACACACAGTACCCTGTGGACACACAGTACCCTGTGGACACACAGTACCCTGTGGACACACAGTACCCTGTGGACACACAATACCCTGTGGACACACAGTACCCTGTGGACACACAGTACCCTGTGGACACACAATACCCTGTGGACACACGGCCCACAGCCCATGCAGCAAAATGAATTCATCACCGATGAAAAAGTCTGTAAAAGAGCAAGAGCAGAGCCAGTCAAACCAACAATATTGAAAAGAAGATGGCGATATTTGAGCCATGTCCTTAGAATGCCACCAACGAGAACACCAAAGCACATGTGGTACTGGAAACCATGATGAAAAAGGAAAAGAGGACGCCCTAAAGAAACGTACCAACGAACCATCGCAACAGAGGCACAAACCCGGAAAATAAAGACACAAGACCTACAAAGAATGGCTGAAGATAGAAATGGATGGGGTCAATTTCTCTCTGTCTTGTACATCTGACGGCATAGGGGATGTAAGGGGCAATTCACAATTGTCGACATTTACAAAGTGTGCTAAGGGGGGAGTCAAGGCTCGCATGGGAAAACTTACCACGGTTGCATCATGCAGCGCCATGCGGTGAACTTTTATGGAACTACTATTGTTTTAAATCGTGTAACCGTTCAATGCGATACAGTCTTGGAAATCCGCAACTTCAAGGAAAACAGTTATCAGTGTGACACCTGGAGTTGTTAGAAAGCAGTTATCAGTGTGACACCTGGAGTTGTTAGAAAACAGTTATCAGTGTGACACCATTGAGTTGTTAGAAAACAGTTATCAGTGTGACACCATGGAGTTGTTAGAAAACAGTTATCAGTGTAACACCATGGAGTTGTTAGAAAACAGTTATCAGTGTGACACCTGGAGTTGTTAGAAACCAGTTATCAGTGTGACACCTGGAGTTGTTAGAAAGCAGTTATCAGTGTGACACCTGGAGTTGTTAGAAAACAGTTATCAGGGTGACACCATGGAGTTGTTAGAAAACACTTATCAGTGTGACACCTGGAGTTTTTAGAAAACAGTTATCAGTGTGACACCATGGAGTTGTTAGAAAGCAGTTATCAGTGTGACACCTGGAGTTGTTAGAAAGCAGTTATCAGTGTGACACCTGGAGTTGTTAGAAAACAGTTATCAGTGTGACACCTGGAGTTGTTAGAAAACAGTTATCAGTGTGACACCTGGAGTTGTTAGAAAGCAGTTATCAGTGTGACACCTGGAGTTGTTAGAAAACAGTTATCAGTGTGACACCTGGAGTTGTTAGAAAGCAGTTATCAGTGTGACACCTGGAGTTGTTAGAAAACAGTTATCAGGGTGACACCATGGAGTTGTTAGAAAACACTTATTAGTGTGACACCTGGAGTTGTTAGAAAACAGTTATCAGGGTGACACCATGGAGTTGTTAGAAAACACTTATTAGTGTGACACCTGGAGTTGTTAGAAAACAGTTATCAGTGTGACACCATGGAGTTGTTAGAAAGCAGTTATCAGTGTGACACCTGGAGTTGTTAGAAAGCAGTTATCAGTGTGACACCTGGAGTTGTTAGAAAACAGTTATCAGTGTGACACCTGGAGTTGTTAGAAAACAGTTATCAGGGTGACACCATGGAGTTGTTAGAAAGCAGTTATCAGTGTGACACCTGGAGTTGTTAGAAAACAGTTATCAGGGTGACACCATGGAGTTGTTAGAAAACACTTATTAGTGTGACACCTGGAGTTGTTAGAAAACAGTTATCAGTGTGACACCATGGAGTTGTTAGAAAGCAGTTATCAGTGTGACACCTGGAGTTGTTAGAAAGCAGTTATCAGTGTGACACCTGGAGTTGTTAGAAAACAGTTATCAGTGTGACACCTGGAGTTGTTAGAAAACAGTTATCAGTGTGACACCTGGAGTTGTTAGAAAGCAGTTATCAGTGTGACACCTGGAGTTGTTAGAAAACAGTTATCAGTGTGACACCATTGAGTTGTTAGAAAACAGTTATCAGCGTGACACCATGGATTTGTTAGAAAACAGTTATCAGTGTGACACCTGGAATTGTTAGAAAGCAGTTATCAGTGTGACACCTTGAGTTGTTACAAAACAGTTATCAGTGTGACACCTGGAGTTGTTAGAACAACACAAAGCTTTAACATAATTATTGGATATAAAACATATTCTGATGGTTATTATTGTGTGTCTTATACATGCACCCAGTGTCCTGTACATGCATTCAGTGTCCTGTACATGCACTCAGTGTCCTGTACACGCACCCAGTGTCCTGTACACGCACCCAGTGTCCTGTACACGCACCCAGTGTACTGTACACGCACCCAGTGTCCTGTACGCGCACCCAGTGTCCTGTACGCGCACCCAGTGTCCTGAACGCGCACCCAGTGTCCTGTACGCGCACCCAGTGTCCTGTACGCGCACCCAGTGTCCTGTACGCGCACCCAGTGTCCTGTACGCGCACCCAGTGTCCTGTACGCGCACCCAGTGTCCTGTACGCGCACCCAGTGTCCTGTACGCGCACCCAGTGTCCTGTACGTGCACCCAGTGTCCTGTACGCGCACCCAGTGTCCTGTACGCGCATCCAGTGTACTGTACGCGCACCCAGTGTCCTGTACGCGCACCCAGTGTCCTGTACGCGCACCCAGTGTCCTGTACGCGCACCCAGTGTCCTGTACATGCATCCAGTGTCCTGTACACGCACCCAGTGTCCTGTACACGCACCCAGTGTCCTGTACATGCACCCAGTGCGTGTACAGGACATAACGTTAATACATTGGTGTTTTTAAATCTGGAAAATTATCAACATTTTACTGATTCGGGGAGGGGGGTCCGAGAATTAGGTAATAGGTAAATGTTGACAATTGATAATGACTGCTAATTAATGTAGAATGACTGCTAATTAATGTAGAATGACTGCTAAGTAATGTAGAATGACTGCTAAGTAATGTAGAATGACTGCTAAGTAATGTAGAATGACTGCTAATTAATGTAGAATGACTGCTAAGTAATGTAGAGTGACTGCTAAGTAATGTAGAATGACTGCTAAGTAATGTAGAATGACTGCTAAGTAATGTAGCCAAATGAAGCTGCGACATGTACAGTGATAGCTAGAGAGTAGAGCCACCTCCTTTGATGTGGTGGACTCAACAGTTAATTATAGTTCGTGCGTACCGAAGACTCTGCTTCCTGTCCCGCTGGTTCTCAGTGGTACAGAGTGCATTGATTCAAGTCGCAGCGAACGTAATCCAATTCTCTCGAGGCTGGCACGATTAAGGATGGAGGCCCCACTAGGCGCGGTAGTTACCAGTAGCTAGGTGTCGCGGCATCGTCTCGCCTCGCCAGTGGCTTTGTTCGCACGCAGAACCACATGCCGGTTAAATATAAAACACTACATCTTGGGACAGATCATTAGTTTCCTTCCCTGTTCATGTCATACAAATGAAGTGACGGTGAATTTTAGACATTACGCATTTTGGCATTTTTTACTGCACTGAGAATTATTTTTTAACAAGGATATGGTCTTAATTGAGGACTACGGCACAGATTCAGATGTCTAGTTGGCAGCATGTGCACGTGTCAGTTATGGACAGATCCCTGGTGTACGAAGACAGAATCTGGTTTCTTTGGGCGACAAATGTCAGGGACCGTCTCCCATGTTGATTTTCTCAAAAACAAAATTGTGCGATGTGACGAAAGTGTTACAGCAGGTCGGTGACAAGACAAAGAACAAAGAGTGAAATTTTTTTTAAACCAAATTGTAACTTTGTGCACAATGTAGAATTGCCTGATGGAATTTTAGTGTTGGTTTCAAGGAGAAAATCAGTAGTGTGCTGTTGCTAGCTGACCCTAGCTTAATTTCCATCTACATGTTTCTGTATTCCAAATATGTCTTCTGATTCCATCAACTTTTGTTTTTATAAGTGATTAATAACGTGTGTGGCATTTTCGTGTGTCTCGCGACATACGGGAGTATGAGTGAAACAGTTTCATTTCATAGTCACTGTGGTTATTCTTATATGCATGTGGTTGGCTAGGACAAAATAGTCTGGCTTAGCTTGTATGTATATAGTTATACACATAATTATTAATAAATATGTTTATATGTGGAGATAATTACTAAAACTGAGATATTTACATATATGAACATTAAAAATTCAATTTACATGAATTAAATATGACATTAAAACTGTCATTGGCCTCTGGTTTCTGTGGATAGTTTATTCCGTTGCACTGCACCGGAATCTGCAAATTTATTTTCTCGATTTCAATGCATAATCTTCTGGCATAATCGACTCTTTGTAATTGGGTAGATCAAAAACACACTGTAATATTAATCAATTTCTAATGACAAGTTATTGATTAGGTAAAAAAGTAAACGCATTGAATGATCCAATGGTACTAGTGTAGCTGAACTGTTGACATTGCGATAGCTGCATGCATGTTTACAAATGCAGAATCATGCATTAAAGATAACTTTTCAGTCACACTGGTCACAAATTTGACCTGAAAATATCTGTTGAAATTTAAGTACACCGTAAACGTAACGGAACAAAAAAAGTTTAATTAAAATCAAACGGTAACAAAACAAGAAAACTTTTTTTAGGGCTGCCGAAGAATGGACCCTGTTCATGTCTGATGTATGATTAGGTAACAGACAATTTCTTATTTAGACAAAGAATAATTATTGCATAATTAGACATTACAAGATGAACTGATTTATATGATGTTAGTTTCAAAGTATTAATACTTCTTTTTGAAGATCTACGTTGAAGCACATGGTTTTCTCAGTGGTTCCCCCCGTCTCTCATTTACGAAATATTTGATAGGAAATTTTTAGTTTACAAAACAATTATTAAAATCTCCCAAAGTCCCAAATGAAATCTGATTACCCAGTGATTCTGTACACATTTTCCTTTCTCATTCGTCATTCCCTGTCATCTTCTCCTTGACATTTTTTTAACATATTGGTTGATATTTGAAAGAACTTTAGACGAACGAGATGCCAGAATAAAATGGCAGTTTTCCAACTTGCGTAGTAACAAAAAAACTGAGAGCAAAGAAAAAATCTCCATTGTGGGGAAATTTTATTTAATCTCAAGATGGCGCTGGTGTCACTGTCAGTCTAACACATTTTTCACCAGTCTTCCTATTTCATTTCGAGCAAATATGGAGATCTCGCTATTTTTTCATCAACTTGCAACCTTTCTATCCTCCATAATGGTAACTGTCTACGGCCATAAATCTTTATGATTGCTAGAGTCAACCTGGCGGAAATGAGACATTCCTGGCATTTTCTTGGATGAAATATTGAATGTCCGTCTCTACATCACCACTCAGGGGGCTGAGATAAAGGTTAATCTGCTCTTCTTGTAAAACTTGGGATTTGAGAACCATTTGACAATCCCTAGAAATGGTTAGCTATAAAAATAGCTGACTTTTAGAAATGGAGGAGGTGTCAAGACAAAAACGCCCAAAGATAAAACTTCACCATTTTGGATTCATACCCAGAAATGGTGTGTGCGTGGAGTTGGACATTTTGCAAAATTTACAGGTAGCTAGTTAGTTAGAGTCACAGCTTAAAAGCGGAAATGTACTAATGAAAAAGCAGGAAAGTGCTCGTGAAAAGCAAGAAACAACCTGTGCCCTTCAATTTCTGTCGTTTTTAGCAGTTTTTAACATCTTCTTTTACAGGTTGCCATTTTTATGTGGCACGCATGATTAAATGTGAAATCACTTGAAAACAAAGAAATAAAATGTGCCCAGAATAGCCTTGCATGCAACAAACAGATCGATGTAACCGCGAATTTATGTTTTTGAAAAAAGTGGGACATTTTGTCGAAAAAGTTAGACAGTTCATAAAAAATGTGGGATCAAAGAAAAAAGTATTTCCTGCCCGAAAGCGACTATGTTAACAACTATGTCACCGATATAAAATTGTTGGACTGTCAATAACCCAATGGTTGTTGCGTGTGTGTATATGATGGTTTTATTTTAACAATTTTATTACTGGCAGTGCATGTATACTTAAATAAAAAGTAACTAAGTACTTGATTCTTGAATATTCCTAGTCCACTTGTCGTCTGGACCTCGTTGCTTTGGATGGTAATCACGTTAAATCTGATTAACATCCTACTGAGCCAGGACCTCGTTCAGGGCCATAGGACGTGACCAGAATGTGATCCAGGAAGCTTTGATGACAAGAAAGTCTAATGAAGCAACAGTGATCTCATCAATTCACTTAGTTTGTTTGTAAAGCAGTTCCCGTCTGAAGTAACTTTGTGACTATAAAACCAATGACCTATTTCAGAGAAAAATTAACACAAAATTCTGTCCTTTGAGGATAGTTCTATTTTCGTATTGGGTTCGGTTTACCTGTTAGCCACATGCTCTCCTCGAATGTCATGAAATAACAAATCGCTTATCATGAAATCACAAAAGCATTGTAGCTACATCTTACTCAAAGCCATCTTGTATCAAGGATGGTAAAGACTTTATTCAAGAATATAATATATTCTTAAACATCATTTTAAGTTCCTTTCTCAGTTACACTTTTTTGCTTGTTAGAATACTAATGTGGTGTTTACTTTTCCTACTGATGTAGTTACAACTGTCAGTCAACAAAATGGCTCCTTAATAATCCCATATTCATCCATCATATTAGCAGCACTATGAGGTAATTAACTTGGGGGTTAATTGCAACATTTATCTACGTTATTGTATTCCAGTGATGGCTCTAACTATGATCCTGAATAAATGGATGATCTTAAAAGGTCAATGTGTGATGTTACACATAACTCAGACCCATCCACCCACCCCTTACATGAAACTTCAGATTACATCGACCTGCAACTTCAACAAATTTGTACTCACCAGGTGGCACTCCAGTCACCATGATGCGAAACTGCTTGCATGCGCACGAAGTCAGCGCCCTTTGGAACAGTGATTTGAAAATAAACAATGTTTTTTAAAAAAAATACTGTATTCGACCTGTACGTGCCCTAATTAGCATACACCCTCGTTTTTAATCACCAAGATCCATAATTATTCTAATTTGACTAGTGTGGAACAAATGAAATTTGTCGCCGTCTGGTGTTAAACAGTTGGCACCACTTTTCAGTTGTTCCACACTAGTCATCAAATGACACCACTAGTGTTAAACAGGTACCTTGTTGTCTAGAGAAGCAAATTATTTTGTACGCTTATAACAACAGATTCGTTGACATTTTTCCATGACCCTTTTTTTCAAGATGCTTAGGTCAAATACGGTAGATCAATTTACGATGCTAAACGAAACAGTTGTTAACCCTGTGAAACTTGTACAGTTTATTGTAATAGTTCATTTATACTATATTTCAGTTGTACTTTTCTTCGGTTGTACCAAATTTCAGTTGTTCTGCACTAGTACAAAAACTAAACATACAATCCAATATTTTATTATATATTGGCACCCTTACCAATCATTTAATCGTAATTGAACTGTTGTCAGTTAGCTCTTCCATTGATCATGAGAACATGCTATTTGATTGTGTTGAATGAGGTGACGTTCCATATGTGAAGCAGTGCATGACGTTCAGGTGTATTACGATATGATTCTGAATATGAAAAGTGTTTTTTTTCTAATTCTTGACAAGATCTTGGCAAGGTACCTGATATGATTTTTCATTTTATGAAAAAGAATTAATGCAATTCAATTCGTCCTGCATCATTCGCTATGCATCATGAGTGATATTTGGCAAATTCCCTTCGCGATGCACGCTTTGTCTTAGTTGCAATGAAAAACTACCTCACAATTCTCAGCGTCATCATCATTAGCGACCCTAGCATAATGACATTTGTGGCCTTATCAAATATACTGGCCATAGTTCTAATAACGGCGTTCAGTTTGACCCAGTAGGATATATATATATGCTGATGAAGTGATATCGGTATTGATTAGTTAATGTCTGAGGTGAATGCAGTGCGTGAGATTTGCATGCTTAATGGCGTAGTGGGACCAAGAACCAACGTTGAGTTTTCGTGTCATTAGCTCCATGGGCGGCGTCGATCGGTGTGTCACTACATTACCATTTACGTGTCGGATGTCGATGCAATTTGATTACTTTCTGATCCCCCTAGTATTGTAGAAGCCACTTGCCAGTATGCGACATGGTGAATATAAACGACTGTTGCGTTCTGGTTATACTTAACGTGTACTTAACGTGTACTTAATGTGGTGTGCTTTTGTGTTTTCAGTGGTAGATAAAATGTATGTTTTCTAACTGTAATATGTTTTCTAACTGTAATATGTTTTCTAACTGTAATATGTTTTCTAACTGTAATATGTTTTCTAACTGTAATATGTTTTCTAACTGTAATATGTTTTCTAACTGTAATATGTTTTCTAACTGTAATATGGCTTAGGATTAGTCAACTGATTGTTGAGAAATGTGTGGAAGTCAAAGGTAATTGGAGAAACCACCAAAATACGCTTGTTTAACATAAATGTAAAGTCCGTGTTGCTGTACGGAGCGGAAACGTGGCGAATAAACAAGACCACGCTGATAAGGATCCAGACATTTGTCAACTATTCCCTATGAAGAATTCTGCGAATACACTGGATGGACATGGTGAGCAACAAAGACCTCTGGGATAGAACACACCAAGCCCAAATAGAGATAGAGATCCTTAAGAGGAGATGGGGATGGCTCGGCCACACCTTGAGAAAGCCAAGCACAAACATAACCAGACAGGTCCTGACGTGGAACCCCCAAGGCAAGAGAAAGAGGGGGAGACCAAAAAACACCTGGCGGCGTGACCTCGAGGCAGACATCAAGCAAACAGGGAATGGCTGGAAACAACTGGAGAGGATTGCCCAAGACAGGAGGCGCTGGAGAAATATTGTGGATGGTCTATGCTCCAGGAGGAGTTAAGGGCTTAAGAAGAAGAAATTACTCAACTGTTAAGGCTTAAGTAGCTGGGCTCCTATTTTTGGACATCAAATGTCTGTACATCTATTTTGTAATTTCGAGATCATTTCTAAGTTATGACGTACAGTTATGCACAGTTTCGCAAGTTACCTAATGATCTAACAATCTAACTATTAAAATCAATTCTTTCAATGACTTTAACCAATTTTATTAAACCGACTGTGCACATTACTGAAACTATTCACACATAACAGATTTGAACATCAGTGAACCAGATTTGTGATGAAAAAATCAGTTGAGGAACAAGCTTTAACAGGCGTGTATTCCACCGAGAAAGTCCCAGTTCCAATAGAAGGAATTAAGGAAAATGATAGATTCTGGGCAGCAGAGAAAACTGTCTCCTTAGGTATAACTTGAGTTTGTCTAATGTCAGCCAGATCACATGACCTACAACTGAGTATTGATTGGCTGTAGGTGCGGGAGGAATGCAGCTCCTTGAGGACGCGGCTGTGTGAGGTCGAGGCGGAGAGTGAGACCGCCAAGTCACAAGTGGCCTCTCTCATCCACAAAGTCCACTCCTTCGAGACACAGCTACAGGTGAGTCACATTCTTGTGTAACTTCTCTTGTGAGTTCTTGCGTGACTTCTTGAATTTGTCCTCTTGTATGACTTGTTGTTTGACTTCTTGTTTAACTCATTATGTGACTTCCTGTGTAATTGCTTGTGTGACTTCTTTTGTGACTTATCGTGTGACTTCCTGTGTGACTTCGTGTGTGACTTCCTGTGTGATTTATTACTTTACTTCCTGTGTGACTTGTGTGACTTTTTAATCTTGTGCGATTTCTTGTGACTTATTTTCTGTCATGATATGTGTGACCTATTGCATGATTTTTTTTATCTTGTGACTTGTGTGACTTTTTATCTCCTTTTGTGATTTCCCGTCTGTCGTGATCCGTGTAGCTCATTCTCTGGTATGATTGATATGTCCTGAACTTCATGCGTACTTGTGTTGTGATTTGTAATGACTGCATCAGGACTTCTATGTTATATTACAAGGGACTCTTCTGTTATGACCAGTGTCATCTGATATTGCTTTTGATCTGTGTGACCTGTGCATCATGACCTCAGTGACAATCATGTTTATTTTATACTTTAACCCACATGACTTGCCACCTATGATTTGTGTGACTTGTGTTTGTTCTTTGAAGTCATAAATTTAAGATCAAAAGTATCTTTTATCCGCTATCAAAACTGAGATAAATTAGAAAACCTTGTTTCTAATTTAAAAAATCACAGTGTAGTATCTTAACTAGATTTAACAAGATTGCCATCCCAAACTATAAATTCCAGATGGCAAGTGGACAAGGAAGCCATTGGTCGATTGAGAGTCCAACAATTTTATCATCTATGTATAGCCCGCCTTTATCAGATATCTATCAATTCTGTTTTTAAACATATATTCACACTACTAGCATTAACACAATCATTTGACAATTTTTTCCATTCATTTATCACCCTCTGTGAGAAAGAGCACTTTCTCATTTCTCATATCCAACCTACACTGTTCCTTAACTAATGCTGCTTTGTGTCCTCTGGTTCTACTGCCTTCTTTAAGTTTGAAGAACACATTCCTTTCGATATCCTCACAACCATTATAACACAATATTAATTCATGGACACTTCTTATACATGAGTATAGGCCACAGAAAGCACAACTATATATAACAGATGCGCCTGCTATTGGTTCCAGATTTCACATAAAAGGTATGTGTTATACATAGATGCTATTTACAAGTACCAGACCTATCAATAATGTATCATACAAGCGTTGATCCAGACATTGGCTGCAGCTGTACATTAGCTAAATACAGAGTGTCCAACAGTTATACACCAGCACGAGAATATGCGTGACAATTCAGCTCATCTGAAACAATAGCACGTAACTTGTTTGGTCTCTTGACATGAATCGTGTGATGTGCTAATGCACCTGCAATCATAGGTCCATCTTACCAGGATTCTGATCACGTGATCTGCGCTGCTAAAATAGCTGTGCCTAACCAGAAACAGTGCCTAGTACAGTGCTGGATGATAACCAAGTAGAAGGGTATTTACTTTATTAATATGTCCTATCTGAAATAGTGTACATCATTTAAACGCCAGATAGCTACTACTTGAATGTCAGCAGGATGTTCTATCAAATACGTATGGTTTGTTTCTTTTGATGTTTTATAAGTTACAAAAACATGAACTTCTTACCGTAGAACAAGGTGCATTGGTTGAGATTGCGGGCGCGGTATAATCTTAGTCTATGGGTGACTGACATAATTTAAATCTAATGAACAATTAGATACCGAAACGATTCCATCGTACATATGTGCTAACGTCTGCTCAGTCGTGTTAAAAAATTACTCGGGCAACATCAGGTGCGTTTGTGTGTAATATCGGTAAGCGTTGTTGTTGCTATTGTTGGTGCAGTGTATTCTTTGTTGACGCAATAATGTGATAAATATTTGTGTTCTTGTCGTTGTCGGGGATACACCATTATTCGCATTTTAAAGTTCAACACTACTGTGTGAGATTCACCGTTATATTTTGCTCCATAAGGGGCCATGGGTTATTTCGGGTAGTTTCTATATTGCGAATGACCGTATCAGAGGTGGTCCTGCTAATGTAGTCACCAAGGGGAATATTTTGTGCTACCATCTTGGTCGTTGTCTGCAAAACAACTCGATGTCTTACAAGGTGAAGTCAGCAAGAGGATGAAAGTATTGGATTTACTCGTGAATTATACCTCTCTGAACAACGCATGATTGATGGCGAATGATATCACCAGAAATGAAATTTGTATGGACAGCTGGGGCTAGAAAGTAAGCAGAGACACCATTATGTCAGTACTAGCGCACCCAAATGTTACAGGGCCAGAAAGTAAGCACATACACTATTCTGCACACACTGTACATACAACTGTACAGTTCAGTTTCAATTAAATCTGCACGACTTGCTTTCCGAAAATTCTGTGCGTGAGTATCTGGCAAAACGAAACTTTGGAAATTGTCTCCATATGAAGTTAATGAAATCTATGAGGCACATACCTCACACAAAGAATCAACAGTAGTAATTATTACAGGACAAATCATATTATTTGTTCCGGTATATTTATCTACTCTTGCAACCAGTTCACGAACCTGTGCCACATTGATACTTTCTGTTGTAAGCGGCGCAAAGTGTTTGAGCTGTGGCTTGTCCAGGCTATGTCGGTGCATAGAAGTAAACAGTGAAGACATACCCATATGCACCACATCTCTAGATCTAGGATTTCGTCTAGGGACTGTCATTTAAGCAGCTGTTTTTGCTATCGGACTTTCAGTTAATATATGTGGTGTAGGCGCAAACCAAAGGCCAGGAAATCGCACAATATTAGGCTAGGAATAGATCAAAGGCATTGATATTAATAATATGCATCAAAGAGCAGTACAAACGTAGGCGGCTAGTGCCCTGTTACTGAAATAAAAGACAGGAGCACTGCTTAATAGGGCAATAAATACTGATGATGTGGTAATCTGATACGTTGGGACCCTTATACTTGCATATGACTTATACAAGGGTCAAAAACCATAATTATTACGCCTCATTACTTTATATATCTTCTTTCTTTTTGCCATCGTACGTATCACTTCATTTGAGGTATATAAAAAGGCAGCCAGATATTATAAATATCATGTTTTAGAATAGTTTGCTGTCCAAATAGCGCTGCACACTGCCTTGAACGGCAGTGTTTATTAGTCAATACAGTGCACCATGTTGAGCAATAACACAAGATTATAGAGAATATTTATATTGTATGAACCAATATTTGGGAGGGGGGGGAAAAACGAAGAGAAACATCTCATGTGCTTCAAAGCTGATTGTGTCCACTGCCTCATGCCGTGGTTGGGACATGAGCCGTATATTGTTGCCAATATACCAGTATCGTGCGGCAATGTGCTGCCATCTTCCTCCGTCTGTGAGCTGAATCTAATGCCGCTGCCGTCTCATGCGACAATCCCAGTTTTGAGGTCGAATTAGTTGTGGAAATTGTCTACTTGCATTCAGAGAATGCAACTTGATGTCGTGATTCTCAATATGGAATCGTGGATGGCAGTGGATTAGTCGGGAGGGCGACTGATCCTCCACCGACTATATATTATTACCTATTAATATTTCAATGATGACGTCCATCAAATGCTTAAACTTACAAAAAGCAGTTAGATATGAATCTAATCGGCAATTTTTCCATCACATAATTTAATTGTTAATTGAATTAAAGTTAATTGTTGATTTAATTTAATTGAAGAATCTGAGAGTTTAATTTAATTGACCTGAGAAATGTGTGAGGTTAATTATAATTTAACTTAATTTGAGAATTTCCGTGTTAATTGTAATTTAATTAATTAACCTGTCAAGTTAATTGCCCCATGCCTGATATGATTACCACTATGTGCCAACTAACGAAGAAATCTTTCATATCATGGCATGAACTTGTGCTCTTTGCATTTCTTAGATTTCAGACTGTCACCTTCTCAATCATGTCTGATTAAGCATCATAAGGAGGAATGACATGTGGGTGACATTGATGGCCTGGAGCCTGAAACCATGCAGGTGTTCTGTCACTGAAGCAGTTACGACATCTAATAATTATATTCTGATTAACTGCTGTTGGTTTTCGCAGGTAGGTCATTGGTCATTCTGAAGACATGTCCGAGCCATTTCCACATTCTCCGTTTCTGGATGGTGCAACTGTTCGTATGTTCTGTTGTTTGGTGAAGTCTGGTGTTGGAGATGGTCTCGGGCCAATACACTTGCGCAGTATCTTATTAAACCATGCAATTTTAACAAGATCGGCATCCGAAGTGATGAGCTTCAGGTGGTCCATGGACCAGGAAGCCACTGGCTTTGAGGGCCCATCAAGTTTTCATTCATTTATAGCCTGCCCTCATCAGATAATTTTATTTTTAAACATATTCACACTACTAATTAACAATCATTAGATAATTTGCTCCATTCACTTATAGTCTTCTGTGAGAATGAGTACTTTCTCATATCCAATCGACACTGTTGTTTTACTGATGAAACTTTCTGTTCTGTAGTTCCACTACCTACTTTAAGTTTGAAGCAGATATTTCTATAGATATCTTCATAACTATTCTTATATTTGGCCTCTTCTTAATCTCCTGGTCTTTAGTGCTATCAAACCACACTCCAATGTTCATAGCTATGATTGCTTAATTCTGGAATCAGAGCAGACTATGACCGCACAGAAAAGATGCACTGCTCAGTGCACTAATATATTATATTGAGACTGGATGTGATTTTCGTTAAAAAAAAAGTGCGGTTTATCGAAGTGTGGCATATATTGACGCAAGAGCATCTGAAAAGCTTAACCCATCACCTTTTCCATTCCCTCGTTTCAGGCAGTTATAGACGACGCTTTTTCATCGCACTCGAGTAGGCATTCTCATACAACAATTGCTCGGCGTACTGTAATTGCATGTTGCAGTGAGGGAGTAGCTCGGTGGAATTAATGTCATGTCACTGTCGCTGTGTGTCACCATTTGAAGACGATCTCATGGATCTACATGTGTTGGCCATTTTTTATTTCCTTTCATATAAGTTGTTCCTCGTAGTTCCCATTATAAAGAGGTGAGGTCAACTAGGTCTTGTCCTGCTGTACTGCTTCAGTTGTGCTTTCCCCTTCTCCCTATCGGCAGCCTTCTCCATATCGGAGCCTTCTCCTTATCGGCAGCCTTCTCCCTGTTGGCAGCCTTCTCCCTATCGACAGCCTTCTCACTGTCGGCAGCCTTCTCCCTCCACTTGCATCCTCCTCCATCTTTCCCACATCCCTCTTTATGCAGTCATCCCATCTTAGTTGTGGTCTGTTCCCTTTTCCTATGACCTGGCTGTTTTACTGCCTCTCCTCCCTTTGGTAGTCGGCTCTCCTCCATCTGCACTAAGTCACCTGCCCACCTTATCCAGCTTCTTACCATTCTTCCTGTTATTCCGGAGTGCCTTCCAATATCTTCCATGAGGTCATTCATCCTTCTTCCATCCACCCTCTGTTCTCCCGTATTTTCCCCCACCCAGTTCTCACAAACTCGTCGCTTCTGCTGTTGTTGCTCTGTCATATTGGTTTCATATTTTTTAGTCGTTCCCTGTCTGAGGAGCAGGGAGAGCACATCCCTGACTTCCTCTACCTGTTCCCATCGTCCCCCCAGCCCATGTCACTTCCCTGACATTTTCCCCCACCCTTTGGGTTTCTGTCCTTTTTAATTAAGGGTCCTCCTCAATTCAGTTGTTTTAATCTTCTCGTTTCAGAATCATTTCATACAAAATAAAACCTACTTAATATCCCGTATAACGCGCTAGCTTGTATGTGCATATTTGTTATTTTATTTTTGTGAAATCATCGGACAAACTTTTAATCATTTTTTACTGCTTCTGGTCAAACTGGCAAAATTTATGATTTTAACAAAAGAGTGTACTTCTATATTAAGCTTAAGTATTAAGTATAAGCTGAAGTATTAAGTATTCACACAATACAAATTTGGACATCAACGATGGCCTAAATCAATTAAAGGGGGGGTTTAAATCGTATTACTATCTTTTTATCTTCGTTTTCTTCTTTTTTTTCTACAGCTTTTTGATAAATTCCATCCTCTACTAATTTACATGCGTCAGTTTGCTACCTTTTCCAATATTAACCTTTTTTCCACATTTTCTTATCCAAATTTCCTTCTGTCCTTCCACTATCCTTCAAATGTAATCCTTCCTTTTGCCACAAATTCACATTCCCATTATGAATAATTACCCTAATTGCTTCCTCGTGTCAGAAATGATTTTGAGTAAATATCAAACAATTTTGTAGATTTCTTAGAAAGTATTCATATTTTTCATCACTGACACCGCTGATGGGCCATGCTTTACGCAGGCTGTGGCATCGACAGATTCGACACTGACAAACTCCTTAAAATAGCCAGACTACGTCACAACCCAAACCAATAGAAGACACTGTCTCCCGAGACAGAAGGCGATCACGGAGGTAAACTAAGAACTTTGCCTAAGGATGTCATCAGATGTCATTAAATGTTTAAACTGTGTATGTAGAAATGGACACGATACTTAACAGAAAGATACCGTCAGTAGTTATCGTGTTCACACAAACATCAAATCAACATGCATCTCCATTTATGGTGTGAAATTGTGGAATTCATTGCACAAAACATCACTGAATGCAACAGGAGTACGCAAGCATCTTAAAACATTAGTTCTTCTTTCTGTGTATTAGGTATAACAAAATCAATACAAATTAAACAACATATGTTGTACGCGGTGTTTACATTAGTTGTAGATTTGTAATTTATATGTTTATTCACATTTTTTCCAATACTCAGCTCTTTATTTATACTTTTATTTTTACGTTTTGCAAATATTGTTGTATTTTATATTAATGCAATTTTTTATCTATGTTGTTGGTATAATTAATTACTGATTGATTGAAAAACTTGTAAGTGGGACAAAATTCAGTTCTTTAGATGAATCCCCCAGAGACAATAATGAAAATTACCCGTTGTTTGCCAGGATGATGAATTGTATTTGCCATTCCTTGGAGACAAATTAACCTTTGTCAAGATCTGAATGTAATTTTTCTTGAAATTGCCACCAGCAGCACAAAGTGATGAAATTTAATAGTGTATTTTGAAGCCGTACTGGAGTTGAAAATTTTTATCAAATAAAATTTTACCAGGCGTAGGTATAATGTGCGTAGATAGCATAATAAATCAGGAATCAGGGAAAGACAAGAAAATAATTCATACAAAAACCTTGTTATATTACATTATATTAGATTATATTATTATGTTATATTATTCTAATTTGCAACAAACAGAAAATTACGAAACAAATTGTAAAAGTCAGTGCCAACTACAGGACGGAAAACTCCTGCTACGAACAAATACATTGCAAAACAAACAAACCTAGTATTTACGTACCATTTTCATGTAATACATCCTGTTACTAAATTAAATATATATATATATATATATTAAATATATTTGTTTGAGAACACGTATGAAAAGAGCTGTTTGGTATATAAAAATGTTTTAATTAATTTCATGCTGAATGGACAATACTCATAGGAATGTCAAAATGCCCAAAGAAATATTATAAAAGTAATATACAGCAATTTACATTCATTAACTGAATAACTCTTTTACAAGGCATTGCAACACAATTTATTAGTATTTATAATGTCTCTGTTGGTTAAAAATAATATCCATACAAAAATGTGTTGCTATGGTAACGAAAATGCACATATTTGCGATCAATTAAAATATTCCAGTTTTACAACATATATAGACACTGCTTTAAAGACTAATAAATCATCACCTTTTTAATTGTCTACAGATTGTGTAATTGTCTACAGATTGTGTAACTGCTAGCAGCGTGAATATGTTTAAAAACAAGGTTGACACATATCTCAGGAGGGCGGGTTATAAGTAGGTGAACATTGTTGGATTCTCGATAAGCCAATGGCTTCCTTGTCCACTTGCCATCTGGGCCTTTGGCTTGGATGGCAAATCTTGTTAAATCTTTGGAAGTGAAATGTATAACGCTTTTCATTGAACAATTTATTAGTCTGTCAAATTCCCATTTCTGATGGTAAATATGCTACTGCAGTAAAGATTGAAACGTGGAGTATAACATTTTAAATTTGGAGGTAATTGTGGTATTTTGATTACACGAAACCCTGTATCAGTTGCTGCATTTTAGAAATGTGCTCAGATGAGAAATAAACTGACTCGTTTGCTTAGCCTTTGGCTGATTAGTTCTGTCAATAGTCGAACGCCTGATGTGGACAGTGGCACGTTGCGTTGACATAAATGGTAGCATTAACACACAAAAGTCTTGGAGACAGCGTAGGCATGCTTGTTATGAGATAGTTCCGATCGGCTATCAGTTGTATAGACACGACTTGAAAGAGAGCATTAATGTTTCATGTCAAACACTTTCATCTAAGCAACCGCAATATTTACATTCACTGCTCACTCCTGCGTGGAAGGCTAGACAGGGTTGATCATCCTCGCGAGTCAACGGTGGTGTTACTACTACCCCTGGTATATATCCTACACACTGCCCGGAAGTTTGCCAAATCATTGGTACTTCTTCCCCCTTACTGTGTTCATCGACATGTTTCTCGGAACCAGACAGTTGAGATGCGTCTGCACCCAAACTGCAAAGAGCATTTCCAGGAAATTCCTATCATTACCTGTCCGATCAGCGACAATGGGTGCACAGTTAGTTCAAGTTAAGTTCCCGTATTCTGGCCTCGTAAATTCCAGCGAGCAATCCCACTGGTTAAAACTGAAACAGAAAAATAAGCGTCAACAGGTCGATCTGCCAAAGGTACTGATACAGTCAGAAGCCCCTGGACACAGCTTGAAAGACGACATTACTGTTTCCTGTCAGGTAGCCGGCATATTTACATTCATTGTTCACTCACGTAAGAAAGTCTAGACAGCTCTGATCATCTCATTCAGATGAACTTTTTGTTCTCAGAGTTGAAACAAATATTGGAACTAGAGCTTGCTCGGTTGCCGCCGCACGAACTCTTTGGAATTCACAACGTTATTGTTGTTGTCAGACATATTAAAATGTTGCCAGTGTTTGCCCAGTGTTTTCATCTGTCTGTTATGATAATAATAATAATAATAATGATAATAATAATAATGATAATAATAAAATTAATTCTTTGGCGCCAATATCCTCGGAAGAATACAAGCTCAGTGGCGCAACAAGACCAAAGGATTAGGCATTTTCGTGATCATGTACAATGCGAAAAGTCATCAATGGATGGATGGACGTGCCAAGAAGCTAAGAAGATAGGCCATATTAAAAAGATACTTTGACCACTTTAACACTGTTCACCAGTTTCAAGATTCCCTAACCATTTTGTTTTGATGCGCCTCTGAGGTCGGTATCCAAGGGTTTAGGTGGGCTAGCAGTTTTCTTATTAGAGAGAGAGGCCATATGGATGATGGGTAGGGGCACCTGGATCATATCAACGATGACATTGATTGTAGCATGATTGACCGCCTCCCAGAGAAGTTGTCTGGATGATCAAACGTACAGGCCTGGGGAATAGAGAATGTCAGAATTCCAATTGATAAGACCGGTGTCATCTGAAATATCCTTTTATGCTCCCATCACCCCCCCACCTCCCCCCGACATGCACCCTAGATAGAAGGGAGTTGTTCTCGTTTCTCATCCGAGACATATTCACATCTTTCATTTCTGCGTGCCAGTTAGCTTAGCAATTATACTTGGGCCTGGCTTTCACGAAACAGCTGTGTCACCCAGTATGTTAATCCTAGTGGCAAGATATTAAGCTGACATGCCAGATATGCCAGCCTGATACCCCATGTTTGGATGCTGATATGCCGTGCTGCTTGATGCAATGATGGGCATATTTTGCACGCCACCGACATTAATTTTAATTAGTACGCAGGTCGTGAATAATCCCTGATGCTTTAAAACTCCATCCTTAACTGATTTAGCCTGCCACAAATCAGGTTCATTCATGTCCAGTGTGTGAACCGTTTAAGTTATATCCACAGTAGATTTAATGAAAAAATTATGCGTATTTTGTTGAAATGATCAAAAGAATTGACTGCAGTCTCTAGATCTGGTAGGGATCAAAGTTGTGGATATCCAAAATGGTAAACACTGCGGGTCAATTCCGATCATGGGCGTGATTTCCATCCTCTCGCTGATCACCTGACAAAGTTTAAAAATTTCACCAAGGGTGAAATTCAAGAGTTTTCATTTTCACTTGACTTAAACATGAAGTAATTTAATAGTTTATTTGATGATTTCTCAAAAACTGCATACAAAAGTTGCACAAACGAGCTAACATGTTGCAGTGGAATTGATACTGGGTAGGTTTAATTTTTTGCAAAATGAATTGAAATTGGACTAGTGAAAATCTAATTGAGGAGGGACCTTTAATTATTTGGAAAACAATTTAAATTTAACAATTGCTATGTGTGAATCACAACGTACAGATTTAGGTAGTAGATAAAAATGTGTATGGTTTTTAATGGAACATTAATAAGCAGCATATTTATCTGCCTGTTTTTTTATTATTATTTTTTTTGCAAACAGAAAACATAAAATGCTGGAGTAAACAGCCATGTTCCCTTTGTTGCAGCACTCTCACGAGATAGAGGAAGAGAAGAAGCGACTCAGCAATGACCACCAGGTAGCGCTGCAGCAGCTGCAGGAAAACAAGGCACAGATTAACATGCTTAGTCGGGTGAGAGGAGCGAATCAATTATGCATTCGTGAATGCGTAGTTAGCATGATACATACCTGTATTACTGCACTGGTTGGAAAACAGTTCTACCTCAGAAAATTGGGAGAAAATGACAAAGCCTGGTCATTTTTATTGTAAAGTCGTGTTATATAAACTGTCTAAACTAACATATTGACCACGCGAATGTGGTTTCATGAAGCACGATTGTTTTTCTAATTTTAATTTTATCTGTTTACACTGAGTGAACTTTTCACCCTGAATATCACGTTTACATTGCATGCTGACTGGCAAGGTCGATATTCATGAACATAAAATTATATTTAGAAATTGTTTTCATTAAAACACATTTTGGCGGTCCAGATGTTAGAGCAGATATAGTTTATAATGTATAATATGATTATAAAAAATTATGATTACCATTTCCCGTTAACATTTCAATAGTTTCATGTACTTAATGGATTGACATTTCATTTTTGGAATGTGACATTTTACATAGTCTTATCTCTAACTAGCCGGGTTGCATGGCAGAAAAGGCAGCCACAGTAAATTGGATTTTTTTTATGTACAAACCAACCCCACAGGCCCCCAGGCACGCCTACAAAATGTCAGCCCAAACATGGGAAATTGACATACATTAGGTATGAGGCTTACAACATACAAACAGACACAGCCATAAATTACTTTATAGTATAGAAGATGAAGGCCTCCTTGAATCTTAATCGGTTGACTGAAATCACTATGGGTATGTCACATGACCAGGTTCAAGAAAGACTGGGGGGCTCCTGGAAGGGGGCCCTTGGCTGGGGGCTCTTGGCAGTGTGGTTCCTGGTTGGGGGTCTCCTGGAAGGGGGGCCCTTGGCTGGGGGTTCTTGGCAGGGTGGTTCCTGGTTGGGGGTCTCCAACATCTTGGTTGAGGATAGGTTTCATTCTAAGGATGTTTACAAAAGGAATAAAATCAAAGAAACGGAGACGACTCAGGTGAGATTGGTCAGCGAGATCAGTAAGCCAGGACCTGTAAGCTGGGACTGGTCAGTGGAACTAGTCAGTGGGACCGGTCAGTAACAAGTGACCTTGTAAAAGCAACTCCTGACCACAAGGACCTGATTACATCATGTTCAATCATGCCAAGTTGTCTTGCTGTTGTCTGTATGTCCACTCTGTCTGGTCTAATCAGAAGGTCACTTAGTAGACAGTCTGTAGTCCTTCCAAATGAGATGGTCAGTGGTCTTAAACTCAAGCTCCTGCTGAAGGAAGCACAGTTACATTTGACAATAAAAAATATTCTCGATTGAACTTTCGAGAACCTCTCTGTCCCTTCGTATGAACTGCTCGCTGGTGTCATGTGACCACGTGGGAGGGTGTCACATGACAGCAGTTCCAGGAAAATCGTTGGAATCGTTTTCCCGCATTTCAGAAGTTGTCTTCTCTGGTCAGCACTGTCACATCTTTGGTCATGACGTGAGATTTGTTGACTTGGTGATTTCCTTCAGTGTCGAGGGAATCCCTCAAGTGAATCCCTCATGGGAATCCCTCAAGGGAATCCCTTATGGGAATCCCTCATGGGAATCTCTCAAGGGAATCCCTCATGGGAATCCATCAAGTATTATACTGTAGTCAGCCTAATAAATGTACAATACGCTTAAAAAAATTGTGCATGGAAAAATGCTAATTATGCCATAGTAATAGGTTGAATACGGTATTCTAGTTTGTTCCTACTGGTTTCTATATTCAATACAAGTAAATAATATTGATGTTTTCATAGCTTTTATTTGGGTTATTTAGCAAGAGAATCCTTCTTGTCCTTATCTTTTGTGTTTCCGTCTGTGCAGGCAAAAGATGATGCAGAGAAAGACCACGAACGAGCCATGCTGGCTCTGCAGGTAATATATTCAATATTAAAATACGATAGTAAAATTAAATATTACAATTCAATATTTAAAAAAATCAATATTAAAATTCAATATAAAAATGTCATATTAAAATTCAGTACTCAACACTCATACCAGACGGTCACTTTCAGCAAAAGCTGCAGGAACTTGAGCAGAGATACGACCAGCAAGCGGTCAAGCATGACCAGCGGTCATTCCAGATGGAGACACGACTGCAGAATCTCTTCACACAGCCCGACCCACACAACACCGCCGCGCTTCCTGGGTCTGCAGTGGTGCTGCCCTCTGGTGGCACCGAATTTGTTGGAAGTCCTCGCATATCAAGATTGTCTTCAGGTCAGTGGTAACCAATTGGTTGTATCGTGTAGTAGTTTGTTGGGAATGTTAGTATTGTTTGTATTGGTTTTGTATGTATTGTTTATATTGGTTTTGCATGTATTGTTTGTATTGGTTTTGTTTGTATTGGTTTTGTATTAAATATTTGTATTGGTTTTGTATGAAATGTTTGTATTGGTTTTGTGTAGAATGTTTGTATTAGTTTTGTATGGAATGTTTGTATTGGATTAGCTCTTTCTCTCTCCCTCCCAGGGTTGTTTGATTTAAATCATTTGATTTAAATCATGATTTAAATCACTAAAAAAAAATCATTTATTTATGATTTTTTTTATTTATGATTTTTTAATCGCTGATTTATACGAATTTAACACAAATAATTATTTACAAGCATCGAGATCAACAAAGTTTTGTGTTTTTTAATAAAAAAGCACAAAGTGCGCACATTTGTGTAGCGGTACTGACACCAGATAGCCTGATAGTCAAATATTTTATGACATTGTGTATACCAGATTTTTAAAAATCTAATAAAAAAATCAAATAAATAAAAAAAATCCGATTTAAAATTTAAAAAATCTGTTTTTTTTATAATTTTTTTTAAAATCATGATTTTTTTTCAACCCTGCTCCCTCCCCTCTGTCTCTCCCTCTCCGCCTCCTTTCCCCTTCCCTCCCTCTCTCTCCCTGTCTCCCCTTTCCCCCTTCATTTACACCATCCTGTGTCAGTATAACTTCTAATTGAGACCCCTTTATGTAGTTATTGGCTATAAAGAAACGTACATCTGCATTAATTAATTTATTTATTTATTTATTAATTGCAATTAATAATTTATATAAAGTTACAACACAGTTGAACCTTCATTTACACCATCCTGTGTCAGTATAACTTCTAATTGAGACCCCTTTATGTAGTTATTGGCTATAAAGAAACATACATCTGCATTAATTAATCGCGATTAATAATTTACACAGAGTGACACCACCTTATTGTACAACATCCATCTGCTCGGTCTAGCAATTTTATATCCGTTATTGCTTGAGAACGTTAGCAATAAATAATATTTTGCGTGATTTATTGGCCTTAATTGAGGCTGCCCCAGCCAATAACCAGGATGTGGTTTATCGGCAGTTCAGTGTTGCGGCCGGTTGTAGTGGAGTTTACGACTTGGCATGAAACAAGATATTTGCATCGGTTATTCCACCTTGTTTGTTTGTTCAATGTTCACCTGTATCTAATTGGTCTATCTAGGTTCAGATTCTCCTATTTCCACAAATTAATTTATTATCTAACTAGTTATGGTAGGTACTATTTTTAATAATTAGTTATTGGAATAATAAAATGCATTTGTTAAAGAAACAAAGTTGAAAATATGGTTGTAATAATTCTGCTCTACAAGTGTCATTGAATTGACAAAAAAGATTTAGCCTAAAATTATATAGTGTTGCAAACAATTGTATGTAACTACGAACTGCTGTTGTTCTGAGTTATGAAAACTTTGTCAAGTGCCTACATCAATTGCTTTTTGACTTTTTTAATGTATGAACCTTCCCCGCAGGCCCAGAGGACGCATGCAAAATTTCAGCCCCGTAAATGCGAAAATGACAGAGCCATGAGGGAACAGACAGACGTATAGACACAGCCACAAACTGTGTTTTAGTATAGATTTGTTTTTTACAAAGATAAATGCAACCTTCAATGAAGCATATGCTGTGTAGGACCTAAATTTCTCCAGTCAGGCAAAATATATTACTCCCTAGGCAACCATTTTCAGTGCTGGTTGTATCCAGTGGGAACGATCGCTGATGTGTTGCTAGGCAACCAGAAAAACATTATTCGATCATGCTTAAAAGTAATGTTGAAAAAAAATATTTTGCACAAACTGTTATTTACATGAGTCCGCGGTGAATGAAACGTCGACTGAGATGTTTTGATTCTCGGCCATCTTATTATTTTTTAATCAGAGTAGAAATGTTTGCTTGCAGTCACGCTACCGACCACACTAGTCCTGTGTCTAATACCCTCACTCCACCTTGTGACACTGTGGCTCCTGTTGGACCAGGGCCCAGCGGATCAATGCCCCCTCTTTTCTTGTGCCCCCTTTTATCTAATGCCCCCTTTATTCTGTGCCCTCCTGTTGTCTGTTATGTAATGTTCCTTGTTGTTCTACTGTAAGTTTTCTGTCATCCCATGTGTCCCCATGACCTATGTTATTACCTATCCCTCATGTTATCCCCTTGTTATCCCCTATCCCCATGTTACCCAATATCCATGTGTTATCCCCTATCCCCATGTTATCCCATATCCCCATGTTATCTCCTATCCCCTTGTTATCCCCTTTCCCCCATGTTATCTCCTACCCCCTGTTATTCCATATTTGCATGTTATCCCATATCCCCATGTTATCCTCTATCCCCATGTTATCTCATATCCCCTTGTTATCCCTTGTCCCCATATTATCCCCATCCCCCATGTTGTCCCCTATCTCCGTGTTATCCCCTATCCCTATGTTATCCCATATACCCACGTTATACCCTATCCCCATGTTGTCCCTGTCCCCATGTTATCCCCTATCCCCTTGTCCCAATGTATCCAATATCCATGTGTTATCCCCTATCCCCATGTTATCCCATATCCCCATGTTATCTCCTATCCCCGTGTTATCCCCTTTCCCCCATGTTATCTCCTACCCCGTTATTCCCTATTTGCATGTTATCCCATATCCCCATGTTATCTCATATCCCCTTGTTATCCCTTGTCCCCATGTTATCCCCTGTCCCCATCTTATCCCCATCCCCATTTTATCCCTTATCCGCATCTTATTCCCTATCCCCATCTTATTCCCTATCCCTATCTTATTACTATGTTGTAGCATTTGTTTGATTTATGCTTACTTTTATTTTGTAAGTATTTTACGTCGCCCCTTACGTGTCACCCCCCATGTCTAGGTGCTGATGTTGAGAACACCCCCACACTTAACGACTCGGTCACTTCGGCCAATGGTCAGTTATCGGGGAGTGGGTCAGACGATGAAGAAATGAAGGAAATCGCACGGAAAATTAACGCGTTATCCCTCGGGTCTGAGGGGGAGCAGAGCGCTGGAGAGGCAGATGATGAAGGAAGAGATGAAGGGGAAGATGGGGAATCAGCCGAGGATGAGACAGATTCTGACTCAGCAGCCGAAAAAGGTGTGGGATGAAAATGGGATAAGATGGGAGAAGATCTGATGGCAGAGTGGCAATGCTGTGGTCACAAATATATATACTTATATATAAATAAATTAATATACATTATGATGCATTAAAAATACAGTTAGCTAATAAAAAGAAATAATTAACAATTTGTGGATTTTCCAAATATTCTAGATTATATAGAATATTAAACAAAATGAACATGTTGGGTCCTTCGGCTAATTTACAGCATTGTTAGGAAACATGCAACTTGGCCAAAGTGTTATACACACTTCTTATCTACTTGTATACAATTGTGTATCCTAACCATAGTTGTAAGCCAGGTTTGATAGATTAGTTGCAATTTAGTTAATGTTTTATTTTGCTGATAAATCTGCACGGCATAAAATGTGATGAAATTTTTTTCTGGAATTCGCAATCACCATCTTAATCCTGATTTTGTTTCATGGTCAGATCATCATAAAACCAACACCGCTTTAAAGATTCAGTTTGAACAGTTAAGGGCTTATTTTATTGTACCAGACAACTGCCTTAAGAATTGTAAACCCACCTGTTATATTCTAGTTTCCGTGAAAATATGTCGGTTCTGTGCTGATGGTAATTGGATTTCTGGACCTTCGGCCATGTAGGTAATGGTGCTGCCACCTGGTGAATGTGTGAGCATTACATTGATCTAAACTTGAGTATTTTATCAACATTAGATACTTAAATACTTACATTATGTTGTATTGCTTGTAGTCGTCTTTTGTTGTTTATATTGTTGTTGATGTTTTGTTTGAATTTTTGCATTTATCTTTTATGTGTAACCATTTTCCACCTTGATTTTTGTACTAGTGAGAATGAATAATTTTTATTAGTTAATCATCACCTTAAAAACTTCATGTATTATTTGATTTTGGCTGCTTTATTTACATACCATGTATTTACATACCACTAATTCAGACAACAAATTTGCACAATCTAATAATAGTTTGAAACTGATTTATTAACTCTATAATATACCATATCCAACAATTTTATGGCACCCATAAAAAAGGGAATATTTTACACTATTTGAATGAGTTTTTGTGAAACGAGCTAAACATATTGCTCGCTTTTATTAACACTTATAACATTCTTTTATGATGCATTTTATATTATAGATTAATCTTAGTTTGTTATTTTGCAGAAATTGGAGACAACTATGAGAGACAGGCGGTAGGTGTACTATTTGCATCGAATGTGTAATTCAGATTTAAAACTCTCTCTCCTTAATTCATATAGTCAACCACAAATCAGGTTTGCTGATGTTCAGATCAATATGTAGTGTATGAATAGTAGAAATAATGTGCACAGTTGGTTTAACCCTAGGAGTGACCAATGATCAATTTTCACGGTGTACACAAATCGGAATTATTCATAAGGGTGCTTTTAAAAAATCATAACATCGCTAATAATTATCACACAAATGTGATTGAGGTATCATTTTGTTGATAAGAAGACTCCTTATTATAATAAAATGATAAAAACTACAGCACATGATCTTATCATGGGGATATTATTGTTTGAATTTCATCCAAAAAGAAAGCAAAATTGTTATCTTCACCCTGCTACTAGATAATTACTGAGTGGTTGTATGTCCATATGTCCAATTAGTAAATGTAGCCATACATATAGCTACAAAATAAAACAAAAATGAATCAAATATGTTGAGAACTTTTATTTTTATGATTTTTTCCAACACCGGACTATGCCGATTCAGACAGGCGCATCGGCCCCACCTTGTTTACCGAGGTAGTCCGGGCTGTTGAAGCCTGCGGAAATCGCGATGCTATGTTCGCTATGCTTATGAATAAATATGAATGAGAATGAAGATTCAGCTTTCCAATAATACCATTTGGTCCCTTGTGAGGCACTGGTGACAGAAACGAAAATTGTTCCTGCAGAGTGATACCAAAATCGGCCGCAACGCCTTTCGCACTGATTGTGTGGGGCAGAATTCACCCAGGTGGTCACTCCTACGGTTAACGTCAGATGCTTGTGAATGTGTGCACAGCTTTATGTCATAGTATATACAATTGGACCAGAGGCAGTGACTCGATTAAACCAGTTTGTTTTACATTTCACAGTAGCCTAGATGAAAACTGATCTAAACTGGTGCCTTTTGAGACTTCACCATCAATCTTACGGGACCTTCGTGTCAGGTTGTTGATGGAATTGTTCGGTTCCCGATGCGCGGTCTACATGAATAACAATCCCAGAAGGCAATGGACCTGCGATGTCATTGTTATGCAACTGACAGAGATATCGGGTTATTTATTTGCCTCTCCATGGAGAGACGCAGGTCCAAGAAGTATGAACAGAACTGCCACCCATATCACTGTATATTTAGTCCAATGTTTTTGTATTGCACAAATGTGAATTATAATGCAGTCTATATTTTGTATGCTCAGTCCAAAATAAAAAGTTATATTATATAACTAATTAAATATATACAAATACAATATAAAATCGCCGTAAACCAATGGCTTTCTTAGCTAGTTGCTTTGGATCGCAATCTTGTCAACACACTGTTTGTCCAACAGGTGGCAGCAGGTCTGTATTCCAAGGGCGGCCACACAATGAAGATGCCCTTTCAGGTGTTCATAGCGAAGTACGCCTACGACCCAGTGGCGTATTCACCCAATGAGAATCCGGAGGCAGAACTCAGTCTCACGATCGGCGACTACATCTTCGTGTATGGCAGCATGGATGAGGTGAGTTCACCAATTGGCTCAGTCCATGCTCAGACCTGTTAAAGGAAGGTACGGTGATTTTTATTGGTTAACTGATAATTAGAGATTTTGTATCATTAAAATGACCATATTGTCTTAATTGTTCGTTCTCAGAGTGCCGTGTTCGACCTAATAGGCCTACAGTACGCTTGAAAAGAAAGTGGGCCGTGAAAAATGTCAGGGAATCTGCTGTTATAAGCATACTCCAAAATGTTTTCCTCTGCACAATAAGGTAACTGTTTAACACTAGTGGTGTCATTTGGTTACTAGTGTAGAACAACTGAAAAGTGGTGCCACCATTTTAGCACCAGATGGCGACACTTTTCAATTGTTCCACACTAGTCAGATTACAATAATTATGGATACTGCTGATTAAAAAAGGGGTGTATGCTAATTAGGGCCTGTACGCTTAATAGGTCGAATACAGTATATCTAATTGTTATATGTAAGTTATATTTCATCTTTTAATCTTTGTTGCTGTAATCTTTACTGTCAGAAATGGTGTAAAATGGAAATTCTACAGACCAATAAATCACCAGGTGGGAAATGTTTTTCACCTTCAGTGGTGAAGATCTCTGAATCTGTTGTGCATTTTAAGAGGAGAAAGATCACAGTAGTAGCTTTATATCGAAACTATTTTTAGCCAATCCGAGATGTTGTAAATACTAATTAATTCAGTTTAGCTAACCAGTGAAAATAGTTGTACTTTCCCTTTAAGTTTTCCATTTCTGGTGGGAGATGTTCAAGTTTTCACAGATGAAATCTCCCATATTTCAGGTGGCTTCTAATTTTTTTCTCCAGGCTTTGGACTACCCCTATTTTTTTCCATTTTCTTTGCATTTGCACTTTGAGGTTGAATCGCAACTTTTTGTTTCATAGCTACGGGTAGAATCCTGCAGAATACAGAAGGTGCCATTTTGTATCACATAAAATGCCTTGCCTTTTCAGAAAACCGATCTGTGTATTAAAGGTACAAGGTTTGTTTACCTGTTCCAGCAACTTGGCTGCCTAGATGCGTTTTAATAAACCCTAATGTGTTAATATAATTTGACCTGTTAACTGAATTCACCAATATGACGTGAGATTTTACTAGGCTTAGCAGTATAGTCGCATTGCATTTTTACCCAGTTAGTAATAACGACATTAATGTAGTCGTAAATAAAGTATATCTGTTTGCTGTCTGATTTTTATGCCACATAAACAAATACAATATTATCTCAGTGGTTGTATGGATCCTGATAATGGAGACTTTATCAATAGCCTGGCTGATAAATGAAGTTTTATTGGGGTAGTTATTCTCCAGCAGGTGATGCATGATTTTTATTATCAGTTAATCTGTCATATGGGTCGAAATGGATCACACTGTTAAAGTGATTTACTAAAGATGTTTCCGGTCTGCTTTCGGATCCATCTTGGGGTTACGGAGAACGTGCTTTCTTCTGAATCTGAAACAGTTTTTGCAACACTCTTTAAGAGCCAAGTGCGAAGCAAGTTTCTGGATGCGTCGATGTTTGAACGCTTCTTGTTTTAAGTTGTTGGTGTTTGATGTCTTAGCAGTGATTAATGGTAGTTTATTCCAGTTGCACATCGTTTGTGGTATTTACGGCAGTCTTTGTTAAATGACGCTGGTTTTTGTGGTAGAATGTGTAGATTTCTGGACTGGCGCTTAACTGAGTGTAAGAACTGCTCTACTGGAATGGCAGCTTGGCCGTGGTGGATTCTATGGAGCATAGTGAGTCTATCCATCTTCCTCTTCTTCCGGGTACGAGTCAACCCTCTCTTCAAGGTTTATAGACTCAGTGTGTGCACACGTGCTAAAGTGCTGTAAGAGAAAGTAGTAACATATTTGGAAGAAAGAGAAAAGACGATAGCGTGCGTGTAGAACTGCAATTTGAGAAGACAAAAAGTTGATAGCGTGAAAAATGCAATATCAATTAATGTTGCAAGCTGGATATCTTCTGTCTGAAAATCTCCAAACTTGGCGCTGTATCTGCGTTGGCTGGCAGGTTATTCCAATTGGCTATTGTACGGGGTAAAAAGCTATACTGGATGAATTGCTTAGTGATTACGGGGAGTTGAAAAGCTTCAGAATGTGTGTGTCGGGAGGGTCTCACCACGGGTATAAGTTGGGGGAAGAGGTCCAGGGCGATTATACCATGTAATGTCTTATAAAACACGACAAGGCGGATGTCGGTTCTCCTTTGTTGGAGGCTGCGCCAGTGCAAGTGTTTGATCAACCTTCCTCCTACTTTCATTGGGGTGTCTTCAGCATTAATGTTACACTGTTAGTTCGCTTGTAGTCTTTGCATTCAAAGCAGGCTGGTCTTCTTTGTACTCTCAGTTCCTGTATGTAGAGAACCCAGACTGTCGATGAGTATTCAAGGTGTGGGCGAACAAGAGTTTGGTAGGCTGTTTGAGGTCTTGGGGACATGAATAAAGGTTACGTCTAATAAACGCCTTGTCGCCTTGTTCATCTGATGGTTGACGGTCGTATATATAGAAAGCTCTGCATGGTGACATCTGGAAGCGTGATGTGAAGATGGCAGACACAAACAGCTGGGAGACAGCCGTCGATGGTCGAGGCCTTTGGAGGCTGACTGTTGAGAAGGGCATCAGAAGAGGAGAAAAGAAACGAACCACACAACTAACTGAGAAGATGAACCACCGAAAACAGAAGTCTGCAAATCCTGCATCTTCTCGGCCCACTGCCTTCACCTGCATTAAGTGCGGCAGTCTGCCATGTCAGAGTGGGACTCTTGAATCACCCAGGCGGTGAACAACACAGAGTTGACCACCACGGCACAAACCATTGTGAAGCAGAACGATGCCAACATTTTTTTGAGAAAAACGCTTGTGACTTAGCAACATTAAAAAAGAAGATCAAGAAGAAGTGATTATGAAAATATTGTTAGAAATATTTTCATCAAATTTAGGAATATTGTAGAACTACAGGGCACAAAGTAGTATTAGTATATAAATAGCTGGATAGTTGGATATGAGGAAGTGTTAACTCTCCCATTAATGGAAACAAATATGTGCAGATGATGTAAGTGACACACATATCAATGTTTAAAAACATAATTTAACAAGGATGGGCCACTTACAGACGAAACATTTTTGATTCTGGATAAGTCAATAACTTCCTAGTCAACTTTCCACCTGGAACTAGTTGCTTCAAATGGTGATCTTGTTAATTTTATGAACCTTGTAATAATCCAGTTATTTTCAAACTCCAAACATTCAACAAATTCTCTGCTAGTGGAGAGACATCATCCCAGAATTGTAAGACAAATCTTCCTGGCCACTTGTCACATTGCCCCTAACTATAATTTCCGTCTGGTCCCTTAGTGGCAACAAGCTAGTGCATGCCATTAAGTTTATGGCGTTCACTATGACATGGGCCCCTGGTGAATGTTATATATTGATATGCCTTAATCAAGACTGTATGGTGTCTATTACAGTCCTGTGATTCATGTGCAGATAACAGATAATCCAAATTAACATAACTAATTATGAATGCATGGTATTTATATCATCCAAAAAAATCATATACGTAAAGTTATATTGTTCATACAAACGTATGTAAAGTAATTATCTCCAGAGCATTTGCATAATATGATTTTAAATGCACCAGTTGTGAGTTTGTTAAGTTGTGAGTTAATTTAAACTTGTATGACACCCTGTGAATATAGCAAAAACGTGCTCAAAGGCACTACTGCACGACTGCACCATTATGACACAGACGTTTCGCAATATACAATGCTCAAAAAATGATCAAAATTGGCCAAAATAAAATAGTTTTCTTAACAGTTACACAAGTTATTCAATTTCTGGTTAAATTATGTAGACTAACTGTGATAATGGTAAACTAAAACATAGTATGCACAACCGCAGATGAACATTTCTGGTTAAATTATGTAGACTGTGATAATGTTAAACTAAAACATGGTATGCACAACCGCAGATGAACATTTTAAGCCAACCAGATGCGATCAACGTAGGGGAGCAATAAATTAGCGGTCTGCACAGGACTGTATGCATAATCAGTTTGTGTATGAGAATATGCACATATTCATGCTTACGTAATATTTACTTTGGAACTTGATACCAGAACATACAAGACACAGAGAGACTGAATAAGTTCAAGAATCTCCTAAAAAGTCTGAATTGTAAGTTTGTCCACTTCCACTGAGAAATACGCCAACTGTGAATGAGAACACGTTTTATGTACTTTATTAATTTAATTTATTATATTCCCAATATGGGAATAAATGGTTGAAAGAATATGACGAAGACGATGATTTTATTTTGTTATTATTTATTTAGTTATGTTTAATTGTTATCTTATACTTTATTGATTTATTAAAATATATACTTTTAACTATATATAGTCAGTATGTCCCTGTTTATGTTTATGATCCCAGATATATGGCGCTCTACAAGTTATAGCAGTAATAATGTCTGTCAGCTTGTATTTGATCCACTGTGAATTTTATAACATAATTATGCCAAGCAGAATTACTTGAGTAATCCCACAAACACTGCCCTATCCAACAGATGCTGATTGTCAATTTAACCTTTAGATAAAACAACCGCGAGTAAACTGAACGAGTCGACCCATCACTGGTTGATGACGTTGTAAAGAAGGCACTAATTATGGTGCACATGGTACCTGCCTCCCCTAAGGGAGCCTTAATGTACATGAACGAACTTCGTTGTCTCTTTAATAATTTATCACTCGAGACAGCTCCCTGTGGAGTTAGCGTCACTCTCGAAACACCTTTAGGAAGAGCTTTCTGCGACGGTGCTTGCTACTACGGCAGTCCATAGTTGGAGCTATCTCCACCATAGACAGAGCTGCTTCGTGGAGCATCTAGCAGTGTGGTTGGTCGATTCTATGCATGTTAATTTTGAGCGTGTTTTTGAAGATCGATGCACAGAAAGTGTTGGCTCTAACTGGGACACATTTGGATTACTACAGGAGTGAGACGCCGATGGCTGAGTTTATTTCGACTAGATCGTCAGCGAACATCACATTGAAAGTGGATTAGGTTTTGCTGTGAAACTTGGAATACCTTGGATAATCATGCGGGATATTAAGACATTTTTGGATGAAAAGTTTGATAATTCTACAAGTGAATTAGGTTGTTTTTTGAAGCGCTACCATGAATTGCTTAATATTATGCTCCAGTGAATCCTTAATGAGATGCCGCTCGCACTTGAATTTCATTTACACAATGATTTCTTCGACACGGTGTCCACGAAATATGCGGAAATGTTAAATTCATTATGACCGACAACATGCATGAATATTCATGATGTTGTTTCCACTCTCAAGGACTTTGAACAACATGCCATCTAGCAGTGGCGTGCAGGAACACCAAGTCAGAAATATGAGGCAAGAATTACAGATATCACAACATTGGAATGCGTAAACTTTCAAATCTGAGATGCAGGGTATTGGTTATAATATTTGTGAATCAGGGCCAGTACTTAAATCGCATCGAGAGGAGTTATTGTGTACCAACATTAACCGTGGATTAGGGACAAAATGTGTTAAAACGGATTTGCCATGGGACTTCATTGATATGTGATATATGAATTGTGGCTGTTCTCGTTGCTGTCGGATAACAAGACGTATGTCCATTTAAATGGTTTTGTTATGAGAACAGACAACTGTTCGAATACCAGGAAGTTGACTTTTGCTGATGTTGGCAGAACCAAATGCCAGACACAATTATAGTTAACCATCCTGGACAAGCCATCAACAGAACTGACCGAATTACTGACACCTGAGTCCAGAGACTAATGACTGATGAATTGTTTGTCGAAACCACTTCTATCTACACTGGAGATTTGGCAGTTCCTTTTCGAACCACCATCGTCTCGTGTGTGTGTGTACTGTTCAGTGGATTCATTCTCAAGGTGTATGCAGTTGAAATATTGTCCCATCTATGAGACATTCACTTGAAGAAGTAGAGCATATTTTTTCAGACACTGTTTATTGACTCTGGGAAGACAGTTTTCGGCTCCAAGAATCAAAGACAAACATGGATGTAAAAAACCCGAAAATGGGGAAACAATTTGAGAATGCGGTGGGAAAGCCAGTATCTGAGAGCCTTGGAACGGGGCTGTTTGGGAATATTCTGAAAGTGAAAAACTGGATATCTGGAATTGCTTTTCAGGACGGCTTCTACGAGGGGGAACTGATGAACGGGAAACACGGTCTTGTGCCATCGAACTTCATTGAAAAAGTCCCCGGTAGGTTTACTGAGATATTGCTTTTTATATGTCGCTTTACACAGTAGCATTTTATTCAGCTAGATTCATTTACATCGTGATATACATAACTTAATTATTATGTGCTATCAACTACTAAACTGTTTACTTTTAATGCAACTTATATTATTAGATGTAATTTATAGCATTTTATTATCATTTACACCATCATTCATTTATTTATATATTTTTTTACATTAACATTTTTATTCACAACATTTTTAGGCATTTTCCAAATGTAATATAAACTTATTTTTTAAGAAGACGCAACCATAAGTTGTAATGTCAAATAAACCCTGAAAATGTATAAGATTTTGGGGGTAGGATTCACCTTATTAAGGGCAGCTACCATGAGGTTCTATAGTAGAAACGCTAAAAGGGGCCATCTAAAAAATGATATGATACTAAAAAAAACATTATTGGCAGAGTGAGAAAAAAATAAACATTGATGTTTTTGAGATGAACCCCAGGCTGGGTTATGGTATATTGTTAGCCGCCATTTTGAAACGTCATTTGTTTTCAGACGAAGATTTACGCGAGAGTCTGGCACTAGGGGACTCTCACAGGGAAGAAGCGATGTACCCGCAGTCAGAGATGCTCGAATTCAACAGTAGCAGCGAAGTGATTGAGCAGCCGAGCGCGACGGTTATGGGTGAGTGACTTTTGATGGCAGGCTGTAGCTATTGTTTACACATAATTTTTCTTTTATTATGGCATTTTGTCGTATATGTTTATGATAGTTCGTACTTTTGTTGTCATTTATGGGACACAAACACATTATATCAATAATTTAAAAAATTTTACCTCCAATTTACACATGACAGGCGTGCCCTCCGCAGTGTTTCCCTTGCAAAACTAACTCTATATTACTAAGTTGTATTAATCTAAACCATATCTTATCCATTATCTAGGACATTTTTTCTTGACAGGAAGTGAGAAATGGGCCACATCTTTATGCAAATTGATCTGCAGGCCACAGGTTAAGAACCACTGACCTAGATTATTAGAATTGCTCAAAAGGTTCACTACTAATATTAAAGTATGTGCATACTTATGTATGCACTGTACACATGTGTACACACACACATATATTTCGCTATATATGTATGTATATACATACATAATGTACATGTGTATATTGTTGTATATTCTTTTGACCTTTACGTTCTATTTCACACAGAAAAGGCCAATAGCCATAGAAAAGATGAGATCGATGCCAGGACTGTGTCGATGGAAGATGACTTGAGCGATAGTTTCCTCGCCCCAAACTTCACCGTCATAGAGGTGGAAGACATCGAGATGGGTGAGTTAAAATAGTAATAAATGATAAATTTTATTTATACACTCATATCCAGAAAAAACCCAGTTCAGGCGTGACTACGAAAAAGCCTAAAGACGTAGCTAAACAAAACTAATTTAGACAAACTGAAATAACACAGACAACCTAAAAACATAAAGTACCATTGGTAGTATAAAAATATAAATTTTCAATAGTTACATTCAAATAAGAAATAAAATTTTATAAATATAACGACAGTAAAATATTAAATAATAAATAACTAGAATAATGTACAGTCATTAAACATTTAAAATAATCATATGATAATTGGAGTAAAACGTATGTGTAAGATATAAAACTAGAGAGCGTTGACCAAGTTACTTAAAAAACGTAATATTATTTGCATCATAATTCATTGCATTAATATGTTTTTGAAGTTAAATTTTATCTGATGTACAGAACATTTTTATTTATTTAATTTCTCTTTGTAGTAAATGTTCACATATTTTTTGACAGATTCATTTCAGACAAATTCCAAATTTAATGTTGTTTCTTAACCATGCCTGTACTTCGTACAAGAAAAGCCAATTAGATTATGTGTTTGTTAAATTATATATTTGAACCCTTCAGGTTTCTTTTATCAAGCCAGTAAACATCTACTGTGATTTATCTAGTATCCACTGCAACATGCTAGCTCTTTTGTGCAACTTTTGTATGTAATATCTGTGAAATCATTAGACAAACTATTAAATTAGTTAATGCTTGTTCAAGCATTAACTGAAGTGAAAATCGAAATGCTGCAAAGTCACAATTTTTTTCCTTGGTGAAATTTCGTAACTTTGTCATGTGATCGTCGAGAGGATGGAGGTCACGCTCATGATCAGCATTGACCCACACGGTGTTTACCATTTTGGATATCCACTATTTTGATCCTTACCAGATCTAACAACATAAGTAAATTCTTTCGACGATTTGAGCAAAAATAGGCATTTTGTATTAAATCGACTGTGGATGTTACATAAACTATTCACACACTACATATTTGGACACCAATGAACTGGATTATGATAGGCTAAATCAGTTGAGGAAGCAGTTTTAATCGAAAATGCAACAGTGAAGATATGTGAATATATCATCCTCATTAAATTTTAATTATGATGTATCTGGTATGATTCCACTGGGAAATTGTGCTTGATTGAGCATCTGTGATATCTTTGAGTGTTCTGTCAGTTTCATTGATGTGACAAAATAGCCTTAGTGGGTCTGTATTTAATCATTTCTCGAAACGTCAGACATGAAAGGCTTAAATTTTTTACACGCTAATCGGCTTGTTGCTGTTCCGCGCCGCAACCTTAAGCATTATGGCTGCCGTTCATTCTCTCGCACTGGGTCGACTCTATGGAATGCGCTACCCGGAGACCTGCATCTGACCGGGTGCATGGACACTTTTAAAGCACGTCTTAAGACTCATTATTTCCAATTTGCTTTTAATGTTTAGTTCTATATACCACTTGTATCATAGTATTTATTATTAACATTATTCTTAATTGTCTACTATTATACTAGTTTATTATTTTAATTATTTATTCATTAATTTATTATTTTTATTATTTATTCATTAATTATTCATTAATTAATTATTTACTCATTAACATTAATTATTTCATTCATTCATTAAATTAATTATTTATTCATTCATTATTCATTCATACAATGTCTCATTGTATGTATGCTTTGGTATCTACATTGATAGTTATAGCTGATCTTTGCTTAATACATTTTTGTTTTAATGAAGTTTAAGTCATTTTTTATACGTTTAATTTTATTACGCACATTTTAGTACATATTAGTCATTGTAAACACCCTTGAACAGAGTTGTACTCTGGATATGAGTGTAAAAATAAAGTGCATTATTATTAGTACAAATAAATTACATTTTAAGTAAGTTTTAATTTAAATTTGTTATTGATTAAATAAAACAAAAGCAGATCACAAAATTCTCAGATTGGACATCTTCCGGTAAAGCCGGTTTTGTGCTGTGTCATGAACATATGTTGCATCAGCGATGTTCATGTCTCTCCAGAATACATGAACACATTATGTACTATTAATTAAACTGGTTCTTGTGTAGCCGTAGCCTCAGTTAGGCCATTGACGACTCCTTGCAATCTCTCCAGCCACTTCAAGTCCACCATCTGTCCAGTGCAGGATGTTGTCAATCTCTCCAGCCACTTAAGTCCACCATCTGTCCAGTGCAGGATGTTGTCAATCTCTACAGCCACTTTGAGTCCACCATCTGTCCAGTGCTGGATGTTATCAATCTCTACAGCCACTTTGAGCCCACCATCTCTAGCCAATTTGAGTCCACCATCTGTCCAGTGCTGGATGTTGTCAATCTCTACAGCCACTTTGAGTCCACCATCTTTCCAGTGCTGGATGTTGTCAATCTCTCCAGCCACTTAAGTCCACCATCTGTCCAGTGCTGGATGTTGTCAATCTCTCCAGCCAATTTGATTCCACCATCTGTCCAGTACTGGATGTTGTCAATCTCTCCAGCCACTTAAGTCCACCATCTGTCCAGTGCAGGATGTTGTCAATCTTTCCAGCCACTTTGAGTCCACAATCTGTCCAGTGCTGGATGTTGTCTTTCTCTCCAGCCACTTTGAGTCTACCAATTGTCCATTGGTTCATGTTGTCAATCTCTTCAGCCACTTTGAGTCCACCATCTGTCCAGTGCAGGATGTTGTCAATCACTCCAGCCACTTTGAGTCCACCATCTGTCCAGTGCAGGATGCTGTCAATCTCTCCAGCCACTTAAGTCCACCATCTGTCCAGTGCTGGATGTTGTCAATCTCTCCAGCCACTTAAGTCCACCATCTGTCCAGTGCTGCATGTTGTCAATCTCTCCAGCCACTTAAGTCCACCATCTGTCCAGTGCAGGATGTTGTCAATCTCTCCAGCCACTTTGAGTCCATAATCTGTCCAGTGCTGGATGTTGTCAATCTCTCCAGCCACTTTGAGTCTACCATCTGTCCATTGCTTAATGTTGTCAATCTCTCCAGCCACTTTGAGTCCACCATCTGTCCAGTGCAGGATGCTGTCAATCTCTCCAGCCACTTTGAGTCCACCATCTGTCCAGTGCTGGATGCTGTCAATCTCTCCAGCCACTTTGAGTCCACCATCTGTCCAGTGCTGGATGCTGTCAATCTCTCCAGCCACTTTGCGTCCACCATCTGTCCAGTGCAGGATGCTGTCAATCTCTCCAGCCACTTTGCGTCCACCATCTGTCCAGTGCAGGATGCTGTCAATCTCTCCAGCCACTTTGCGTCCACCATCTGTCCAGTGCAGGATGCTGTCAATCTCTCCAGCCACTTTGCGTCCACCATCTGTCCAGTGCAGGATGCTGTCAATCTCTCCAGCCACTTTGCGTCCACCGTCTGTCCAGTGCAGGATGCTGTCAATCTCTCCAGCCACTTTGCGTCCACCGTCTGTCCAGTGCAGGATGCTGTCAATCTCTCCAGCCACTTTGCGTCCACCGTCTGTCCAGTGCAGGATGCTGTCAATCTCTCCAGCCACTTTGCGTCCACCGTCTGTCCAGTGCAGGATGCTGTCAATCTCTCCAGCCACTTTGCGTCCACCGTCTGTCCAGTGCAGGATGCTGTCAATCTCTCCAGCCACTTTGCGTCCACCGTCTGTCCAGTGCAGGATGCTGTCAATCTCTACAGCCACTTTGCGTCCACCGTCTGTCCAGTGCAGGATGCTGTCAATCTCTACAGCCACTTTGCGTCCACCGTCTGTCCAGTGCAGGATGCTGTCAATCTCTACAGCCACTTTGCGTCCACCGTCTGTCCAGTGCAGGATGCTGTCAATCTCTACAGCCACTTTGCGTCCACCGTCTGTCCAGTGCAGGATGCTGTCAATCTCTACAGCCACTTTGCGTCCACCGTCTGTCCAGTGTAGGATGCTGTCAATCTCTACAGCCACTTTGCGTCCACCGTCTGTCCAGTGCAGGATGCTGTCAATCTCTACAGCCACTTTGCGTCCACCGTCTGTCCAGTGCAGGATGCTGTCAATCTCTACAGCCACTTTGCGTCCACCGTCTGTCCAGTGCAGGATGCTGTCAATCTCTACAGCCACTTTGCGTCCACCGTCTGTCCAGTGCAGGATGCTGTCAATCTCTACAGCCACTTTGCGTCCACCGTCTGTCCAGTGCAGGATGCTGTCAATCTCTACAGCCACTTTGCGTCCACCGTCTGTCCAGTGCAGGATGCTGTCAATCTCTACAGCCACTTTGCGTCCACCGTCTGTCCAGTGTAGGATGCTGTCAATCTCTACAGCCACTTTGCGTCCACCGTCTGTCCAGTGCAGGATGCTGTCAATCTCTACAGCCACTTTGCGTCCACCGTCTGTCCAGTGCAGGATGCTGTCAATCTCTACAGCCACTTTGCGTCCACCGTCTGTCCAGTGCAGGATGCTGTCAATCTCTACAGCCACTTTGCGTCCACCGTCTGTCCAGTGCAGGATGCTGTCAATCTCTACAGCCACTTTGAGTCCACCGTCTGTCCAGTGCAGGATGCTGTCAATCTCTCCATCCACTTTGCGTCCACCGTCTGTCCAGTGCAGGATGCTGTCAATCTCTCCAGCCACTTTGCGTCCACCGTCTGTCCAGTGCAGGATGCTGTCAATCTCTCCAGCCACTTTGCGTCCACCGTCTGTCCAGTGCAGGATGCTGTCAATCTCTCCAGCCACTTTGCGTCCACCGTCTGTCCAGTGCAGGATGCTGTCAATCTCTCCAGCCACTTTGCGTCCACCGTCTGTCCAGTGCAGGATGCTGTCAATCTCTCCAGCCACTTTGCGTCCACCGTCTGTCCAGTGCAGGATGTTGTCAATCTCTCCAGCCACTTTGCGTCCACCATCTGTCCAGTGCAGGATGCTGTCAATCTCTCCAGCCACTTTGCATCCACCATCTGTCCAGTGCAGGATGTTGTCAATCCAGCCTGTTGTTCTTCTACCTGTTCTGCTCTTCCCCGTACTCTGGCAAGTACCAGGCTGTCTGGTCTTCTTTTATAATGATCGTACACAGCCACCTTTTTCTCTTAATGGAACATAGTTGACTTTCTTCTTCCTTAACCCTTGACCTCTGACCCAGATGTTTGTCTCGGTGTTCAGCGCCAATTAAACATACTGGGGGGTATTTGTCCATAAAAATGAAGGTTTTACAATCTGACATTTCAATAACAACACGTTGTTTTACGTATCCATAACACGCTGTCACGATGTGATAGTTCATCAAATGCAAATAAATGTACCATAATGGGCGGCCCTTTGCAATCAAACCACAACATAAATATTCCCGTACATGAGCATATGTAATATTGAGTGCTGAACTGAATTAATCTCACTGGACAGAACATTCCAACACTCAGTGGCATAAAAACACAGACCGTCAATAATATATCAAAGAAACATTATTGACAGTACCAGCGCAAAGTGTTTGTAGTGGGCCGCGATGGCGTTGAGGTTAGAACAGTGGACTATCAGTCGAGAGTATCTGGGTTGTTGTCATTTCGAAGCTTTGGCAATTTCATTCACTCAACGTTGCCACAGTTCACTCAACTGTATAAATGAGTACCTGGCTATAGACAGTGGTGGATATGTGAATGAATAGTTTTTGCGCAGTAATTGCAGTATGGCTGAGTGCTTCCCAGAGAAGTTGGTGGTGTTGGAATGAACAGATTTGCCAGGGGGTGAAGTGTAAAGTACTTTGAACAGTCCCAAGGACTGGATACCGCACCATATAAGAACATATGTTTACAAGTACATGCAGACACTACGTTATCAATATATTGTCAATATTTCTTATCATTATTATTATAAAATCATTCTTATGTCACTGTTCTCTTTGCAGGTGCCATTCTCTGTCCCCGCGGCCTCAGGATTGACCGCCAGTTGACCAGTAGTGTACTTATGAGTTGGCTGCCCCCTGAATCGGGCATCCAGGGAGAGATCCAATCCTACCATGTATACCTGGACGGAGAGTTCAAGACGTCGGTGAAAGGCACGGAACGCACCAAGGCATTGGTGGAAGGTGTGTCTGCAGACACGGTAAGTGTCAGTAGACTGCGTGATCATTTGTAATGTCAATAGGATCATTTGTATTGTCGGCAGGATCATTTGTACTGTCAGTAGGATCATTTATGTTGACACCACGGTCATTTGTGTTGTCACTATGATCATTTGTACTGTCAGCCGGATCATTTGAACCGTCACCAGGATGATTTTAGTGTTACCAGGATAGAACGGTGACCAAGATCATTTATGTTGTAAGATCATCTGAACGGTCACCAGGATCATTTATGTTGTAAGATCATCTGAACGATCACCAGGATCATTTATGTAGTAAGATCATCTGAATAGTCACCAGGATCATTTATGTTGTCAGATCATCTGAACGGTCACCAGGATCATTTATGTTGTAAGATCATCTGAATGGTCACCACAATCATTTATGTTGTGAGATCATCTTAACGGTCACCAGGATCATTTACGTTGTAAGATCATATGAACGGTCACCAGGATCATTTATGTTGTAAGATCATCTGAACGGTCACCAGGATCATTTATGTTGTAAGTTCATCTGAATGGTCACCAGGATCATTTATGTTGTGAGATCATCTGAACGGTCACCAGGATCATTTATGTTGTAAGATCATCTGAATGGTCACCAGGATCATTTATGTTGTCAGATCATCTGAACGGTCACCAGGATCATTTATGTTGTAAGATCATCTGAATGGTCACCAGAATCATTTATGTTGTGAGATCATCTTAACGGTCACCAGGATCATTTATGTTGTAAGATCATTTGAACGGTCACCAGGATCATTTATGTTGTAAGATCATTTGAACGATCACCAGGATCATTTATGTTGTAAGTTCATCTGAATGGTCACCAGGATCATTTATGTTGTGAGATCATCTGAACGGTCACCAGGATCATTTATGGTGTAAGATCATCTGAATGGTCACCAGGATCATTTATGTTGTAAGATCATCTGAACGGTCACCAAGATCATTTATGTTGTAAGATCATCTGAACGGTCACCAGGATAATTTATGTTGTAAGATCATCTGAACGGTCACCAGATCATCTGAATGGTCACCAGGATCGTTTATGTTGTAAGATCATCTGAACGGTCACCAGGATCATTTATGTTGTAAGATCATCTGAATGGTCACCAGGATCATTTATGTTGTAAGATCATCTGAACAGTCACCAGGATCATTTATGTTGTAAGTTTATCTGAATGGTCACCAGGATCATTTATGTTGTGAGATCACCTGAACGGTCACCAGGATCATTTATGTTGTAAGATCATCTGAACGGTTCATTTGTTTGTAGATAAGTAAATGCAAATATAATTCTCCTCAACAAAACAGATAATGAAAGTAATCATTCACTTACAAAGCTGGTCATTTTCTACAGGGAATTACTCTCCTTTTTATTTTATTTAATCCTCATGAAGCCGTTGTTATCTCGGACGGCCAATGTATCATTATTTTTATGTTTGAAAGCAGATGGGAATTTTTCTTCCCAAGATGTTAGGCGTGTTTATTGCAAGTTAATCCACCAACCATGTAAGGATTAGAGCTCAACATTTATGGGCTCTGTAGACATAAATGCCAGGTTCATATGGTCCCATGTCTTTATCTGTTGTTATGGCAACCAGCAGAATTTTTATTTATGACAAATGGATAGACTTAGCTTAGTTATAAATTCAGTTAAAACATTGTAAAACATGTTTTGTATAGAATAGATGTAAATATAAAACTCTATTAATGTATTAATTTTTTCATTGTTAATGTTCCTGCAATGGACATGTGTAATTATCGCTCTAAGTAATTTATATTTACGTAATTTGTAGTTTATCAGAAGGGATAACTTAATGAGTCTCCTTAACTTTCATATTAAAATGTTAGCTTTTATAGCTCAACGGACGATTTCTTGTCAGAATTAAAACAACTATTTATAAGCTTGTCTGCATTAACCAACACATAATTCCTGTTATTATCTACAAACGTTTACAGTATTTAACAATATTTAACAACAATATTTAATCAGATCTAACAACAAAATTTAACCAAAGAATTTTACTTACAAAATTTAACAACAAGAATTAACAAAAACATTTAACAAAAACCAGATTAACATTCAAAGCAAAAAAGTGGTTTATATGATAATTTTAGTTTGCTGAATGCAAACAATTCCTTCCATGTGACCCGCCTTGTGATGTTTATTGTGAACCACATAGAATGTGTTTTGATATCTCTAAAATAACCACAGTGAGCGACCACAACTGACCTTTTGGTACATCTGGTCGTTGGTGGAGTTTGCCACAAAATCAATATTCTCGTCCCGTGGGACGTTATAAATCACTCTTGCCTTTTTCCTCGGAGGATGATTTCTATGCAAGTTCTGTCTGTGTTTCCGTGCTGTCTATCAGTGATCGTATTTCAGTGTTTGCCAAAAATCTGCAATTACTTTTTCGTTTTTTACTTGTGGAACAGTTCCGACAACTATACTTCTGACAGATGCCTTGTCATGAATGAACAACGCCCATCACAAACTAATAGATAGATAGACAGGCAAACAGACAGACAGACAGACAGATATTTATTTTAGTCAACCTAATATGTGTACAGTATGCTTGAAACAAAATTGAGCCACGTAAAAATGTCAAGGAATCTGTTCTTAAAAGCGTACTACAGACAACAAGGTAACTGTTTAACACTAGTGGTGTCATTTGGTGACTAGTGTAGAACAACTGAAAAGTGGTGTCAACTGTTTATATGTCGACACTTCAGTTGTTTTACATTAGTCAAATTACAATAATTATGGGTTCTGCTGATTAAAAAGGGGGTGTATGCTAATTAGGGCGTGTACGCTTAATAGGTCGAATACGATAAGTTTATTTTAGTCAAATACACAATACTGTGTAATGAAGCAAAATTTAATTACAGTGTAAATGCAGAGATTCTCTGGAAAACCTTTAGGGAGGGCTTTATGAGAACTACTATAGTAAAAAGTTGTAGTTGTGCATTGCCACGATAGTGTTTTGACAAACAGAAATAAGATACAAAATAGAATACTACAATACAATATAATTCAAGTATCTACAATGTCATAGCTCAATGAGAATTATATAGTACCAATTTATCTTGCATTAATAAACATTTATGTAGTTATATAGTTCTGTATTTGATTACACATACAGTTGAAGTTGCAACTTGTGTGACTATTCAAATGCATATAATAGATTAACTAATACGTTTATTAAATAACTCAAATGGTTGTTAGATTAAAAGAAGTGCACAACAGTGTTCATTGGTTAATTGAATGATTGCCATTAAATTTCAAATAAATGACTTCCAGTGGAAAGAAATTATTGTGTGCAGTTTTTTTATTAATAATAAATAATGGCAAATGATAAAAACGTTTTACTCTGATCACTAATACTGTATTCGACCTATTAAGCGTTCATGGCCTAATTAGCGTACACATTAGCAGGATCCATAATTATTGTAACTTGATTAATGTGGAACAACTGAAGTGTCGCCATCTGGTGTTAAACAGTTGGCACCAGTTTTCAGTTGTTCTACACTAGTCACCAAATGACACCACTAGTGTTAAACAGTTACCTTGTTGTCTGTAGTACGCTTTTAAGAACAGATTCTGTCAGAAGTATAGTTGTCGGAACTGTTCCACAAGTAAAAAACGAAAACTTAAACTTAGAGAAACAAATTTTGGTATACGCTTTTAAGAAGATTCCTTGACATTGTTCTGTGGCCCAATTTTCTGTCAGGCAGATTAAGTCGAATATGGTACATGTGTTGTATCATTCTTTCTGTGCCTTCATTCAGTTTCTGCCTGTCTTGCAGTCACATCGCTTGTGTGTCCGATCCATCACCAACAAAGGACATACGAGTGACAGACAATGCACGCTGGTCTTTGGAAAAGGTGGGTCTACCGAGAAACAAAACTACACCGATGTTGTTTAAAATTGTCAGGTTAATTCGTTTTCATTTCATGATTCATACAATTCTTTTTTTCATATCCTAAAGTAAGTATTTAATTTCTAGATAATTTCAGAGACCCAAACCTTGATGAGAGACAGTGGTTTTCTTGTTCACTGAAAGTTTATAATCGATTTATGCATGGAACAATTTGTGTAATAATTATGACGTATTTTAATGTCATGCATATTAATATTGTTTTAGTAAAAAAAATTGTCTTAATAAATTTAAAGTCTTATTAATACATTTTCCTCTCACAGATGCCTGTATGGCTCCGATGGATTTGAGCATCTCGTGTATTGGGCCAACTTCGGCAGTCGTCTCTTGGATGCCTGCAGATAGTCACTTGCAGCACATCATTTGCATCAATAATCGGGAACGACGGACAACAAGACCAGGAAGCTTCCAACACAAGCTCATAGGTAGCAGCACAGTTTCAGACGACTATATAAATATGGTCATGTCTCGTTTATCCGCATTTTCACGGTTTTGGCTGGATTAACGAATCATGCAGCTTAGTGAAACACCCCATTTTTGCCTATATATATATATATATATATATATATATATATATATATATATTATATATAACTATATACATTCATACATATACATAACCAGACTTGTAGTCAATTACATTATATGAGTTCCAGTTGCACGCCAAATACCAATTACAATTATCAATTCCATATCAAAATAAAGATAGAACAACCATAGTGGATAGAACAACCATAGACACACAGTGACAAAAGTAACATGTTTAGAGCAGATCAATTCCAATTACTTTTAAAAACAAAACACCAATTACAATATTGGAATTGGCATTTAAATTCCAGTTACAATGTGATTGACTGAAGTCTGAACATATCATAAAATGTATAGTGTTTTATTATTTTATAGATCTCCAGTAACTGAGAGAACCTTGACCAAAGAACAGACAATGTAGTTGTGACGTAAAGGCTATCACAGAGGCCATTAATTGTTTCATTTGGGGTGTAAGAAGATTGGAGTAAACAATACAAAAACCAGCTTCGTGAATCATGTAACAGTGTAATCACGCCGGCTGGTTCCAGGAATCGGTGTGCGGAAATGGAATCATGAAAAAACAGATTTATGAAGCAATTTATAGTGTATTGAGATTGTTCCCAATCATATGCATGCGGATTACTGACAAATGTATATACATAAGACATGACTGTATTGTAAATGTTGGGGTGACATTTCATTTGAAGTGTTATTTTTCATAAGTAAATTACAGTTTAATAGGCGTGGCAGCGGTGATGTAATTCAGCTGTGGTTTCCTCCAGTATAATATATCGCTTCTGAAGCATAATTTTTTTTGGCAAAATTGTTGTAGAGGTAATCTCTCAATAATAAAATTTTGATGGGGAACAATTCAGTTAAAACTTACACAAATAGTAAATTGAAAATTGCTCATAAATTATGCATGAGTTTTATAATGTTGTAAACTATGATGTAAGGTCACTAATCCCTGTTTTGAGCAAAGTAAGAACATAATATATAAGGTGAAATTTATTATGAAGCAATTATGTTGAATACATTACAATATACAAATTTAGACAACAGTTATCAAATTGTATCAACAAAATTGTAAAACTGTGTAAACAAAGTTAGCAGACTCCACCAAAATGATATAATGTTGGTAATATGGTTACCATTATTTTGTCTTCCCTTCGAAATGTTCATGCTCTTTCACTTTCAGTTTGCCTACATTGTCACAATATTTCTTTCAGGATTAGGTCCAGGCTGTCGACACAAGGTGACGGTGACGTCTGTGGGTGACGCGTCATCAACAGGCGTCATACTGGAACACGTGCAGAACTCTGCTGCTGTCATGTTCCGTACACTTCAAGGGGGTGAGCTAATGAGTTTTGTTGTTCTATGTGGAAAGTGTAATTTTATTCAAGATACAATTAAAAAAGCAACCCAAAGAAATTATCTTATCGTAGTTGGTTGTCCTTCAGTTTTAAAACAATTAAAATCTTCTTCTGCCATCTAGTAAGCAACGCCGTGTCATGATGTCAACCAATATTTCTATCATAATCACAAGGCCATTTGAATATGAAATCATAGCCAGGCTTGTGATCAGCTACATTATATCAGTTCCAATTACAAATTACAATTACACCTCAAAAATAGCAATTCCAATTTTCAGCTCCATATAAAAATAAAAGTATGTGTACAGAGTAACCATAGACATGTGTACAGAGCAACCATAGACATGTGTACAGAGCAACCATAGACATGTGTACAGAGCAACCATAGACATGTGTACAGAGCAACCATAGACATGTGTACATAGCAACCATAGACATGTGTACAGAGCAACCATAGACATGTGTACGGAGCAACCATAGACATGTGTACGGAGCAACCATAGGCATGTGTACATAGCAACCATAGACATGTGTACAGAGCAACCATAGACATGTGTACATAGCAACCATAGACATGTGTACAGAGCAACCATAGACATGTGTACGGAGCAACCATAGACATGTGTACGGAGCAACCATAGACATGTGTACAGAGCAACCATAGACATGTGTACGGAGCAACCATAGACATGTGTACTGAGCAACCATAGACATGTGTACAGAGCAACCATAGACATGTGTACAGAGCAACCATAGACATGTGTACGGAGCAACCATAGACATGTGTACGGAGCAACCATAGACATGTGTACGGAGCAACCATAGACATGTGTACGGAGCAACCATAGACATGTGTACGGAGCAACCATAGACATGTGTACGGAGCAACCATAGACATGTGTACGGAGCAACCATAGACATGTGTACGGAGCAACCATAGACCTGTGTACGGAGCAACCATAGACATGTGTACAGAGCAACCATAGACCTGTGTACGGAGCAACCATAGACATGTGTACGGAGCAACCATAGACATGTGTACGGAGCAACCATAGACATGTGTACAAAGCAACCATAGACATGTGTACGGAGCAACCATAGACATGTGTACGGAGCAACCATAGACCTGTGTACGGAGCAACCATAGACATGTGTACGGAGCAACCATAGACATGTGTACGGAGCAACCATAGACATGTGTACGGAGCAACCATAGACATGTGTACGGAGCAACCATAGACATGTGTACGGAGCAACCATAGACATGTGTACGGAGCAACCATAGACATGTGTACGGAGCAACCATAGACATGTGTACGGAGCAACCACAGACATGTGTACGGAGCAACCACAGACATGTGTACGGAGCAACCACAGACATGTGTACGGAGCAACCACAGACATGTGTACGGAGCAACCACAGACATGTGTACGGAGCAACCACAGACATGTGTACGGAGCAGCCACAGACATGTGTACGGAGCAGCCACAGACATGTGTACGGAGCAACCACAGACATGTGTACGGAGCAACCACAGACATGTGTACGGAGCAACCACAGACATGTGTACGGAGCAACCACAGACATGTGTACGGAGCAACCACAGACATGTGTACGGAGCAACCACAGACATGTGTACGGAGCAACCACAGACATGTGTACGGAGCAACCACAGACATGTGTACGGAGCAACCACAGACATGTGTACGGAGCAGCCACAGACATGTGTACGGAGCAGCCACAGACATGTGTACGGAGCAGCCACAGACATGTGTACGGAGCAGCCACAGACATGTGTACGGAGCAGCCACAGACATGTGTACGGAGCAGCCACAGACATGTGTACGGAGCAGCCACAGACATGTGTACGGAGCAGCCACAGACATGTGTGCGGAGCAGCCACAGACATGTGTACGGAGCAGCCACAGACATGTGTGCGGAGCAGCCACCGACATGTGTACGGAGCAGCCACAGACATGTGTACGGAGCAGCCACAGACATGTGTACGGAGCAGCCACAGACATGTGTACGGAGCAGCCACAGACATGTGTACGGAGCAGCCACAGACATGTGTACGGAGCAGCCACAGACATGTGTACGGAGCAGCCACAGACATGTGTACGGAGCAGCCACAGACATGTGTACGGAGCAGCCACAGACATGTGTACGGAGCAGCCACAGACATGTGTACGGAGCAGCCACAGACATGTGTACGGAGCAGCCACAGACATGTGTACGGAGCAGCCACAGACATGTGTACGGAGCAGCCACAGACATGTGTACGGAGCAGCCACAGACATGTGTACGGAGCAGCCACAGACATGTGTACGGAGCAGCCACAGACATGTGTACGGAGCAACCACAGACATGTGTACGGAGCAGCCACAGACATGTGTACGGAGCAGCCACAGACATGTGTACGGAGCAACCACAGACATGTGTACGGAGCAGCCACAGACATGTGTACGGAGCAGCCACAGACATGTGTACGGAGCAGCCACAGACATGTGTACGGAGCAACCGTAGACATGTGTACGGAGCAACCGTAGACATGTGTACATAGCAACCGTAGACATGTGTACATAGCAACCGTAGACATGTGTACAGAGCAACCGTAGACATGTGTACAGAGCAACCGTAGACATGTGTACAGAGCAACCGTAGACATGTGTACAGAGCAACCGTAGACATGTGTACAGAGCAACCGTAGACATGTGTACAGAGCAACCGTAGACATGTGTACATAGCAACCGTAGACATGTGTACATAGCAACCGTAGACATGTGTACAGAGCAACCGTAGACATGTGTACAGAGCAATCGTAGACATGTGTACAGAGCAACCGTAGACATGTGTACAGAGCAACCATAGACATGTGTACAGAGCAACCATAGACATGTGTTCAGAGCAACCATAGACATGTGTACAGAGTAATCATAGACATGCTTAACGCCAAAAAAGTTGCATTTATTTTAGAGCAGCTTTGTAAATTTCTGCATAAAATGATGGTGCATAATGGCAAACAAATATTATATACATACCATATTATGTACTATTGATTATTTGTAGATAATAATGTGAGTTAAAAAGTTGCATGATGTAAATCATGTAATTGAAAAAGTAATTGAAAACACCAATTACTTTTTCACCAATTCCTGATCATAGCTGCAGCCTGTATCATATGGAGCATGTTGATTATGTGTATAATGTTGAATCAACCTTTGTGCGGTTCTTCCCAGGTGTCCCTGACCCCCCTTTGGACATCCAGGTGGAGGCAGGACCACAAGAGGGCACTCTGCTCGTCACATGGTTGCCGGTGACGATCACCGCGACGGGCAAGTCAAAAGGTGCTGAGGTCAAAGGTTACGCAATCTACCTGGATGGTCGGCACGTGAAGAACGTCAACAGTCCAACAGGTGAGATAGAAATACATTTTTGGTCTTTAGACTGAAAGGTCCTTTGCGTGCAGGTGCAGAAAGCCCCTAGCGGCTAGCTTGGGGGCTATTTAATAACGACCTGTCACCCCTCTCTTCCTGGAAATTGGTATGGCGCTTTATTAGGCTGGCCGGGAGGGGTTCAAAGCATCCCATTGGTTAGCAGCGCCTGTGGGGAAAATTTGTGGGAAGATAGTAGAGGCGCAGGTTTGCAAATTACTTTTCTGCATTGCACCAAACTAGCAACACCGGTTTTCGACTTTGATTTGAGTATAAATTTTGATTCCCACCCTCCCTCCCCAGTGTATTTGTTTTACTGTCAGTTATACATTTGACAGTGCTGTCACCCACTATGGTGCATTGCGTTTCAATTGCAATATAGCAGACTAGCATCGGGGGGGGGGTTACTTACACCCTGCTTTTGTGGGTAGTGAATTTTAAATAGTCTAGCTGGTACTGTACTTGTTCAATCTTAATTAGGTATCGTTTTCCCTTGTAAATTGTTATACTGGAACATTATATAACAGCGACAAGGGTTTTTTGGTCACACTTTTATTGCTAACATGTACCAGTTTGTCTTGTACACTGATGTAATTATCCAGACAGACTATTTATTATGACTGTGCACCTTATGCTGCAGGCATCTTATGTTTAATACCGTGTGCACAGTGGTAATTACGTTGAAATTCAACCTCCAAAATAAATTGGATGAATTGCCCATTTTCAACCTACGTAGGAGTTGGGTTTTTCCACACAAATTTAGAAAGGGCTGCACGTCCCCGTTATTAACCAAATGCACCAGGGATTCATGGGTAATGGAACTGCTTAGGCACAGGAAAGGCAGTCACAGTGAAGGTCATCGTAGAATACAGAACGGGCCACAGATACCAGATGTTCACTTTAGAGTCGATTGCAAATTACTGTACAAAACTTGAATATTGCATAATTGCTGCTCCCTCAGGTGATCATGTGATCCTCGACTACCATGACTTCTTTCACATCCGTAACCCACAATGCCTCAGTATCCGAACGTTGGCAAACGACTCAGAATCGTTAGATTCCCCGAACGTTGCCCTGTCTGCCCAGCTTCTCGAGGAGGTCACGAGAGGTCAGGTGACAGCGATTGTGCCAAAAGTGTCAAAGGTCACACTTGGACAGGTCAGCGTGGACGGGCCGAAGTCGCAGGTAACTTGTTTATCTGTTTTGCGGCCATTCTCTGTACACCACTCAGTTATTGTTGCATGTGTTATAATAGGCGTATGTTGCTAAACGTTAAATGTTGGCTCCGAGTTGTGTGTTTATTTGATTTATGACAGACGAGTCATGTAATGTATACAGCCCTGCAACTCAACGAAACTCGAGTCACATGTTGATTTGGGAGTGGTCCATCTTTGTTACAAATCATCAAAAAAATCTAATCAAATTGGTGGATGTATTACTTTTTCATTCGTAATTGCCAGTGGTGACCTGTTACACCATACTGCAATAGGAAAGTTAAAATATTCTTGTAATTTAAATGAATTTGGAGGGGTTAATTTTCCTATAGGGTGGGTCACTTTCCCATAGGGCAAAGTCTGCGGTAAAGTGATATATAATATATGGTATTTTGACCTGTGGGTAGCTTTACCCCCGGGTCACGGTACCATGCGACACCAGCACAACATTTGTTGAACCAATTCCAAAATTTAAACATGGCGACGCATGTTGTGCAGTGTGCGCTTGTCTCTGACGCAGAGATGGGCAAAGTACGCTGGTCCGCAACTCAACAAACCTTTGGATTTAATTGAAACAACAACACTAGGGGGCGTGTGTGTGTGTGCATGCAGTTCCAGAAAATTACATTAAGATCGTGGCGGTGCACGCAACATTTGTTGTACAATGTACGCTTACCAATGTAGTAGAACGTGTACTGAACCAATCGCACAACCACAGAACTGCTTACCAATGTAGTAGAACGTGTACTGAACCAATCGCACAACCACAGAACTGCTTACCAATGTAGTAGAACGTGTACTGAACCAATCGCACAACCACAGAACTGCTTACCAATGTAGTAGAACGTGTACTGAACCAATCGCACAACCACAGAACTGCTTACCAGTGTAGTAGAACGTGTACTGAACCAATCGCACAACCACAGAACTGCTTACCAGTGTAGTAGAACGTGTACTGAACCAATCGCACAACCACAGAACTGCTTACCAGTGTAGTAGAACGTGTACTGAACCAATCGCACAACCACAGAACTGCTTACCAGTGTAGTAGAACGTGTACTGAACCAATCGCACAACCACAGAACTGCTTACCAGTGTAGTAGAACGTGTACTGAACCAATCGCACAACCACAGAACTGCTTACCAGTGTAGTGGAACGTGTACTGAACCAATCGCACAACCACAGAACTGCTTACCAGTGTAGTAGAACGTGTACTGAACCAATCGCACAACCACAGAACTGCTTACCAGTGTAGTAGAACGTGTACTGAACCAATCGCACAACCACAGAACTGCTTACCAGTGTAGTAGAACGTGTACTAAACCAATCGCACAACCACAGAACTGCTTACCAATGTAGTAGAACGTGTACTGAACCAATCGCACAACCACAGAACTGCTTACCAGTGTAGTGGAACGTGTACTGAACCAATCGCACAACCACAGAACTGCTTACCAGTGTAGTAGAACGTGTACTGAACCAATCGCACAACCACAGAACTGCTTACCAGTGTAGTAGAACGTGTACTGAACCAATCGCACAACCACAGAACTGCTTACCAGTGTAGTAGAACGTGTACTAAACCAATCGCACAACCACAGAACTGCTTACCAGTGTAGTAGAACGTGTACTGAACCAATCGCACAACCACAGAACTGCTTACCAGTGTATTGGAACGTGTACTAAACCAATCGCACAACCACAGAACTGCTTACCAGTGTAGTAGAACGTGTACTGAACCAATCGCACAACCACAGAACTGCTTACCAGTGTAGTAGAACGTGTACTGAACCAATCGCACAACCACAGAACTGCTTACCAGTGTAGTAGAACGTGTACTGAACCAATCGCACAACCACAGAACTGCTTACCAGTGTAGTAGAACGTGTACTGAACCAATCGCACAACCACAGAACTGCTTACCAGTGTAGTAGAACGTGTACTAAACCAATCGCACAACCACAGAACTGCTTACCAGTGTAGTAGAACGTGTACTAAACCAATCGCACAACCACAGAACTGTGAATCGTTGCTAGTCATACAAACGGGCAACTCACAACAAAAGATCAGCATGTCATTACTGACTCTGAATAACGGTCTACATGTGAGAGCGAAAATATGTTTAGATACCTTGCAAATATTAGGTTTTTAGGAACAGTGTTGTGTTATTGTTATTTTCTGTTCGTATTATCATAGTAATTTTATTGTTGACTGGTTCTTGAAGCTGTTTAAATTCTTTCTTTTGTTTATACTTGATATCATCACTGGTAAAAAAAATTAATAAACAAGCTGCCATTTTGGACAAACATAGGTAAACTGACAATCAATGCCATTCTTTATTGAATGAACACATCATAATTCATGCAAAGGTATATTCGGTATGTCACACAAGAAACAAAGTAAGAAAAAAACATATTTCTTTATCCTGTCATCATAACTTTGATAGATTTGGGGCTGTATAAATGAAAAAATATCAAAGTCACCACGTTGTCTAACCCATACTTCTGCAACATTATATTCTCTCTCTGCAGAACACCGAAGATTTTTCCAACGCTTCAACCGCAGGTTTCCGACTGATCCAGGCTGAGCCAGCTGCCACGTCCACCCCGACAAAGATGGGGCCTGTGGAACCCACCCTTACACAGTCAGAAGTCAAGACTTCGGGGATAGCAAATGGGCAGGTCGGTTCAGTGGGCAGGGTTAAAACTCCATCCTCATCTAATATAGACCATCATCATTGATGTGCAGATATGTAATGTGTGAATAGTTTAATTCTTTACTAGGCAGACAGCTTTCTCGTTCCTTGCCCTCCAGTGGGCAAGGAATTTCAATATGGCCGCCAGTTGTAGTTTATGTTGCACACTGCTTGCATTAAAATTATGGTGTCTCGACAACCGATGCATTAAATGATTTGAAATGAATTACACTGTACACAGAAATGAATGTATGAATAAAATATGCTGTTATAATTGCTGAGTTTCGATGCGCTTTTCAAAAACTCTCAGTAAACATCAGTTCAAAGTAACTGTATCCAAGATGGCGATTCAACATCGTGGTGAACCTGTGACCTCTTTTAAATGGTTGGCTAATATAAAATGCTACAGGGCAGCCTTTCATGGGGAGCACTAGGTAAACCAGTCTTGGTGGGCGTTTTGGTTATGGTTGCTTTGCGCACTAAAGGGTTAAGTACCATCTGCAGTGAACTTTATAAAAAACTGTGCTTTTGCTCAAATTGTTGAACGAATTGACTTTGGTCATTAGATCTGGTACCTTGCAGTGTTAGTAAGGAGTCAACCTTTAGACTTCAACACACTGAACTTGTTGGTCATGTGTCTTGTGAGAAGAAACATGCCACAATATTATCCTAGAGAATAATTGTGACAAGTTTTTATCAATTTCAATTTATTTATATATATATGTCATGCCTTTATTTTATATTCACACATACAGATTCCACAAAAGATAAAAAAATTCTGGAAATGAATGTTGAAGTAAGATTTTTTTATAGATTTTATTACTTTTACTAAGATAAATTCAGAACGGTTAAACCCATCACTATGATTATAGTTAAACTTCATAATTCTAATAAAATATTGCTCTGTTTAATTGGATGGTAGTTTAATCAGACGATTGTTTTGCCATAGGTTTCTGCAGGTGTTTTGTCGGAGATGGCAGATGCGAGCAATTCAGAACTCTCCGACATTGCTGAGGAAGAGGAAGAAATGGAGGTAAGAGCAGCCATGTTGATTGACTGATCATAAACTGTCGATTGTTAAGTTGTACTAGAGAATTAACTGTAGACATAAATATCTTACAAAATCCCAATTTTATACAGTAAAGTACCAATGCATTTATTTCAATTATGTGAATGTGTTTAATTATGTAAATTTTATGTAATAAAGTACCTGTATATTTATTTCACATACAAATACAATTAATTAATGTGTAAATTTAATAAAATGTGGATTTTGATTTAGTAATTCTTAAGTGCAAACATCTTTAGTTTCTTCCATTGTCATCTGATTTGGAGTAAGTTTGATATTGAGTATTTTGATTCGACGAATCAATGTTAACCCTTTTACTTCACTATTAACCCTTTACGCTTCCAGGTGATTGACATCTCAAGGTCACCGTCACATGCTGTGGGCATCTCGGGCAGCCCAAGGCATTCGGGCAGCCCGAGGCATCGGGTATTGCCCCCAACCGCCCAAAAGCCTGATGTTATAGTGCCGGTGCAAGCCAATCACGATGGTTCGCCACGTCACATGTCACCGTCCTCACCACGCCACACTCTCACACCAGATGGCGCCTCTATGGCAGTCTTCCGCCCCGTGAGCCCGACAATGAACATGCAGGACCGTGTCCCCCCGCGAGGCGCAGAGAGCACCCCTCCGTCTCACATGCCTATAGCAGTGCCTCATATAGGTCAGTAGGTCAACTCAATAAAGTTGACATTCTTTATTAGGGTGTGTGTAAAATCTAAAAGGTCTTAAATGGGATCTTGCCTTTTTAAGCCCTTTAACAGGTCTTAAAATGGGAACTTATTTTTAAAGAAAGGACTTAAATTGGATCTTGCCTTTTTAAGAAGCCCTTGAAAAGGTCTTAAAATGGGAATTTACTTGCGGATATTTACCTCAAAAAAGCCCGCAACATCGTTTTAACTGTCTGAACTAGTATAATAATGTGATTCAATAATGCTGTCATTCAATTTGCTGAAATATCGATGCAGAAACTTTAAATAATCCAGCCTAAAGTGACACGGAACGAAGTTAGGAAACAGAATGGCGCATTATAAATAAAACGGCCCAGAAAACGTGTTTGTAATGACGATGTTTATTCCCTGCATATAGTCTGCTCGCTCATTCATATGTATTCGAATAGGCCAATCATAGAGCTTTCCAAAGATGTAACATGTTACATATTTAGATACTATGAATGGAAACGTAAAAATATGGGCACCAACTGTGTGACTTGTTTTGTAAGCTAGATCGTCATTAGCTATTGTTGACTATGCTCATGAATAAATATGAAATAGAGCAAAGAGTGATTCAATTTTCCAATGATACAATTTGTTCCCGTGTGAGTGATACCAAAATCGGCCGGAATGCTTTTCGCACTGATCGTGCGGGCCGAATTCGGTCCAGTTGTCATTCCTAGGGTTAAAGAAAGATCTTAAATTAGATCTTGCCTTTTTAAGAAGCACTTAAAGACGTCTTAAAATGGGAATTTATGTTTAACAAAAGGTTAAAAAGGCAAGAGGTCACTACTAGGCCTAGGCAATAATTCGACAAAGGAGGAATGGACAACCTATCACTGAGCGATATGCTTCTTTACAACATGATTCATTATGATCACGAAAAAAACAACTAGAGAGTGTTTGAAAAGTATTTCTTTATTATTTTGTACTGAATTTGTCGTGAAAAAGTTATGTGTTCGAAGTGTTGGTATTAAATAGGTCTTGGATCTGATCAGCCCAAATATTAAAATAATAATTATTAATAATTAAAATTTTTAGAGCTATACTGACACTAGAGTAGAAACATTAAATCAACATTACAAATATGTAAAATTTGAGATGTGATAGTATAAAGGGCAACACATTCACTCTACATGATAATATTGTGGGTCTAAGTTTCTGATTAGGTTTTTATAACACTGTTAATTCAGAGAAATGAGGCATTTTAGTTACACAAAACCCCAAGTAGATCCGTGTCAGTTAACTATTAAGCATTAAAAAAATTTTTAATTAAACAAGATTGCCATCCAAGGCAAAAGCCCAAACGGCAAGTGGACAAGGAAGCCATTGGCTCATCGAGAGTCCAACATTTTTAATCTACGTGTAATCCGCCCTCCTGATATATAAATATTTTTATCAATATTTTCATACCCATTCAATATCTTAAAAACTTCAATTTGATCTCCTCTTAACCGCCTTGTCTCTAGGGTTGTTAAACCTCATTCCTTCAGTTGTTCTTCATAACTAAGGTCTCTCAGTTCTGGAATAATTTTAGTTGCTAAAATTTGTTTCAGAAATTACAAAAGATAGCGGAAGCAACAGCTCAACAAGTCTAGAACTTTACGACATGAAAGCCACAAATGCCTTACATCAACATGCCAACGTCATTGCAATGCCAGCCACCAGTCCTTCAGTGATGCCCGAAACATACATGTATGGTGCTGCCACCACACCTACCTCGTCCGTCGCCAGTTCGGGTGGCTGGTCCGCCCCGGTTGCCCAGCAACCAGTTCATCCGAGGAACGGATTTGTCGATTTGAACTCCCAAGAAGTATTGCGTCAAAACAATTATGTCTCAAACACCATGCACGGGCAACAACGTCCGGAAAGTGCAAAGTTCGAGCGGCGACCCATGAGTGCGAAACAAGACCGTCGACCTTGGAGCGCGAGCAGCGACATTCCCGCCGACCGACATCTTGATAAATCTCTAGATCCTGATGGGAGAAAATCCGCCGCAAAAATAAGGGGACAGACACTAAATATGGGCAAAAACGGTGGCGGTGATTATGTGGATCAGTGTGATCTGTACAACGGATACCAGACCCCTAGGAACGAGGACAGTGTCTACAGCGGACTCGAAGATAATAATGAATATACGTCGCGTAAAATCCGCGATGATATTCCGGATTCGGATCTGATTGATTACGAGGACGATGGCGGAGATTCGCTCGTCGAAAGTGTCGACATGGAGTATGATGATAGTCTTGTCCGTATCTTTATTGCTTTGTTCGATTATGATCCGTCGATCATGTCACCAAATCCAGATGCCATTGATGAAGAGTTGCCGTTCAAAGAGGGCCAGCTAATCAAGGTAAGTGTCGAAAAAGGCGATGTTAGATTTATTTATTTACCAAAAAATTCCAATTAAACTGTGCAAATGTTGCCCATATTTGTGAGGCAACGTGATGTGCATTTAGATGAGCAACCTTTTTAGACACCAACCTAGATCTTAGCTCTCCCCATTTTGAGCTTTGATGAAAGGTCACGATGGGTCACCTACTCGCAGCAGTTGATTTGGCCTCTGCTTAAAAATCAACTGTTAGATTATTTAGAACTTGTGCCAATTCTTCCTGACAAAATTCTTCTGCAAATTGGCGTTGCTTGGGTGTTTACATAACCAATTCTTGCAGCGCAACCTGGTGATATCTCTCGACACCATGACAGTCATTAAATTGAATAGAAATTGCCTGTGTAAATAGGCAAATTTGCCACATTCTCAGCAATGTTATGCATTATCCTTAGCGAAATATGTTCTGTTCGAACCAGTATTTTCACGTTGGAAAGATTCTTATTCTGCAAATGATGGCGAGATGTTTTCATGATGTCTTTTTCAGATATACGGCGACAAAGATGCTGATGGATTCTTCTTGGGCGAGGCAAACAACCGTCGAGGGTTTGTTCCATGTAACATGGTGTCAGAAGTGCAGGTGGACGACCCAGAAATTGCTGCACAGCTGCTGCGAGAAAGCACCCGCTCAACGACCAGTTCATTAAGTCGTGGAACGCCCAGTAGGGGAACACCGAGCCGAAGAACGCCGTCACAGAACATGATGAACCGAATGACTCCGGGAACACCCAGCAGGGGGACATCACCGATGACTGAGTCGAGACAAAACGGTTCCGTTGCAAGACATCTAGGTAGGATGTATGTTTTTTGGTGTGGATGGGTAATAGTCGGTCTTTCGCTCCATCGGCCGATCTGGCGGTCGGTCAGCCGGCATTGTGACAAATAAATGCAATGGACTCACAATGGGGCAAGACTTTTGGACAATGTAAACCTGTTTATTTACTACGTTTATAACGAGTTTGTTATTATTTTAAACTAATTACCACAATGCAGTCTGGTTCCTTTATTACCTATAGTCTAACTACATTTTTAATGCACCAGTATCTAAAGATGTGTCTTTAAATAAACATATATGACATTTCAGCTATAACGATAACTAGCTTAGTTACTCAGCATTGCTTGGAGAGAAAACAGACAAACTCTAGTAACTTAATAATCCCATGGTTGCGACTTCCGCTACAGCCTTTTTGAAATTTTAACCCCCATCCCTTAGGATGGTTACACATCCGACCGCCCATGTTTGCCAGAAGGGCCCTCTGCATCACTGTGCAGAGTTTCGTCTGGATCGACACACAAGTGGCCGTGCATAAGACAGACAGTCACTTTGATTTATATATTAGATTACTTGTTTACATCAGATTAATGTCAACGTTGCTTTAATATGACATATTTCTGTCTGCCAGCGTAGCTTTAACAGAGCATTTGCCTGGTATTGTGATTGCTATTGATGTTAACATTGTAAGTCAAATGCTTTACATTACCATCGTCAACAAATTTATGGTTCCCATAACTTGTAAGACAGCTCTCTATGTGTTGTGTGAGACTGGACTTGACTCAAGCTGACATTCACATATCCTAATTTGGCTACACCGACTTAAATTAGATTACCCAACACATGGGGATTAATAAAACCTCGATTGCACATGGGTTCCTGGCAATTGATGTTTCATTAGCCACTTTTTTTCGCATATCCACAATTGCCACCTGAGCTATGTTGTATTTTCAGTGGTTGCCATGGCAACGTGACGTCAATGACAAGTAGACCAAATTATTTCACCTCTTGTGTGGATTGTGCCTGTTGTGTAATCTATTTTTTATCTAATTGAATATACTAGAAAAAATATCCGTTATCCGGACAGGATAACTTTGTAGTTTGTAACTGACTGTCACGATAACAATATTTAAAAAATTTCAGGATAGACAACGTTGTCATAGAAATATCCATCTATACCTTGGTACTTGTTGCTGCCAGTCAATATCTTGATGGCTTCTTGGAATCCAACTCTTGAAACTGTGGTGTAACACTGGCAGTTATAGTAATGTTTAGTGACCCCTTGCCCTTGTATTACGTAACTTTGAACAATCATAGAAAAGACGCATGTCATTGCGAACAATTTTAAGTAATAACAACCAGGGGTAATTGGATTGGTTGTAGAAAGGGTAATAGCTGGAAGAATTAAAAAATTCTATTGCCAACCAGACCGTGGGGTCGTAGATGCACCCCTCAATGTTTGGAGCCTGAGATGGAAAGGGTTTAGGAGTAGCATAACATGCATACAAACATACATAACATGCATACATACATAACATGCATACAAACATGCATACAAACAAACAGAACATGCATACAAACATACATAACATGCATACAAACATGCATACATAACATACATACATAACATGCATACATAACATGCATATAAACATGCATACAAACAAACAGAACATGCATAACATGCATACAAACATACATGCATACAAACACCTGCTGGGTTATAGTTAGATTACCACACAGGAATTTGAATATTTAGTTTCATCAAAGCTGCTAATACTGTGACAATTATTCGACGAGGAAGAATGATTTATTTGTATATTATATTTTCATACTGTATTACTAACTGATTTTGATTTAATTTGTTTGAAGAAACGTTCTTGAATTGAATAATGATTTATTTGAGCCCATTTAATAGTACAGTCCATTATTACAAATTATAATTTTTCACAGTGTGATTGAATAATGCTTTAAAAAACATGCTACATAGTAAAGTCTATAACAAAATAGGTTCAGGAGATTCGTCTAAGACTTCCATTGTCGCTCTCAGGGAGCCACCTTATAAATAAAACTACATTGTCGCTCTCAGGGAGCCACCTTATAAATAAAACTACATTGTCGCTCTCAGGGAGCCACCTAATAAATAAAACTACATTGTCGCTCTCAGGGAGCCACCTTATAAATAAAACTACATTGTCGCTCTCAGGGAGCCACCTTATAAATAAAACTACATTGTCGCTCTCAGGGAGCCACCTAATAAATAAAACTACATTGTCGCTCTCAGGGAGCCACCTTATAAATAAAACTACATTGTCGCTCTCAGGGAGCCACCTAATAAATAAAACTACATTGTCGCTCTCAGGGAGCCACCTTATAAATAAAACTACATTGTCGCTCTCAGGGAGCCACCTAATAAATAAAACTACATTGTCGCTCTCAGGGAGCCACCTTATAAATAAAACTACATTGTCGCTCTCAGGGAGCCACCTAATAAATAAAACTACATTGTCGCTCTCAGGGAGCCACCTTATAAATAAAACTACATTGTCGCTCTCAGGGAGCCACCTAATAAATAAAACTACATTGTCGCTCTCAGGGAGCCACCTTATAAATAAAACTACATTGTCGCTCTCAGGGAGCCACCTTATAAATAAAACTACATTGTCGCTCTCAGGGAGCCACCTTATAAATAAAACTATATTTTCGCTCTCAGGGAGCCACCTTATAAATAAAACTATATTTTCGCTCTCAGGGAGCAACCTTAAAAATAAAACTACAAATTAGCCAATCATTGCAGTCTTCCTAGGCAAAAAATTTGTTACAGCACTTGAATTCGGTGGCGGACATGCAATTTGCCACAATGCCCTGGCCATTGGTTGATGGCCAGACTGGCTGCTGCTTGATGGCCAGACTGGCCACTGCTTGATGGCCAGACTGGCCACTGGTTGATGGCCAGACTGGCCACTGCTTGATGGCCAGACTGGCCACTGGTTGATGGCCAGACTGGCCACTGGTTGATGGCCAGACTGGCCACTGGTTGATGGCCAGACTGGCAATAGCATCGCCAGAAGGCAACTCAGATACGTCTTCTTCTTTATAGTACACCAATGTTTTTTACAACAATGCCAAGTTACCGATATATTCATTGAATTTAAGCATTTGTAATAATATGGCATTTTCTACTGGCTTTGGAGCCCCGTAAAATATATAAAAGCCAAGGCCAACTGGCTATGTACCTTAATTTTGCTAAATTTGAGGCCTGCAGTTAACTTACTGGAAATAAAAAAATATATTTGTACATACGTTGTGGATATATAAAAGATCAAACCTTCAATCAGAACAATGTAAATGCAACCAAATCTGAAAGAAACAGACTTTCTAAGCTCAAGCCCCCCCAAAAGAAAATTCTGGCTGCCAGCTTTGTGTTTCACATGTAAATGGTGGCCCTCCCGAGGTCCTGACCCCCCAATTTGCAGACCCTTGGTATATAATGAAAAACATACATCGTATTTGTATAATACCTTTGTGTTTACCGGTACCTGTATTTAAGTCAGACACGTTAGGTTGCACGATAATGCATGATAATCCATGGCATCATAGCGTGATGAAAGGCTGTACTACTAATACTGTCTACAAAGTAGAACTATTGGCTGTACTCCTATAAACATGTATTGCACATACTACATACTACTGTGACATAGCTGTGTCGCCTGTGTGTTCATGGAGTCTCGCTGCCATGCAATATATATCATACATCCGTGAGTATTTAGTAGATTATTTTAGTCTTTGTAAGTTATGGTGGAGTTTATGAAAGGGGGTTGCTATGTCTGATCTTGTGTAAGTCATGATGGAGTTTGTGAAAGGGGGTTGCTATGTTTGATCTTCTGTAAGTCATGATGGAGTTTATGAAAGGGGGTTGCTATGTATGTCTGATCTTGTGTAAGTCATGATGGAGTTTATGAAAGGGGGTTGCTATGTCTGATCTTGTGTAAGTCATGATGGAGTTTATGAAAGGGGGTTGCTATGTATGTCTGATCTTGTGTAAGTCATGATGGAGTTTATGAAAAGGGGTTGCTATGTCTGATCTTCTGTAAGTCATGATGGAGTTTATGAAAGGTGGTTGCTATGTCTGATCTTGTGTAAGTCATAATGGAGTTTATGAAAGGTGGTTGCTATGTTTGATCTTTTGTAAGTCATGATGGAGTTTATGAAAGGGAGTTGTTATGTCTGATCTTGTGTAAGTCATGATGGAGTTTATGAAAGGGGGTTGCTATGTCTGATCTTGTGTAAGTCATGATGGAGTTTATGAAAGGGGGTTGCTATGTCTGATCTTGTGTAAGTCATGATGGAGTTTATGAAAGGGGGTTGCTATGTCTGGTCTTGTGTAAGTCATGATGGAGTTTATGAAAGGTGGTTGCTATGTTTGATCTTTTGTAAGTCATGATGGAGTTTATGAAAGGGGGTTGCTATGTCTGATCTTGTGTAAGTCATGATGGAGTTTATGAAAAGGGGTTGCTATGTTTGATCTTCTGTAAGTCATGATGGAGTTTATGAAAGGGGGTTGCTATGTCTGGTCTTGTGTAAGTCATGATGGAGTTTATGAAAGGTGGTTGCTATGTTTGATCTTTTGTAAGTCATGATGGAGTTTATGAAAGGGGGTTGCTATGTCTGATCTTGTGTAAGTCATGATGGAGTTTATGAAAGGGGGTTGCTATGTCTGATCTTGTGTAAATCATGATGGAGTTTATGAAAGGGGGTTGCTATGTCTGATCTTGTGTAAGTCATGATGGTGTTTATGAAAGGGGGTTGCTATGTCTGATCTTGTGTAAGTCATAATGGAGTTTATGAAAGGGTGTTACTATGTCTGATCTTGTGTAAGTCATGATGGAGTTTATGAAAGGGGGTTGCTATGTCTGATCATGTGTAAGTCATGATGGAGTTTATGAAAGGGGTTGCTTTGTCTGATCTTGTGTAAGTCATGATGGAGTTTATGAAAGGGGTTGCTTTGTCTGATCTGCCACATTCTGTAGATCTCCCATTATGCAATACAGATTTTTTTGGAAATATACAGCTGTATTCCGATTATACATGGCTTTGTTATGAAAAAGTTTATAATAATAATAATTTAAATCAGGTATATTTAAAAGGCGAATAGTAACAATCATAGTGTGCTATAATCTATATAGTTTCTTGTTTCATATATGAAATTGAAAGACAAACTTATAGCGGTCGAAGAGGAAATACTTTTGATGTTAGGCTAATTTCTGACAAAACCCAGCAGGGTTCATTTGATGTAGGTATGTTCTGTCGCCTGATTGATGATGACACTCGATCAGATTTGTAATTCTGTATAGATTCTGTGCACAGAATTTCAAGTCAAAAACATGGATTTCAAATTAAATAAATTTGGCAATTCTGCTAAGTGGTTCCTGTGAGGGTTAGTGAAGACTTTCCTGTATCACTTCTGCTTTCCATTTAGGGGGCGTTTCATAGTTGTCAACGTTTACTTATTCATACAAAGCATACTAATTATCAGACCCCCTTAATTAGTACTTTGAAATGTTGATAATTTTCCAGATTGATGTCGTAACGGTGACCGACATTAATTAAAGCTATTATTCCGATCTTGACCCCTCCTCCCCCATAGTACGCTTTCTATGAATAGATAAATCTTGATAATTGTGAACGGCTGTGTACATAACGGTTACATAAAAATTAACCATATTTGTAAAAACAAATGTTAATTCCTGGCCATGCCACTAGGTGGTGAACAGCGCAATCGCCGAGGATCCAACCCTAACAGCATTCCAACAAGTATTTAGTAGATTATTTTAGTCTTTGTAAGTTATGGTGGAGTTTATGAAAGGGGGTTGCTATGTCTGATCTTGTGTAAGTCATGATGGAGTTTGTGAAAGGGGGTTGCTATGTTTGATCTTCTGTAAGTCATGATGGAGTTTATGAAAGGGGGTTGCTATGTATGTCTGATCTTGTGTAAGTCATGATGGAGTTTATGAAAGGGGGTTGCTATGTCTGATCTTGTGTAAGTCATGATGGAGTTTATGAAAGGGGGTTGCTATGTATGTCTGATCTTGTGTAAGTCATGATGGAGTTTATGAAAAGGGGTTGCTATGTCTGATCTTCTGTAAGTCTTGATGGAGTTTATGAAAGGTGGTTGCTATGTCTGATCTTGTGTAAGTCATAATGGAGTTTATGAAAGGTGGTTGGTATGTTTGATCTTTTGTAAGTCATGATGGAGTTTATGAAAGGGAGTTGTTATGTCTGATCTTGTGTAAGTCATGATGGAGTTTATGAAAGGGGGTTGCTATGTCTGATCTTGTGTAAGTCATGATGGAGTTTATGAAAGGGGGTTGCTATGTCTGATCTTGTGTAAGTCATGATGGAGTTTATGAAAGGGGGTTGCTATGTCTGGTCTTGTGTAAGTCATGATGGAGTTTATGAAAGGTGGTTGCTATGTTTGATCTTTTGTAAGTCATGATGGAGTTTATGAAAGGGGGTTGCTATGTCTGATCTTGTGTAAGTCATGATGGAGTTTATGAAAAGGGGTTGCTATGTTTGATCTTCTGTAAGTCATGATGGAGTTTATGAAAGGGGGTTGCTATGTCTGGTCTTGTGTAAGTCATGATGGAGTTTATGAAAGGTGGTTGCTATGTTTGATCTTTTGTAAGTCATGATGGAGTTTATGAAAGGGTGTTACTATGTCTGATCTTGTGTAAGTCATGATGGAGTTTATGAAAGGGGGTTGCTATGTCTGATCATGTGTAAGTCATGATGGAGTTTATGAAAGGGGTTGCTTTGTCTGATCTTGTGTAAGTCATGATGGAGTTTATGAAAGGGGTTGCTTTGTCTGATCTGCCACATTCTGTAGATCTCCCATTATGCAATACAGATTTTTTTGGAAATATACAGCTGTATTCCGATTATACATGGCTTTGTTATGAAAAAGTTTATAATAATAATAATTTAAATCAGGTATATTTAAAAGGCGAATAGTAACAATCATAGTGTGCTATAATCTATATAGTTTCTTGTTTCATATATGAAATTGAAAGACAAACTTATAGCGGTCGAAGAGGAAATACTTTTGATGTTAGGCTAATTTCTGACAAAACCCAGCAGGGTTCATTTGATGTAGGTATGTTCTGTCGCCTGATTGATGATGACACTCGATCAGATTTGTAATTCTGTATAGATTCTTTGCACAGAATTTCAAGTCAAAAACATGGATTTCAAATTAAATAAATTTGGCAATTCTGCTAAGTGGTTCCTGTGAGGGTTAGTGAAGACTTTCCTGTATCACTTCTGCTTTCCATTTAGGGGGCGTTTCATAGTTGTCAACGTTTACTTATTCATACAAAGCATACTAATTATCAGACCCCCTTAATTAGTACTTTGAAATGTTGATAATTTTCCAGATTGATGTCGTAACGGTGACCGACATTAATTAAAGCTATTATTCCGATCTTGACCCCTCCTCCCCCATAGTACGCTTTCTATGAATAGATAAATCTTGATAATTGTGAACGGCTGTGTACATAACGGTTACATAAAAATTAACCATATTTGTAAAAACAAATGTTAATTCCTGGCCATGCCACTAGGTGGTGAACAGCGCAATCGCCGAGGATCCAACCCTAACAGCATTCCAACAACCCCAGTCCCGCCACCAGAGGGCCCTGCCAGGATGATGGTTGCGCTCTACGACTACGACCCGCAAGAGCTATCCCCAAATGTTGATGCTGAGGTGAGAATCTTTAATTTTTTCAGAGCATTTTAAGGCGGTTCTTTTCCTTGTACAAGTTCATGGAAATCTAGGAAAATATTTTAAGATGTTATGAAATTATAATGCTGCATAAATATGGGAATAGTGTAGTAAAAGTAATATATTGAAATAGTAATGATCACTGTTGTGTCATATCAATCTGCAGTAACCAACCAATCGAAGTACTGATGTTGGTCACATCCAGTATCAGCCCAAATAGTTATAACCAATATACAGTCTCAAAATACAAATTATTATACCAGTGTACATATTCCAAAAATATCGTTAACCTTGATGTGCTGAAATTAACTGCTGTGGTGATCACCAGGTGGAGCTGTCGTTCAGAGCGGGTGACGTATTGAGAGTCTATGGAGAGATGGACGAAGATGGCTTCTTCTACGGCGAAGCGAACGGAATTCACGGTCTTGTTCCATCAAACTTCCTGCAGGACGTACCAACGTCGTACAGCCGCCACGACCGCCACTCCTCCGTTCCAGGAACACCCCAATCAAATCGACAACCGTCTTCAAGAAACAACATACAAAAGAGCGTGAATAATGATCGCTCCCGGTCACCACAAAAAGCGAATCCACCATCACAACGGCCTAAGCAACAGGAACGTCCTAAAGCTGCCAACGTAGGTGGCAGAACTAGAAAGGATTAGTTGGATATGTTTCAACTGTTGTGCCAAAGTTGTTCTTCTTATTGTTCTGTTGTCTTTGGTGGTTATGGTGTGGTGTTAGGAGGTGGTGTTAGGAGGTGGTGCGATGTGTCGGTTGTTTTGCACAAAACTAGATCGGTCAATTAAGTTTTATTTGCAGAATCATATTTATGAGAACCTTCCTTGTTCTGCAGTTACCAAATTCACTTTGCATTGCCGCAAGCCGGTCTGATCAACATAGTTTACATCGTGCATATACACACATGTTGGACCCAGAAATTCAAACATAGATATATTCCATTTTATATATTTGCCACTTTGAGCTGTGATGTAAAAGTTTCACCAGTTGTAATGCACACTAAAACGTGGTTGCCTCTTACTAGAATTTACATTTGATAATTAAATTAAATATACTTACACTAATTTCTTGGAAAATACTGAGGCTACCACACAACCAGACACCTTTGTTCAAAGAACATGCAGTGATATGCAAAAAGCTGTGCCTTAACAGTTAAGGAGAAGTTTATTGGAAGACACGTGGGAGTGATTCTGGATTCGTGTGTGAAAGCAAATGTGATAACAGCAAGGAAGGAGAGGGTGTCTATGTGGAAGTCACAGATCATCCTTGACAATAATTTTCATCAACTGATCAAAATATTGGGAGAATAATTTAGTATGCATTTTCTTTTCGGCACAACTAAAGTTTATTCACTACAACGTTTCAGCAATCATCCGTCGCCTTCTTCAAGAACTGAATTCTGGGATTTAGTTCTTCTTCTCCTCACCAGATGGCATGGTAAGCAGGCTGTCCACCATGTGGCTGAGTCAGGATCCTGCGTGCTTGAAATACCATCTGCAGAAGAAGAACTAAATCATGCCAGAATTCAGTTTCTGAAGAAAGCAATCGATCGTTGCCGAAACGTTGTAGTGATTTAACTTTAATAGGTATGTTTAAAAAAATATGTATTTAACAAATTTTCATCAAGCTTTCTTCTTCCAACTGTCTAGTGTGGCTTACCTTTTGTGTAACTGTTATGTTTTATTATATGATAATAACAAGTATCAGGTTAAAAGTTAATGGTTATATATTATGTTAACAACTAGCTCACTTAGAGCAGTCTGCCTTGTTGTGTTAAATTGTTAATCCCAAAATATAGTACATTTAAATGAAATGGGAGAAACTGTGACACTGAACATGGCAGGGCTGCCTGGGAATTTGAACAACAGATCATTGGTTATTGCTAATTTGCATCCGTCAGATCAAAGTGATCAGAATTTCTGTATGTCCTGGTATGGCTATGATCCCAGCGTATCAGAGTGACCCCTAGCAATGAGAACCATGTACTAAATTGTACAGTGAGACGATTTAGGTTCAAAGATTTTGCTCAAATTTCTGAAAATCACAAGAACGTTTTCAAACAAAATGACATCCCACCCCACAAAACAACTCTTATCAAATTCGTAAAATTCTTATCATTATAGAAACGCACACACATTTTCCCTATAAAGTACTACAGAAGTAAATGGTAGTTTGTTTTTCTCAAAGGTTTAAGCTCCGTGTTGAAATAATCGCTTGTCTGAACATGTTTCGTCGTCAATTCAAACCTTCTTATTGAACATGCATGAATATATTGTGTCTCACGTATATGTTAATTCCTACAATTATCCAAACTTTAACCAAATATTTAGCGTAACCAACAAAATATTAGCATCATTACTGATGCCCAATATTTCTTCTCCTATGAGTTGGCCCCTATGATTCTATTGTACCATTTCTACAGCTGAGGATAAATTATACAGATTTACTGTACAAAGTAATGTAACCTTTGTCATTCAATACAGTTTAATAAACAACATCACTAAAATGCATGGTTTTATCACATTTCATTTGAATTGCATTCCAACAAATTACATTTTAAGTAAATTTATTTTGAGTCATAGCCCAACGATTTCGAACAGGCTCAAGCTAATATAACTAAAGCTAAAATGACTTGTTAGTAAATTCCTTCATTTTATAATAATTCAGTGCGGTTCCTCTTTTAGCCAATGCATATTTTGGTGGTGGAAACCAGGAGGCCTTGTACTCGTTCACTGTTGTCCTTGTTAGTCATCTTCTTTTTGGCAGGACACGGGTATGTTTTCCTCACACATAACTGGTAGTTTTCTGACCACATATAAGAGAAGGTGTTTTTGTGAATTGCTGCACATTTTTGTTTGTTTTTGTCCACCTTTTGTACATAGCGCCAATCTGCGCAGTTGCTGTAGAAATGTTGCAAATAAGTGAAAGTCAGTGTGATAAGATAATCGGATAATTTTTATCAAATTATTTTGTGGAGATTTTTCACTTTCCGGCCTACCCGTGTTATCAGCAACCTTTCGCTGCCAGATTTCTTTGCACATGTACAATATACAAACACGTTATTTAGTTGTTTTAAATAGATAAATTAATCTACATAAAATACGCTTTGCTTACATATAACAAATTCGCGAGCACAGTTTGCAGGTGGCGTAATACATGTGGAGATTCTACTAGCAATTACAGATCGCCCTCTATACAAAGAGAGCTTCGCTGCAACAATCTTGCTAGTTAGTGTACATAATATTATTAATGTGGTAGTTAAATAGTGCAAGAATTTATTTTTCAAGTTGAAGAAAGTATCTTTAATTTATCGATGGATGGCTGTGTGTAAATATCTGTTAGACACCACGTCGTTTGTTATTAATTATTTAATTAATAAAGTGTCAATGTTTCATTTCCAATTGTTTACTTGAATAAATGTTTTTTCAAAATAATACCTTGTTGTGGGTTTATTGTTAGCTTTCGGGATGTGGATTTGCTTTGTTTAAAAATTTTCGTATAATTGGAATATTTTGGTGTAATTAAAAAAATTAAAAGAAAAATGATTGTGCGTGCTAGTACAGAAGACATTCTAGCAACAACTTGTTCCTAAAACTAGGCTTAACCTGGGCTTGGGTGCTTTCTCTGTAGCCGTACCTAATATTCTGAATGAACTCCCCATCTCCTTAAAGTCTATCTTCCGCAAAAACTCAACATATTTTTTCAAAATTGCATTTCCACCTTAAATACTTGGCAGTCCCTCGCTATGACGACAACTTTTGTGCATCCCTGTTCATGATATGATGCTTAATGATTCTGGTTTGTTGCTGAGTTTGGGTTCCTGAGAATTTAGGCAGTACAGAAGTTTAGCATTATTATAATATGATACTGCTGCAATATTACACTACTCCCCCATGATATATGATTGTTTGGAGAGTCATAATATGTGTCTGTTGTATTCATGCATGGGGGAGATGCAATTCGCTTCTGTAGAGCGCCATTGATTGCCATGTACTGTTGCGTAGTAAGCTACGCCTTTGTTGGATGTGTCATCATGTTGCTAAACTGTGTCTTTAGTCTGGCCTCTGCTGACAAACTCTCCAAGTGTCTTTCACTTCTCTCTGTGGTATGTATTCTTCCTCGACATCTTTCTTCTTTCCATCTTCTTATGCCCACTTGCCTCGTCCTTGTTACTCCTGCATGCTGTCTTGATGGGTCAGTGAGTGTTTAATGATCAGTGTGGAATCTGCTTAATAGGATCACTTCAGACTAGAGCAATTTGGTCCCATTAAGCTGCTGAGTTACTTAAACGATGCATTTTTATGCAGCAGGAATGGGAAATGATTCTGTCTAAGCCAATACACCCCTCTTACTATGAGCACTCCCAGTGTCTGGAACGTTCTTTTATGGAACAACTTTGAAGTCCCCTTTCTGGCCCGGACTGTTTACCCAAGTTCCTTATGATTAGTTCACTGTATTTGATTCCTCTAAAGTACTGTTTCTGTTATCTGCGATTCTGTTAAGTGGACTCCACTGTATTTTATATGCTGCCTGTGTGTGTGCACACGCACATGCATGCGTGCATGTGTGTTTGAACTTCTTGGCCATGATCGCCACTTTGCCGAACAACTGCAGTACATTGCAGCAAACTGTTTTGTTTGTGGCCAAGAATATGTTCAACTTTTTCTTTTACGAGCCCAACGAACTCCATAAAGATACTTAAAATTGTTTGTTTATGTTATAAAAGAAACAGCGTGTTTTAACTTCACTATTTGTGCCCATGTAGCAAATGTAGAAATAATGCGAAAAACAAACTTCTATTTTCCTGTGCATGACAAGGATCGACATAAAATTACATAACGCTGCAGTGTTTCATACTTTGGAGGATGTGTATTCATGTTTATATTGTAAAGGTACATTTTAAAATTAATGTTGTTTTATACGTTTATAAACCCGTAGGCTGATTGATACCAACTGAGCCAAATCAGTATAATCTGTATTTAATTAGTGTTCACATTTTCAAATAGATTGTTGGAAAACATGTTTTATTGTAACAGTATTATTTTAACTAATTTACTTTGCTACCCTGAGAGGGGCTAATGATGTATTATGTCACTGTTCAGGGGTGTCAAGGCTAGTGTTAAGTAATGTCATGGGGTCACCGTGAAAAAGGCATTATGTAATTTTTTTAATGAACCCTTGTGAAATTTTTTTGCTATTTGATCAGTGTTTTGTCACTTTAGATCCTAACATGTTTTGTGTTCTTTGCTGATTTCTCTCAATGAAACATGTCATTATCACTTTCACATTCACCTGGAACACATCAGTATCGCTTTCACATTCACCTGGAACATGTCAGTATCACTTTCTCATTTACATGGAACATGTCAGCTTCACATTAACATGGAACAGTTTCAACTGGGGACATGCCAGTATCACTTTAGTATTCAACTGTAACATGTTAGTATCACTTTCACATTCACCCCGAACAAGTCAGAATAACTTTCACATTCACCAGAAACATGTCAGTATCACTTTAATATTCACTGGCACCTGGAGCTTGTTAGTATCACTTTAGCATTCAACTGTAACATGTCATTATCACTTTCACATTCACCCCTGGGACATGTCGGTATCACTTTCACATTCACCTGGAACGTTTCAGTTTCACATTCACTGTTCATTTAACAAATGGTCATGCTTTCATTTCAAGTTGTCCAACATTTCTGTATGGAAGTTTCCTGTAAAATCATTCCCAAAACAATTGAATCATTAAATCGATATGTATAGCCTTTGTGTATTGTCCCTGCACATATTCCATATTATTAATGCACCTAAAAATAGTTTTGCATGTGAATAGATTACATACCCTTTGACTAGAATTACCATCTGATGATGGATTTGCTGTATTCACTTTTGGTCTGTCTTTACTCACTTTAAAGGTAAAAAGATCTTTTTTATCATACAGTCATGTTATGCAGTATAAACTATATCGGTCCTAACATCTTGACCATCTAAATATATTTATTTGAACCTCAAGATGTTATAATAGATATAGTTTTTTACTATATGATAAAAACGATCTAACTGTGCATTTAACTTCAGACTAGTATTACGATGTAATGGTGGATTTGTTGTTCACTTTTGATATGCCACTACTTTAATGCTGTTAAGTGGTTTAATCAGATTTATAGCTCGCTCTCTCTCTCTCTCTCTTAAATTTACATATGGAATTGCATTCAGCATCGGAATTGCATGCATCTGCAATTTGGAGTTTAAATCAAACGTAATACTCAATATTTGTTTGTATGCATGTTTTTTGCTTAAAAGTGTGTACAACGATTTTCATTGGTTAACTAATACGGAGCCAGTTGGACTTGAGGGTTTTGAATAATTAAAATGCCCTGATTCACTTAATTGTTTCCATCTCAAAGTTAATCTGAATTAACATTGTTATAATTTAATTTCACTATAATTGTTTATTGCTGTAGTATAATCACTGTCGGAACTTGTATCAAACTGGAATTTGATAGGCCAATATTATCCGATGCAAAACGTTTACTTTCAAATGTGAAGATTTACTTCCGATGAAACCAATGGAAATCGTTGCATATTCCCATGAAACGGGTAACTAATTTGGGGTAACCCCCTTGTCGTCGTCCTGTTAGCACGCTTTGCTTACTAACACTAACCCATATGCTTTCAGCGTCAACGTCCTTCGCCTATCACCATAGCAACGTCGCCAACCCTTGCAGGTATGTTAAATTCGTTTTGATTGGAGGCTGGTGCTGTTGGCGACGATCGCGTGACGTGCGGTTCATTAAACGTCACAGCTGCAGCTGATTAGCTGAAAATGAGCGCAAACCAGATTAGGGATTCGTTACAGGAGTCGTTTTTAAAGCAGACTTGGGATCAATGATCAATTCCAGTTCCAAATTACCAAATTTAAGTAAACGTATGGGAATAGAGCAGCCACATGCATAAACATATTCAACGCCCAAAAATAACATCTACTTTAGAGCAGTTTTATGACATTTCTCCATGGTATGGTTTGTAATTGCAAACAAATATGATACACGCTAAATATTATATTTTATTGACTATTTGTAGTAAATAATTTCAGTTGAAAAGTTACAAAATGCAATTGAAATAACAATTACAGTTACGGAGTTGAAATTGGCGTTTCAATTACAATGTAATTGATCCAAATTCGTTAAAGTTGAAACACAAGTTTGTGGAGTCGACGGTTTACAGGGCTCAGCCTCCTGTTACGTTTCCCATTGGCGACCATGTTAACGTTTTGCATGATTATAAGAAAACTGGACCATAAAAAATTCTGAAACTTCTTACCTGCCGTTGCCATCATCTCACTGACATGCTGATCGAGTTTAGTCAAAGTCTCGTACTTGTGACTCGTTTAAAATGTCTGAACGTGCCATGCCCGTAAATTTTTACCAATTTCTGCATGAATTACTACGCACACGTGCCTTGTTGCGAAAAAATTGCCAAAAATCCTTCCACCTAATGAAATCATCTAAAAATCCACAGTTACATTGCCAACATGTTCTACCAACAAACTTGCCAATGTGCCTGGCTCAAATGCAGTTATGTCAGATGATATGATTTTTTTAAAATAACACATCTAAAATTACTGTGCCCTACAGGAAGTCTAACTGAGGCATGATCCCTACAATTAACATGTCTCGTTGAAAAGAAAGATGGCCGACACTTACCGGAAGTCGAATGTCAGTATTTGTCCAGGCCAATTAACACCATGACACTAGATTACCACATGGTGCCGCATTAGTGTGATAATTTACTTATTCTGTCCGAGCTATCCGCAAAATCACTAAAATAAAGAATCTTTCAAGACGCCCTTATGAAGCTTGTATTCGCCAATGAATTCTTCATGAAACTGAATGTGGATGAGCGTAAGAACTGAACATCCTACATTAATTTCCCGAAGAAGGCTACTTATGGTCGTCAAAACGTTGAAGTAAGCAAGATAACTATTTGCGATTTAAGACAACTTCACCGATTGCCTTTTTCCGAACACGATTAACATTTAAACCAAAACAATATGCTGCACAGTTAGCGATCTCTTGTCCGATTAACGTTCGACCATATTTCTGCGATATCTAATTACACCGACACGACTGCAGATCACGTTGACGGTCCTACGTCTGGCTCGCGTGCCGGGTCGCCAGCTTCGTCGTCGGGCAAGCGTTCCCGCGCTTCCCTCATCAACGACGACGCACCTCTAAGTCCCGTCCGCACCCTCGACTTCGAAACTGACGGAGAAGGGAAGGGGAAAAGGCGGGGATTCTTCGCCAAGAGCAAGAAAATATTCAAGAAATTCTCGCGATAGCACTCAAGTTCTCGTGTGACTTCGATGTAACAGACATGGCGGACATTTGGTGGCGCCACCCACTGATTCGTTGTAGTTTTGTTTCATTTGGTTATCATACTGTATTTAATTTTTTTATTTAACCGCGTCTTGCGGCCAGCTGAACTGTTGTCGGTCTTGTTTGTACTGTAACGTCACAAATTTAACGCGCGCACACACACGCACGCGCACGCGCACGCACACGCACACACACATTACGTTGTCAACGCGCTGAGCTGAACTTTGAGATGTCATCATTGTATATACGAAAATAAAGTTACACACGTATTTATCGCTCGCCGCTGAGTGGCCTTGCAGTCGAGTCAGTACGTGTATGTCGAGTTGTACAGTTGTGGTTACTTTGAACTGTATTCCTTGCCAATGAACAACACACGCAGCGTAGTGTCACCGAATGCGACCACGGCCAATACGGATTATGACGTCATACATTGACGTCACCAACGTATTAAATATAGACCTAAGCCCTAGATGTGCGATGAATTTCCCCGAGCTACAGGCTACAGCATTTGTACCTTGGTAAATGTTACTTAATGTAAGTGGCGTATTATCTACATTATGATAATACGTAATTTCATTAAAAAATACCTACACAATTAAAATGCGTCATTCCCGATTTGTTTATTCTACAATCAAACGGGCTTCGGACGGACCATGCCGTCTCCCAGTGTGATTATGTTGTAACATCTAAGCTACTATCCGTTAAAACAGCGTTCGGCAAACAAGCCTGCGGACAGATATGGTGTTCTACAGGCCTGCAGGACAAATGTGGTTTTCTACAGGCCTGCGGGCCAAATGTGGTGTTCTACAGGCCTACGGGACAAATGTGGTGTTCTATAGGCCTGCGGGACAAATGTGGTGCTCTACAGGCCTGCGGGACAAATGTGGTGTTCTACAGGCCTGCGAGACAAATGTGGTGTTCTACAGGCTTGCGGGACAAATGTGGTGTTCTACAGGCCTGCGGACAAATGTGGTGCTATACAGGCCTGCGGGACAAATGTGGTGTTCTACAGGCATGCGGGACAAATGTGGTGTTCTATAGGCCTGTGGGACAAATGTGGTGTTCTACAGGCCTGCGGGACAAATGTGGTGTTCTACAGGCCTGCGGGACAAATGTGGTGTTCTACAGACCTGAGGGACTAATGTGGTGTTCTACAGACCTGCGGGACAAATGTGGTGTTCTACAGGCATGCAGGACAAATGTGGTGTTGTACAGGCCTGCGGGACAAATGTGGTGTTCTACAGACCTGAGGGACAAATGTGGTGTTCTACAGACCTGCGGGACAAATGTGGTGTTCTACAGGCATGCGGGACAAATGTGGTGTTCTACAGACCTGCGGGACAAATGTGATTGAGCGATCGCCAGCAGAACCAAGGTTGGTCGGACCCTGCTGGTGGGGATTCAGCTGGTGGTGATCCCATTTTCACGACTGCTGATGTTTCTTGCAGTTGTATTTCCCACATTTCCAGTCTGGTGCTGCAGGGCGACGAGTTCGGTGGTTTCGTGTTTTCGAATAATCCAAGCAAAGCAATCCAAATTATTATATGTAAATTCCTCAGATGATTACATAATAAATATTGTTTTAAATTGAGATGCCAACAATATATGTGATAATTGTGGCCATGAATTTCAAAAGGTTGCATGAACTTTACTGATTTCATTTCATAGATAAGCTTAGCATAGGTGAGCCCACAAACACTACAACCTGGGGGCAGGCTGGAAGGCAGGAATTGGAAGGCCTTCTACAAATGTTCATTGGTAGGGAGATAAGTTGACTTCTAATCATGGCTTCTGCAAACCTGTCTAAAGTAAACATTTGGGGCTGACAACTTGCAGCCAAGTGAGACATTTACATTAAAGGCATCAAATGTTTTGATTCAAATGCAAATGTTTTTTAATCAAATGCAAATGTGTTTTAATCAAATGCAAAAATAAATGGTTTTAATTAAATGCAAATGCGGAACAGGAGACGACACTACATTCAAGTGCAAATGCAACATTTGCAGTTGAACCCAAGCCTGGTACTTACACACAACAAGATATTTTATTAAGGTCGGTTGGCGAACGAGAAACGTTAACGTGCCAGTAGCGCTGGGCCTGTCAAACAAGAGATGAATGGGAAATTCGGTAACGAATGCGACGCGATCATTGATTGCGTCTAGTCTACTGCATTGTTACTAATGATACAGCGTGTCTGTGTCTTGTGTCCGGTATTAATTTGACCACTTGGGAAGTCATCTTGTCCTTGGGTGACCACCGGGGCTGGATTCCGTGGAGCCCTATCCGCAGTTCAACCAACAGCGTATGGCGGCAATCATATGGGGTTTATAAATAATCTGAACCATTTTGTTATGATTGGTATTCTACAAAATCGGCAAAGTGTTTAGAAAAGGGGCAATCACCTCGGAGTTCCAAGCAAACACGACTAATCAGCAGTTGTTCCATGCGCAACCCCGACCGTTTAACTCCTAATTAGTGTTGGCCAACATTCTACACAAGACAAGTCGACCCTATGACCTCTCCTTGAATGAGTCTGCGACGGCATAGTTTGTGCCTCGCTTTATAAATTTTGTGAACTCATATTCAACAAGTCTGTAGAAACCACACAGTCGAAATTACGACAATGCAACTGGAAACCCATTAACAGTTACTATTATTTGATGTTGGCTACATTCCAAAACCACGTAGGACCGATTGGGTGGATGCTTTACGCGATCAGGGTTCTTTTTTGCGAACTTTATTGCGGACAACATTTTTGACTACTGGTGTACCTTAAGAAGGTCGCCAATGGTGCTTTATTTCACTCTTTGCTTGCAGTATAATGAGGATGTCTCGACAATCTCTGAATTTGTGAATGGAATATACTGTTACAATTGCAGCGAACACTTTATTTGATTATCAACACCATTATTTGATTATTAAATCATGAAGCGAACCTTAGGGGAGAGCTGTGGCCGGAAGTTTTAAAATTACTTATGATTGTTATTAGTGGACGAAGTTGTTCTTTTCTTAGTTTAAGTTTAATATTATAATAGTAAAATTTAAGACTAATAAAAAATCTTATACGGGCAGATCAGTCTTTCCCGTGGCCAATTTTGAGAGTTTGAGGGGCCTTAAAAAACCTGCACACGACAACACTCAACATCTCCAGGATCTAACATATGACATACATTATTGAGAATTATACATGGAAGCTCCAAAAATATCAGAGACAATCAGACGGAGGCGAGCCCAATTTCCAGGATGCTGTTCGAGAAGTGAAGAAGTGGCGAGAGAGCTGGTTACTTGGCAACCAAAGCATTGTTACTTGGCAACCAAAGCATTGTTACTTGGCAACCAAAGCATGGACAGAGAAGACCAGGGAGATTATGCCTAACGTATCCAAAACTACTTGCGTCTGAATTCGGGGTAACATTTACTGAACTTGAAAAAGTGATACGGGACAGAATGGAGTAAGTCCCTAATGCGACCCCCCACCCCACCCCCACTTCGTTTGTTGTCGTTATTTGGAAACACACCCCACACATCAACTCATAATTATATAAAATGAAATTTTAATACCTAACAATCAGTAAGGGTCTACATTACATTACATGTTTTTTCCAACGTTTTTTTTTTTAACTTGCTTATATTTCATGTCATAGCAGTAAATAAATAAATAGACAACTGGTGGACGAATACGATCGTGCATGACGTCACATCCCCTTCGAGAAAGTCGATCACGCATGACGTCACACCCCCCTTGAATAACACTGCCTCAGTTCACGTTCGACGTCCAATAAGCGGCTTGCCATTGGTAGGCATCACCAGAAGCGAAGAAGCTGTAGCAGACTATGTAGTATCGGTACGTAATAGCAAACGAGAATCGGAGAAAGGATTATCCGTATAATAATTAGTCATGGTAATTACTTTGATTAATGTGTTGGTACTAACTTGTAAAGCCGCACCAACGCTAACAAAATATCTGGATCATTCAGAGTTTCGAAGCGTGCGTGCGTGTGTGCGTGCGTGCGTGCATGCGTACGGGTGTGCGGGTGTGTATGCGTGTGTATGCAGTATCCACTTGATATGTTAACCGATGCAACGAAATATTTGTTAAGATCCACCTGATCCGTGGTGATCCGTTATCGGCGCACATTCGTTGCTCCAGTCCATGTGTTCTTTCTCCTGCTGGCGAGTGACTTATCACTTCTTCTACCTGCTACTGCCGCATCGTTGCGCTAATGTGTCACCTAAAACATTTGATTACGCACATTACTGCCACGCTTATAACAATGCGCAATACTGCGACACGATGTAACGGTGTTGATACGCTGCTGCAAAGAGATGATTGCGAAATCGACGATAATAGGATTGATACATCGAATACCTGGTTAGCTGAGGGACGCAGACACCGCACACGCACGCACGCATGCACGCACGCACGCACGCACGTACGCACGCACGCACGCACGCACACGTATACGCACACACACACACACACACACACACACGAGCGCGTACACACACACACGTATATACACGCACGCACGCACGCACGCACGAACACACACACGCACGCACACACACACACACAAACATGCACATTTGACTCTACCCTTCCTCTCTTTCTTTATCCACCCTGTCCTGCCTCTCCCCCTCCTTCCGTCCCCTTTCCCCAACACTCGCTGCGTCCTTCTACCTCGCCCTCTTTCCCTTCCTAACCGCCCTCCATGCCTCCCCCGGCACCCATTTCCCCAACCATTCACCTACACACAACTTGCCTAATTAGCCTCCAACTCACTGTAATCATTACCCGACTCACTCAGCCACTCTGCCACTCCCACACCATTCTTCGTCGAGCTCGCATCTAATTGATATGGAGAGGATCGCTCTGTCTACGCGAAGGGCCGCGCGCTACAAGCTCAGATCGATACTGGACGACGCTGTTCCAGTGATCTAGCGACCGGGAGTTTCTTGTAGAGTCCATCCGAGCGATACCAAATGTCCACTATTAGATTCATTATTGCCACATTCGCATCTAATCAATATCGTCTGGTTAATCAATCGCATAATTCATAACAATTCATTGCACGAGTGATAAAAATGCCAGGTCATACGACAACATGTTGGCGGGCAGTGATGAAAGGTAGTTATCATGAACGCGCACGCGCATACAAGCACGCAAGCATGCACTAACTCACATACATACTCAACACACTCGCCCACTCACCCGCTCTTTCACATATTCACTCTCACTCACTCACTCTCACGCACGCATGCATGCACCCACGAATGCGTGCACCCACGAATGCATGCGCGCACACACACACACGAACGCACGCACGCACACACGCACACACACACACGCACACACACACATACACACACACACACTGACAGACACATATTCTCTCAACCAGACCTGGGGCCGAAGTACTCGGTACTCGTGTACTCGTATACTCGAGTACATTTTTTAAATACTCGTACTCATGCTTGTAGAAAGTATGGTCAAGTACTCGTACTCGTGTTCAATATACTCAGATTTTAAGAGTACATTACGAGTACATCCGAGTACTTTTTCAATGTGATATTGTGAAAATTATTGAATTTCTTATTATCAAATCATTATCAACTACAACAATTTAAAAAAACATGGTAGCAAATTGTATTACCCGCATATGAATCAAGTAAAAAAATATGTATGTTCTTGCATGCATCTCAGCTGAGTTGTATATGTTTTCTAAGGCATGATCATTAAAAACACTTTATTATGTCAATTCTATTGCAATACCCATGATATTAATTGCAATGTAATAGCCCTTGATTTGTAATAATTATTATTGTTACATTTAGTAGATGTGGTTTCATTTTTACTTGGTATTGATGATGAGTGTTCACAAATTCACACCGTGGATCACTTTTTGGCACATTGAATGCACTGAAGCCACAAAGGCTTCGTTTCAAGATGCAGCAGGTTTTGATTCTTTTCCCAGTCAGAAACCCTAGTTCATATCCCTAGTTGTACTAGTTACCAGTCCAGGCCATAATCCTTGTATTTGCTTAATTAAGCCAGGAAGTCCAGTAAGCCCATAATGAAAGGGTCATTCATCAGTTAGCCATAAAATGCCTTTGTTGCTCCCACAAGTGACAGTGCTAAGTACTGCTAGCTGAGTCTTCTTCTTCTGAAGTTTGGTGACTCAAGTCAGACAGCCTGCACCAGTATTGTCTGGTGCCAATTTGTAGTGTGGTTAAAGTACAAAGGGGTATTGTGCCCTGGACATTGGCAGGTGCTAATCCACCCTCTTAACAAACATTAGTTGTTGACTTGTGGTCACTGCCAGCCACAATATGCCTAACATGGTTGATATATTCATATATCATATATATTTAATGGTTATATTTCTTTATTTATTTTCTCTTGTTATATTATGCTAATTATGCTAAATGTATTTTGAAAAATATTTTCAATTTAAATACATTTTAACCCACATTTGAATGCATACCCTGAACATTTGCATTTGAATGCGAATTGTACCTTTGAATGGAATGCAACCCCCGGTTTGGTCCCAAACATAAAGTTTTTTTAGTTTTCCTCATAAAAAAGTGTGATCAACTGTCATTGCAATAGTCAACTCTTCCTGAATTATATAAATTAATTCACAATGTTTATTTTTGAAATATGTTATTATTACTATGCAGAGTTACTATAATACCATACAAGATGTACTCGTACTCGTGGAAATGTACTCGTACTGAACCATCACCAATGTACTCGTACTGAACCATCACCAATGTACTCGTACTGAACCATCACCAATGTACTCGTCTGAACCATCACCAATGCACTCGTCTGAATCATCACCAATGTACTCGTACTGAACCATCACCAATGTACTCGTACTGAACCATCACCAATGTACTCGTACTGAACCATCACCAATGTACTCGTAATGAACCATCACCAATGTACTCGTCTGAATCATCACCAATGTACTCGTACTGAACCATCACCAATGTACTCGCACTGAACCATCACCAATGCACTCGTACTGAACCATCACCAATGCACTCGTACTGAACCATCACCAATGTACTCGTACTGAACCATCACCAATGCACTCGTACTGAACCATCACCAATGCACTCGTACTGAACCATCACCAATGTACTCGTACTGAACCGTCACCAATGTACTCGTACTGAACCATCACCAATGTACTCGTACTGAATCATCACCAATGCACTCGTACTGAACCATCACCAATGCACTCGTACTGAACCATCACCAATGTACTCGTACTGAACCATCACCAATGCACTCGTACTGAACCATCACCAATGCACTCGTACTGAACCATCACCAATGCACTCGTACTGAACCATCACCAATGTACTCGTACTGAACCATCACCAATGTACTCGTACTGAACCATCACCAATGTACTCGTACTGAACCATCACCAATGTACTCGTACTCGTACTTTACTCATGGAAATGTACTCGGCCCCAGGTCTGCTCTCAACACACTCGCCTACTCACCTCCCATTCTCATATTCAGTCACTCAGTCAGTCACCCACACGCACGCGCACACACACGCACGCACGCACGCACGCCCACCCCCACACGCACAGTCATCACTACAGGCTGATTTAATTTCTTGCTGCACTACTTTAGCTAAGTTCTTTTTAATCTAAAGTAGAAGCGAATAATTGCCTTTATACGCACTGGTGGACAGACACGGATCGAGTGTGCAATTACTAGCGCGCGCACGCACGCACGCACGCACGCACGCACGCACGCACGCACGCACGCACGCACGCACACACACACACACACACAAACATTTACCTGCAATTGTGCGTCAATGACATCAGGTAACTTCGGTTCACCTTCAGTCAATTTTCCTTCTATTGCTGATAGAGGCGCTTCGGAATCCACATCTACCATTAATTCAGTATAAAATAAATGTGATGCAATTTTACTGACAAATTCATGTGTTTTAGTTGTGCAGCGCGGAATCCATTATCTGGGAAGCATTCAGCCACGCTGCAATAAGAGCACGAAGACTGCTCGTTCACCTATCCACCACTGTCTACAGCCAGGTACTCGTTTATACAGCTGAGCGAACTAGAGCAATGTGGAGTGAACGAGATTGCCAAAGCTTCGAAACGGCAGCAAGAGAAGTCGAACCCGGATTCTCTCGATTGAGAGTCCGATGTTCCAACCACTACGCAAAAGCACCCTAAGTTTAGATAAACTACTCTACAGAAACTGGCTGTGCGTCAGTTTACTATTAGCAAAGTGAGTCTGATTTATTAGGAACATCCGCGAAACGTTCAAATACACAATCGATGAATCCACCACGGAACTCTTCACTGGCAACCCACACGATACACCCGTCTTGATCACAAGTCTATCCAGTCGCTTCTTCGTCGCAACGAAACCGCCGACGTCTTGTATTAGCTCCGCTGCCGCCGGTGAAACAACGCAACGCGCAGTATTTTTCCGCCTACTGTCAACAGCTGCGGTCGCCAGCATAAAGGTCGCGCGCACTGGGCAACTGCCAGACGACACTGGGCACCCGCAGAGGCCAGTGCAGTGCAACCATCTGCGACGATACGTGGTTGTCTCGACAGGAATCGTCGTCGGCAAACAGGTGTGTCCGCGATGCCCTGTCCGGGAATAATGCTGCAGCGCTTCGGTAGAAGGTGATCACTACGACACAGGTGAGTCGACAGCTGCTGTGTATGGACCAGAATACTCATGATAACGTCAGAAGTAATATCTAGTGAATGGCAACCGAAGTAATAGACCACGATGCATTGAGAGGGGCACGGCACCTCGGCGGTCAGTCGAGAGAACCGGGTACGAGTCCATCTGCTGCCGTTTAGAAACTGGGGCAATTTCGTTCACACCACATTGCCTGTATCTATCGAAAGAGACACGAAGTCACTGGCCTGGTGTCTAGTGTATGTGCCAAGGGAGTAAAATATGTAACCTGTTGTGCACTCCATCTCTCAACCATATGAGTCAAGGTAGAAGTTAACGCTGCGAACATAAGACACGATTTAACTGAACGATTTAATCAATTAATACACGACGTTGCATCCGATGCTGCTTCAACAGTGGCGCAACTCGACTCTAAGGTAACATTCTAAACACCACCTAAAGGACACGAATCGAATAGTAGTTATATATATATATATATATATATATATATATATATATATATATATATATATATATATATATATATATATATATATATATATATATATATATATATATATATATATATATATATATATATATATATATATATATATATATATATATATTTATTTAAGCAAATGCGGTGCTCGCCATTATAAGCAGCACAGCTTTCCATCAGCTACATTACTACAACGACGCTAGCAATTAACATTCTGACAGTTTCTGTAACGTATTCAAAGCAAGCACGTCGTTACAACCAACACCGCTGTCACTGGAATGATATTCTTCGGAAATATTGATTTGCTGCGCAATCTGAACTTTCGTGTGGTGTTGGCTCTATCGTTATGCAGGTAGTAAGTAGTGAGTCTTCTAATTTCTTCCCTAGAAAGCGAATGACGTGTATCACGTATTTGAATGTGTAGGAGTAATTCGACGCCTAAGTCTTGCGCACCTGGAAATGAAGCAATTACTAAACGACACACGCAGGATGATTAGTACACGAATCAGCTATCACAGGCCGCTGCATGTGATACAGTTCCTAATCACTTATCGGCCAAAAGGCGTCATAAACATCCGTCGTATTCCGTAGACGGAAACGGTCAGTGCGCACGCATGCACGCAAGCAAGCACAAGCACGCACTCACTCAGAGAGAAAAAGAGCAAGAGGGAGAGGGAGAGAAGGGGAAGGAGAGATGGAGAGTGGGAGAGAGGGAGAGAGGGAGAGATGCAGAGAAAGGCAGAGAAAGGCAGAGAGAGGAATGGAGACAGTGTACATACATCTTAGCTTCAAACATGTTTTTAAACGTTACGTGGCATCTTTTGACATACTTACTTACTTATGTCATCCACTTAATGTGGTGACGTGATAATTTCTTTCCAGAGGTTTCGGTTCTTCATTGCCGCTATTAGATTTGTCCCGCTGAGGTTCGTGACTTTCTCTAGTATGTTTTGTAGAGTAGTTGTTGGTCGACCTCTTCTCCGAGGGCCATCGGGCTTCCAGAGCAGGACTTTGTTGGCTGCTTCGCCATGACGCATCATCATGTTACCTGCCAGACGAACACGCCGTTGTCTCACGATGGTGGTGATACGTGGGAGGGAGCCGTACAGTTCGTGGTTGGTCATGTGGTGGCGCCATGGCACATTTTGAATTTTCTGCAGCATTCTTGTGTAGGTACCATCCAGTGCAGTTTCTACTGATTGTGTTAGTGACCACGAATCGCATCCATATATCAGGATCGGTTCAACCGTCGTCTTGAAAGTCTTCAGTTCGGTGAGTCTGCAGATGGGCGCTCTCCAAACGTTGTCAAGGGCGTGAACTGTCCAGACATCCTGCCAGACATCTTTTGACATCCCGACTGAAGTATCTGGCCAAGCTGAAAATTTACACTGTCCCAGGCCAACAATTTAGTCACTCACTAAAATGAGGCCAGTGAAATCAGTGTCCCCAACAGATTCTCTTGAACTGGTCTCTCATCTCTTTCTGCAACAACAAATCCTCAGCTACGACTTATCCATAATCAGCCACAACACTTCAGATTGAAACGTGTGTAAAATGAACTTCTCCTAATGGGTGACATAATCTTGCGCCAGTGTCGGTGTTAAATTCAGTTCTGCTGGCGGGCCGTGCTTCACACAGATCGAGACATCGACACGGACAAACATCTCACAATAGCTAGACCACGGCGCCACAGCCAGGAAGGAAACATGAACACATTACACCCGTGTTGCAGCGTTTACACTGGCTGCCTGTTCGTCTGCGACCAACTTACAAAGTGCTTTTGTTAACCTGTTGTGCATTAAATGGTCTGGCGCCGGACTACCTGGCCGAGTGAATTAGCTACCGCCCCATTAACAGAACTGTACGATCTGCTTCGCTGCCAGCGCTTTTATTCGTACCGGCTTCACAGACTGTCACACGTGGTGATCGCCGTTTCGCTGTCTGCTCAGCCGTTCTATGTAACAACTTAGCACCTTCTTTGAGGACAGCGAAATTATTACAAGTTTTTAAAACACTTTTAGAAACTCACCTTTTTAAACAAGCTTTTTCATAACTCACTAATGAGGACATTTTATGTGCGTTCAATAGATAGTGTATATATTATTTTCTTAGCATATTTATTTTATTATTTTCATTTGTATTACAGAACCTGTTTAAAGTATAGTTCTTAAGAAGCTTTTTATAATTGTATTTAGCATGCTATGGTTATATTCTGAGTCTTACTTGTATAAATGAATACATTTAAAGTAGTTTTTATAATATTTTAGTATATTTAATTTGTTGGCATTTTCATGATAATTTTTTACTTTTAGTTGTATTACAAACTATATTTAAAGTAGTGTTATAGAATATTTTAATATGGTTATTTTGTTAGCATTGTTTTGCATTTGTGTAGACTATTCTCAGTATAATTATTCTCTTAGCAATTTTATGACCTGTAAAATACTACTATGTATGTAAAGCGCCTAAGAGCAATCTCGATTGATCGGGCGATATATAAGTACTTTTATTATTATTATAACTAATAGAAGACAACATCGCTCAAGGCAAAAGTAAGCTGCAACATCACGTTCAGCCATACAACATGAGCCAGTCATTATAATGGTTATAGGAGTATTGCCTTCGGTGTTGGAACGTCGGCAGATGCGACACTCTTCTTCAGTTTGCATGTCATGTTCAATACGTCGCTGCCAAATCTTTTTTGTGTGAAGTCGTTGTCTTTCTCCAACTGTTCTACCAGCCGCTGTCGCCGTTCCGAAACCATCCACGATGTGCTTATCCCGTCTTTGTCGTGACTTGCCTCTGTTTCTCTTCCCTGCCGCTATTCTCTCCAGAATCGTCTTTTCCAATACACCGTGCTTCTTAATGTAGCCAGAATAGTTCGTAGCATACGTGTTATTTTGTTTTCAGAATGCCGTGACAAAGCGAAGTTAATGCTGGGAAGCACAGACCAAAAACAATCAATGTTTTACATCCTTCGTGACGACGCTGGCATGAAAACACCAGTTCGCTTAATTACTTCAGAGCGGACAATGAGGTACTGGCGGATACGACGAATTCCTTCTACCACATTGTTTACTGAATATTACAACGCACGAGGAACATGCCACCTGGTGAATAATGTCTTAACATACATTGCGCAGCCCCGCCAGGGCTAACCAAGATGTGATGGTCAAACAGCTGCATTAGGACTTGCGATTTCCGGAGAAGTGCGCTTGATATAGCTGATCAAACAGCAAAATTTCAAAATGTTATTAACGCGAAAACATTGACTGTCTATAGGCCTACAGCTGCCTCAATCCACATTTGCCATTAACACTCCGTCCGCTGTGTGGTGGAATTGGTCATTGTCTGAAGCAACGTTCATCGCAAGCCAACATATCTTGCAGGTGTAAATCAAAATGGCGTTATCTCGATCTAGCTTTGTGTCTTCGGATGGTTCCATAATACGCCACGCCCGCTGCATCCGGGAGATCAGCGTACCGTTGTGGACCCCGCCAGCCACCGATCTTCCCGGGAAGGAAGGAAAGAACCAACCAGCGCCATCGGTGGTTGAACCAATCATAACCGCTGATGGGAATTACATCATCATGGACCGGCCGCCGGGCCAGTTACTGGCTTACGATATCGTCGCCAAGTGCGAGTTGCGGCTGTCATCCGGGCATCGCGGCGCCATTTTGTGTCTGGCTATGATGAGCGATAATAAGCACTTCGTAAGCGGCGGCGAAGACAAAGAGGTGAGACGCACGTGCATTGTAGCAGACATCGATGGCAAATGGTCGTAACAAATTTAGGTTAATGAAAGCGTTTTTCCGAACGTCCAGGTGATGTCGGACCTATTTAATGACTATTTAATAACTTTTAATAAACGCCTTATTTAATAACATTACATGTTAATTCCTCCAAATAATTATTCGAATATTACGAACATATTTGATATATTTTCCAAGTATTCATGATAATTTTTTTATTTGACAATATTGATAAACTGTCTAACCTCTTCAAGCGACCATACACACCGAGACCACTTACTATTAACAACCACAGTCGATTCCTCCTTTCACAAGAGTATCACGTGATAAATTACCTGTGTTCAGAGACCACTTTCAACCATCAAGTGTGCGGTCGCTTAAAACAGGGTTGACTGTATTCTTTTTCGAATACTTTGTAAAGTAATATTTTTTATTTAATCACTGTATTTATAGGCAACGCTAAAAGAAAATCTACCTTTCGTATCAAACTGCATCCTCAACTGATTTAGCCTATCGCAAATCCGGTTCATTGGTGTCCATATATGTATTGTGTGAATAGTTCATGTAACATCTGCAGTCTATTTAATAAAAAAATGCCTATCTTTGTTTAAATCATCGAAATAATTTACTTTAGTGGTTAGATCTGGTAAGGATCAAAACAGCGGATATCAAAAATGGTAAACACTGTGTGGGTCAATGCTGATCATGGACGTGACCTCCATCCTCTCGCCAATCACATAACAAAGTTACGAAATTTCACCAAGGAACACAATCGTGATTTTTCAGCATTTCCATTTTCACTTCAGTAAATGCTTGAACAAGCATTAACTAATTTAACAGTTTGTCTGATGATTTCACAAAACCTACATACAAAAGTTGCACAAACGAGCTAGCATGTTGTAGTGGATCATTCCATTACAATCACTTTTACTTTAGGTCCATATATGGTCAATCACCCGAGAACGCCTGACCATTGAGAAAAAGGACGTGGTCACATTCAGTGACGTCGTTCTGAAAATCATTCCGCACCCGTCACTCAAAGCCATCGGAGTCATGTTGCGTGGCAACACCGTCTTGCTGCGTCACCTTGGCAACAAGGAAGTCGACGAAGTCAACATTAGGGTTCAAGATTCAAATGTGACAGTCTTGACACAAACCCACCAACAGTTGATCTATGGAACCGACCGTGGGAAGATTTACGTATGGAACTACGAGGTAAGAACGTTTGAAGCAATTCTGAAGGCAGACAATTTAATGGACTGTACAACGATTTCCATTGGTTAACTGATGCGGGGTTTCGTATAATTAAAATACCGCGTTTCTCTTAATGTTTCGATCTCGAAATTAATCTAAATTAGCAATGTTATACTTCACGTTTTAATCTGTATTCCAGTAGTGTATTTACCGTCAGAACACGCGCAAAATGGGAATATAACATACTAAGACATGTCAGCTCACAATGGTGATGCCTTTTGCATGTATATTATTTTTAAGCGATCGATACAAATACTAATAACTATTCAGTGTAGCAATATACTTAAAACAGTCGTACAGTTAACCAAGGAAAATCGCAGTACATTTCCTTCAAATGGACAACTGATGGTTGGCTGGTTCCTGGCCAATCGTGTGGCGACTCTGTTGTGGCTACTGTGCCAATGGTATCCGGTCGACATTGCCACCCGTTCCGGTTCCGGTACAACTTGGCATAAGGACATTCTAGGTGTGACGTCATTCACCTGGAATACGTCATAGCAGTGCATACGTTAACAAACGTATTAATTTCGTTCCGGTCGAGTTTGTTTATCAGCCAGTATTTAAATAAGCACCCGCATAACCAATTAAGTTAATAATATTATAGAAGATGGAGATATTTGGGTCATGTTCTTAGAATGCCGTCAACATGAACAATAAAGGCAAGCAGGCGGTGTATTGGAAACCATCTGATAGAATATTTAGAAAGAATGGCTGCATGTGTGACAGGATGGCGTTGGTGCCTCTCTTACTTGTGTGTCTAATGGCGCACAGAGTGAATGAGGGACACCGAAACCATTTTGATTATCGACTTCAGAAAGACTGACATTTTACATGCCTTAACTTCGATGCTGGTAAACCCATCAAAATAGCGCAGCCAATTGATGAAGCCGATGGGCAACCCAATCAGGACTATGATTATAAAAATGTATACCGGCCCCAAAATGGGGCCGTTACCACAATAGTAGCGCTACATGGTGGTTCGGGGACCAATTAAAAAAAACAACGTAGTAGTAACTACGACTTGTGCTGTGCCCTTAGCCTTACGAACAGTCAGCCTCTAATGGTATCGATCGTCATCGACTGTCTCTCAGCTGTTTGTGTCGATACACGCCATCTTCATATCACGCTTGCTGACGTCGTTGTAGCGGCGATATGGACGGCTAGTAGGCCGCCATCCAGTTAAATACAAGTTAAATAGCTAGCCACGAAGGCGACTGGTTAGATAAATTAATATCCAGATGTCTAATAAATGGAACATTCACTGCATTAAGAAATGCCATCTCAAACAACATGAAAGCAATCAGATAACTGATCTGACTGTACAATGATCATGATTCATGCAAGTGAAATTACATCCGGTCTATACGTCTAAGCCAGGTGTTCATATATTCGGTGTTCGTATATTTGCTCATAATATATTGGAAACGCCTTATTAATATCGCTGACCTAATATAGTCGCTACGTACAGTGTCCGTTAAATAGTGATTCGCTCCACTGTATTAAAAATGCGTCCGTCTTAGCCGTCATGTTTATCTTAATTACGAGTTCATCGGGATGCAATTTAGTCAAAACGAATTATTTTGTTTCCCACCCAACGAAACCGCCTCAAAAACAACACGCGCGATTGCCATTGGTATTGTTCTTTTGCCTTTATGACGCCACACTGTGCATATAATTACGATTCGTTTTTAATATAAACAATGCACTTTGATTTTTATATTGTCACCGACTCGCAGTAGCCTTATCGTCAAATCCGAATTTTTGTAAACAAAGTAGAAGATGCTCCCTGTCATTTATTGAAACAAAGGGATCCTTCCGTCACTGACACCGGGGATCCTTCCGTCACTGACACCGGGGATCCTTCCGTCACTGATACCGGGG